>CM070033.1:27363891-27377214 GCA_036250615.1 Ptychadena robeensis
CGCCTAGATCTGCAACGGTAAGTAAGGAGGCGACGGCGGCATACAGCAGCTGCCGTTACAACGGCTGACACACAAAGGGTGCCCGCCGATGCTGTGAGCGACGGAGTGCAGCGTGATGACGTCATCACGCTGCACTCCATCGCTGATCTGTCGGCCCCCACTCGTTACATGTGTGGGGCCTAAAGTCACGCACCAACCAACCAATATATATTGAAAACTTTTCTAAAATTAAGAAAGTTTTTGCTTCTCATCAGATATAATGATGGACCTAGAAACAGATGTAAGGGCTCATTTAAATAAGCAAAAATCACAACCGAACGTTGTCATTTAAAACAACCCACGATCGCCTGCACAAGTTTGCACATGCCCATGACAGGTCATTTTCCCCGCTGCTGCCGGAACACCTGGTCGTTTCCCGGGCTGCTGTGGCCTGACAGCTGCCCAGGAAACGACAGTGTAAATTTAGCCTAAGTTTTGCTTAAACCTTGAATCTGGAAGCAAAGTGTAATACTATAACATCGGTATTGATGTTTGACCACATGGTCCAAATGTGTGTGTATTGTATTTTATTTTGTTATATCATTTGTCAAATTATATCTTATATCAAATTGCGCCCGTGCCGGGATTAGCAGCAGTCACCCGCTCTCTGTGAGCCTGCACCATTTCTGCATAGCTGCAGGCTCACTGAGCTTTTCCAGCCCTGAGTCACCGATGACGCTGAAGGGGGCGGGGGTTGCGGCGCCATAGACCTCCATGTTAATGGAGGGGATGTCGCTTTCCTCCACACCTAATTGACATCGGCGGTGTGTAGTGAGCCGGGAGGACAGTGGGGAATCTGCCCTGCAAGCAGCATTTCGTGCCATGAAAAGTGTCATGACTTTCACAGCCAAATCCCAATTTGAATAAATCTCATATTTTTCCTGGGATTTTGGGGTAAATTAGGAGGGAGGAGGCATTACTCTGCCTCCCAAGTTCCTACCCCACTTGTGCAGATGATGTGCGGGTGGAAAGTTAGGAGGCAGAGTAACACCCCCTCCCTTCTAAGTAAGCCAGCTAGCAAATAGAAGGGAACGTAGGTTCCGCTTTCCAAATATGTCACGGACATCATTTCTGGTATTTTTCAGTAATGGAGAACTTGACAGGTATGCTATAAATGTGTACATTATTGACTTCTACTTTCCCTCTCTCTAAATGTTTGGGGATGTTTTGTGATCCACAGAGATAACAATTCTAACCTGTAACAGCAGACATAACTGCTTATATGATTTATCTCCTATTATTTCAGGTATTTTGTAATGTGTAAAACCTATATAATGTAATGCTTTCAGTTGTTTCAATTGTTTTCTTTAACTAACCATAAGGATTCCAGTAGGCGAATTCTATGGATTACATAGATATTTAGCAACATTCTTGATCAACTGCAGCACCAAATTGAACACCTATAGGTTGGCTCATGTATGACAAGTGATCTCTGTTTTTAAACCCCTATAAAAATCATGATTTATAAAGGAACTGCATGCACTACTACTAATAGGCATTGGATGTCCATCTTGAAGTGGTAAAAGTGTCACATTCTAGCCATTCTCCTGCATTGAGCTTGGGGTCTGTTTTAGGCCTTATTTTTGTAAACCATTACTGCCATAACACTGATAAAGGCTTCCTCTAGGTATGCTGGGACTTCTGATCCTCCCAGCTGTCCAGTCACATTTCACCTAACCCCAGAAGTAATGACCATTCCCCTGTCTATGTCATATAGTGAATTAGTAGGATTCCCCAACACTGCTCACCTTAATGCTTCATTCTTCTTAATGCTGTTGATGTTAAATTTGTTGATAGACAGACACAGCAACTCAAGACTATACCATTTATTGAGGGACACTGACCCTGTGGAACCTGAGGGAAATGGGAGTCATCTTGCTGCACTTGAAGCAAGTCCTTTAGCCATGTTTACAAAAAAAACTGTAGTGGTTTGAAAGCTTGGTGTCACCCTTCAGGCTATGGGCTGGTGGAAACTTACTACACGGTCACACAACTGGCACCCAGGCTAGATTGTGGATTTGCCTGCTTTGGATTAGTCCTTACCTGCCTGAAGACTTTTTAAAAGTAACATGTATGACTGAGGATGGAGATACCTCTACATCCAATGCATAATATTGGGACACTTGGCAAGTCCTGAAGAACTTAAACCTGTTCTGTTTAATGCTATACGATAGTTGGAAAAAAAGTCATAAACCAGAAAATGAAATTATATTCCAATTGTTAGCTAAGGAAGCCTTTTCAGTCATTTTATATAACAGTCTTATAAATGCATTGTTTGACATCTGCAATACATATTAAGTTTTGAACTAGGTCAATTTCCAAGAAGCGCGGTTTGGGTAGGTCTAAATCTGGTTTACAGCTGTCATGTCAGAGAGACCAGCATCATTTGTAACTTTACAGTAGCTGACTGACTTTTTTTTTCTTCTGTTTTTCAGAGTGTCTCCACTGCAGAAATCTGAAATTGTAGACATGGTAAAGAAACATGTCAATGCCATCACCCTGGCCATTGGAGATGGTGCCAACGATGTTGGAATGATCCAGACCGCACACGTTGGAGTGGGGATCAGCGGGAATGAGGGCATGCAGGCAACCAACAACTCTGATTACGCTATAGCTCAGGTCAGAGGCCCCCTGAACAGCTGTTGTAGACTGTTGACAGAAGTATCAGCTTCATGTATCAAGATGCAGCCCCTGAATCTAACATATTCATAAGGGAATATCATCTTTGCCACAACCAAAACCCAAATCCAGAACCTTGGATGCCCCAGTGTACTTTACAGCATCCAAACCCACTGAGAAATATTTTATAAAGTATTGCGTTTCCTATTAGCAAATGTATAGCTAGCAGCAGTGGGGGAGAGGCGCCATGCCTCACACTTGTGTCTAAACATCTCCTCTAAATATGATATACGTCCCTCCGCCTGTTGCCAAGAAAGATTTGTAAGTTCGTAAGTTCATAGACAGGGAGTGAGGTTTTTATATGTTTACACCATATCTGTAAGGAATATATATAAGGAATTACTACTGAACTAGTTGATGAAATAAAACAGAATAGTATTCCATTATCTCCTCATTTTCAGAAGACTGTTAATTTTTATGTATGTGCAAATTAAAGTGGACCTACCACCAGGAATCTATGTTTTCATGAATGGCAATAATAGGGAGGAATGCAGTGAAAAAACCCAAAAACTTACCTGTAATGAGCAATTTAAGAATATAATCCGGCAGTTCTCCTCACTTCCTGTTTCATTTTAGGCAGAAATAGGCAGCACGTCACAGGAAGCAGTGATCTGCTTTGGAAATTCCCATAGAAGATCACAGAACTATGGCCACCCGCGATATTGCACCCCTAGTTTCATGTGTTGCCTTCAGCGAACCAGGAAGTGAGGGGAGTTTTTTTTTACTGCATTCCTCCCTATTATTGGCACTTCTAGTGCCATTCATAAAAACATAGATTTCTGGTGGTAGGTCCGCTTTAAAAGAAATCATTAGAAGTAATTTTTAAATGTATACACCTTCTATGTTTTGAATGTCTAATGGTATACTTTAGGTCCTGGGCACAGCATATTTGAAATTCACTTTGCATTCTTTTCAGATGAACTGCCATGTGCTCCATGACGAACAAATGTGTGTCATAATCTCTCTGTTGTCTGGGTTAGCACCTTCCAAAGTAACATTAAAGTAACATTAAAGTAATAGCTAACTATTTATCTCCCATATTCCGACCCTGCCAGCAATGTAGCAGGTTGAGGCCTTTATCATGGTTAGTGAGGCGGAATGTTCGTTGTATTGGCTACCCTTTATAATATTGCATATACTGCAGTATTTGAAAGAACTACCTTCTATCTTTCTATCATGACACATGTCAACTTAAATTATTTTCTCTAATGCAAGTTTAATGCCAGATTGGCATAAACCTTCATGTAAAAATATAAAATTATTTACATTGACTTATACTTGTATGTGCACGTAGATTCGCGAACACATCTGAGCAGTGCTATCACAGAGAGTTGCATGTATTGCAGTCATAATGCGCAGAGATATGCACAATGTTTGGCGCTAACCAACGATAGTGATATTATGTAGAATATTGGAGATTGTGAATATCCAGCCACACATTCCCGAAATACTGCGAATTGCCGAACTGCGTAATATTTGTAGAATATTAGAATTGCGAATATTCACGCTGACCACTACTTACTAATCTTTTACAACTTACACCCTTAACCTCCTAAGCGTTGCGCACGTGGCACACTTTTGTTTTAAAAAAAAAGCACCACAGGCAATTGCGGGGGAGCACATAAAATGCCTCAGCGATTTCTTGCTCATTTAGAGGTTCCCTGCATGATTCAGCATCACCGGTGACGCCAGAATCGTGGTGGGTAAAAGCGATGCCCCTCCATTAACATGAAGGTTCATGGTGTGGCCTACCCCCACCCCTTTCACGGGTGACGCCATTGGGGGCAGACCCCAGAGAATCACCGGGGGAATACAGCAGACAGGTAAGTTTCCCTGCAGTTATCTCGGGTTTAGTTTTATGATCGATGAAACTCTACCTGAGATATCTCGGGGAGAACGCTTAGGAGGTTTAGTAGAGAAATTAATGAGATGTAAGAAAAACAATGTTCCATGCAGATTGCAGTCTACTATTTCAGGCCCTTTGCAATGATGGAGCAGGCACAATTTCCAGTAACCATTGGGACGTACAGCTACTGTTGACTTTGGCTTTTTTTCTCCTGTTATTTCACATTACTTCCTTACTAACATTAATTTCATTTTCAATAAATAAAGATGTGTCACTCAGACTCCGCTTTACAATATAAAGCGTTTAGAAATATAATGTGTGAACACTAAATCATCATCTTCCTGTACCCCCAAGTCAAAAGCAGTGCGTGCCATATACTCGTTATTAGAGTTTCGCATCAGGTTTCCTCTGAAGTTTTTTTTTCTTTCTTTTCCTTTCTAGTTTTCTTACTTGGAAAAACTTCTTTTAGTCCATGGAGCCTGGAGCTACAATCGTGTGACCAAATGCATCCTCTACTGTTTCTACAAGAATGTGGTCCTGTACATCATTGAGGTAAGATTAATGGCAAACCAAATAAGTACATCAGGCCAGCGAGCCAGTATTGTCTGCAGGCTTGCTAGGGACATCCGCTGCTTGGCCTTAACTCAAGCCAAGCATAACAGAATGAAATGACACAGACATTTATCAAGCAGCGAGTTCCCACTCTCAGCTTATGCACAATGGCCTATAAGAATGGCTCAGCTTACCATATTCACATCATCTCTTGAATGATGTACACCAAGCACAAAATCCATTAAGTGCACACAGACAGCTGCCACAATATTGTGAGGGCACATGTTCCAAGCCTCTAAGTAATCATTCTGGACCTTGCAAGCTCTTTATATTTCAACTTCAAACAGTGGTTTACATAGCTAAATCTTGGATGGGCCCGAGCTGCGCAGATATGCTTTCAATCCAACGCACAAGGTAAATCCACAAATAAATCCTAGGCTATAGCTTACTGCTACTAAATACAGATGGAAATAAATGCTTTTGCTTTGATATCTGTATCGCTGAAGATATAATACCATGACCTTCTGATCTGAGAGGCCAAAGAATGGCCGTTTGATGATGATGATGGCTCCACTTCATTGTACAAACTATGCTAAAATGGTAATTAACATACTGTTTTAATGAGGAAAACCCCAAACAGAGCTATGCTAACAACCCCGAATGTACTGATGGTTATTGTTTGGTCTTTGCTGTTTAGTTACAGAATGAAAAGTTTCTTTTTTAAACTGTTATTAATAAACATTGTATACATACTGTTATATACAGTGCGGCACAGTATGCGGCTTAAACATATTATTGTATGTTTATAAATAAGATACAAGTGTTCTTCTTTTCTGGTTTTCTTTACAAAAGCAACACTTTATATTAAAAAGAAATATTAGAAAGAAAAAAAACTTCTTGCCTCGTGATGTCACATTCATAGGTTATGGGAACTCTTTAATGCATTAAAACTACACTGTACTAAAATATAAACGTGACACTTTTGGTTTTGCTCCCATTTTGCATAAGCTGTACACGAAGTTCTGAAACATTTTCTACATACACAACAGACGCATTACTCTCAAATATTGTTTGAGGACCATGGAAAGTGACCAGGTAACTGACTGCTTCCCCATTCCTGAACAAGCCTAGACCATGAAAGGAGTACCAAGGGAGCTTTGAAAATTTGAGAATAAAGTACACTAGAGAAATGTACACTCAAATTCACACAACCATGTCTGCACAAGGTGGGACCTTCTGCATACTGTTCAAAAAGTTGGATATGAAGAATTTTACCTAATGTCATAATGTTCATCAGAATGAGCCAGAAATACAACACCATACATTTTTGTTCTCTGCCAAACTTTACAATTAACAGAATGCATGATAAAATGTTCCTGGCAATTTACCTAACCCACACTTGACCACCAGACAGAAAGGCATGATTTGTATCTGTGCTTAAAACTTCCCCAGATTACAGTGATAGTATGTTTTACTCCACTTCATCTAATGTTTGGCATTGCGCATGGTGATGTATCAACAGATGTTGACAGTTGTGACTTTTATGTACTGTGAACCTTGGTCTTCCTGTTCTTCCTATTGCAATAATACCACTTTGTCCACAGATTGGACAAAAGTTCTCAAACTGACTTATTACAACAGTAGCATCATTTGACATTATCAGTTCTTTGCTGGGTACTTTATATTATACACCTATAGCAATGGGTTTATATGGAACTCCTAAATTTTATGATTAGGAGTTGTGTACCAATAATTTTGTTCATATGTAGTGTAGGAATTTTTCTTCAATTTGTTAAGGTAAAAATATTTGCAAAGATAAAAATTACTCTTATGCCTCCAATGTGTGACCATCTGTGGGCAGCCATATTCGCTGTTGTGTTTGAAAATCTTGTCCTCAATTGGCTCAGAATTGTGTTATATAGAACATTTTCCGAGGTTGATGGCGTATGTGTTGGTCAGTATGCTGATTCTGCTGACAGAGGTTAAACTTTGTTCCATGTGAGGTGTGGTGATAAAGTATTTACAAGATCCTTTGTAAAATAAAATAAAAAATGTAAAGGAAGAGAAGGTGCAGTCAAATTCAGTTCAAAGCCCCTGGGACCTAATACAAACATACTGCTCAGCGGATGGCCTTCTAACAGGAAAAGCTGCACTTCCAGGCACAGGATCAAATCTGGGCTTCTGTTGAATTTCATGTAGAAAAATAAACTAAGTGCACTCTTTTCATTTTCACGTGTGCACATTGTTTAGAAGGGGTTCCTGTGGTGAATAACCACTAGCTGGACAGTGTTGCTTTAGCCTGGCTAAATGGCCGAGTCTCCTGGCATGAGAAGGCCTGTGTTTATTTGGCTTTTCTAGGGATGTGCGTGAATACAAGCCAGCGGTGTAAGGAAGAGGCAGCGAACAGAGCTGTATTTAGACTTGTGGATTTTACAGTACGTTAATTCATAGTAAGTGAGTTAAGTGTGTGCCCTGTGTGCTTCAACTTTGCCTGATGCCATCAATCAAAAATAGAAGTGGATTGCAGAGATCCATAACTTTGGGGCACATTAAGTGAAAGTCTAAATAATAATAACTAAAACTTGTCCATTGTCACTTCTTTCCATGGCCAACAGCAGATAGACTACATCCTGTACTGTATGTAATCCTTTAATGGAGACAGTCGGACAAACTCCGTCCTCATCAGGTATTCATTTGGGGGCCAACAGTCTTCTGTTGAGGCTGAAAGGTTTGTTTCTTCTTAAATACAGAAAGTTTAGAGTTCAAGTGATACCGTTTATTGGCTAACTTAAGTCACTAAAGATTAATTTTGTGCATAAATGTGATTCTCAAAAAACAGAATTGTTTTTTTACGCCTAAAGAAGGGATATCCTGAAGGTATATTTTGATTTTTGAAAGACAGTCAGTTTCTATCCTTGGTTAAAATATGCTAATTATAGCAATATCTTTATGTGTAAAATGCTGCATTAACTGCATCTACTTATTACAACATTTATGGTGATGTAGAGAAGGGTCAAAATGTATAAATGTGAACTTAATTCATGCAAAAACTACATACAAACTGCATACAAACCCAAATAAACTAGCTGAAAATTTTTTAACATGATAGCAACCCATTGCCGCTACTAACTGACTTTCAATCACAACATGTTTACCATGTTGTCCCTAGGGCTTAATTTGGGGGGTTGATAAGTGGTGATTGAAAACTGTCTCACAACCACCTGTACTATATTGTTCACTAGTACGGGTGTTAGTCCTCCGGGACTTAACGCCGGAAAGTGGTGGGGAGAGACTGCTTATGGCTTTAGCCCGGCAGTCTCTCCAAGTTTGGGACCCTCTTAAGAGGGGCCCCCACCCTGGTCCTTAGTACTCAGGAGACCTGGCTCCGGTCAGGGTCACCTGGAGAATGGGACACTCGAGGGTCAGGCGTCTTCGGCTGCCTGACCCACTAGTCACCCCTTTTTGGGGAACGAGTCCTTAGCCCCTTTAGGAGCAGGACATACCGGCACCCGTGCATTTTTGTGGTGTTTTACAGTGTGTCACTTTTTAGCACTGGGTGCAGAGTTTAACGTTTTGTGTGTGCAAGCACACGCCAAGGACAAAAAAAATACAGCACATAGCGGCACAGATAAAATTCACTAAATTTGACCTCTGACACGTTTCATTGCAGGTTTTGTCATGGTGAAAATTCTATTTGTGTCCTGTCTAATAAAGCAGCAAGAAATGATAAATCTCTAAATGAGAAAGACTGAAAATCTTACCAAATGCTTCAGCCTTACCAAACTCCCAGAACATATAGTTTGGGGTATTTTTACTCCATAATGAGGTCAGAAGGATGATGGAACATATAACTTTTCTCTAATACTCAACCCTTGGTTTATGAAATCATCCTTCCTGCAGATGTTTGTAGAAGTTTAGAACAGAAGCAGGTGGTGATCTGCAATATAGTTTGCTACAAAAAAAACTGTAATACACACAATTGATCTTTTTTTTTTTATAAAGTTTCACTTTTTAAGATGAATTCCAGATACCTGTATGGAAATAAAATTAAAAAATTAACAACTATCATACAAAGCAATGCAAATGGGCTGTGTAATTGCAGAACTGAGGGATGTATTTCAATATGCATAACGAATCTTGGCTCAACTGCTTCCCATATATTTTGTGCTTCATAAATAACCTGCACAGAGTACATTCTGTGATCTAGTGCTTCCTACTATCTATTAGCCAAGTCCATCTATCTTATCTTGGCATTAAGAAGCTTATAATCTTAGATCTAGTCTACTTGTAATACATGTTGGGCTTCTTGCCAATAGACTTAACTTCAGGAGTCTTCAAAGATTTCCATTTCATTTTCTCCTGTGCATTGCCTTAAAGTTTGGGATGTTTGAAAAGATGCCAAAATTTGCAAAAGAGTGGAAATTGGAGTTAAATATATGAGTTTTATTTATCGGTAGTAACAAGAAAAATAAATAGTCGAGAGGGTGTGAGAGAGTATTTTACAGCTTTTGAGGTTAGACTGGGAGTGGGGGTTCTTTGGTTTAATGAAGCAGAACAGTTTATTGCACAAGGTGTTTTAAAAATGTCAGCTTCAGAGGTTATGCCATGACTGCATCACCTAAGCACATCTCTTTCACTGAAGTTCTCCAGTGAGAGATGGCATACATACAATAGCAGGATGATAGCACATAGTTGCTAAGTTGCAAAATCTTATATTTAATAATTGTGTCTCACATTCACATATCATTGCATTATCAACAAGGAATGTAAACATGAAGGACATAATGGTTCTTTTGACTTGGCAATGAGTAGTGTTGAGTGGCATATGGTATATTCGAGTTTCGCTAATATATTAAGGAACATTTGAAATTACAACCAGCCTTACAGCTTCCCTTCATTCTGTGATTTTAGCCAGTACGAGCACTGTGCGTATTGCATGTATACATTCGCAATGTACACAAATATGCGTGATGTATGCAGGTCAACAATGTTGAAGCATAATATGATGAATATCCGCCATCACATTCACAAAATATTGTGAATTCTGGAATGTCGAATATTCGTCGAATATATTTGAATTTCGAATATATACACTAGTAATGAGTAGAGATGTACAATAAGAAGACAACATTAGCAAACAAGTCCATAGGAAGTTTATGGAGACTGAAGCTGAGCCAAGCATGCATAAGAGCTGTTGTATTTAATTTGTTCAGTTTCAGTCGGCATGTTTTGAGTTGCAAATGTGTTTGTGAAAATTTTGACAAATGATGCCAAATTTGCAAAAAAAGGTGAAACATATAAAAAAGTAATAGCTCATAGCACCTAAAAACATATATTAATGCCTCAGTTTTATTGTACAGAAACCAGAAAAAAGTGAGTTTGAGCTCACAACAATGAATACAAAATAATAGGTAACCATCATGGCCATTATGCTATGCAAATTCAGATTTCTGTGACCTGGAGGAAATAAAGAGAATTTTGTTCTCAGGTTTTCATTAACCTCCTGGGTAGTTAGTGCAAGTTAATGCATGGTGAGTTTGTTTACTAACAATACTCACCCAAACCAGCCTCGGAGGGAACCTGCAGCGTTTCTCTGTATCAATCGATCCTGCTCCATGGAAGCTCAATCGAACAGGGAACCAACCGAGGGTCCCCATCTAAAGTATCGAACAGGATGGACTGCGCATTAATTTCCTGCTCAATTGGCAAAACTTGAGTGCAGCGTGGTCAGGTCATCACGCTGCGCTCAAGGGTCCATCAATTGAATGGATGTCAACCCGTGTATGGCCAGCCTCAGTCACAGTGACTTAATGGAACATTAAAAAAAATAAAGATTAGATTTTTATAAACTATATGGGGAGAATGAACCCAGGACAGCTACTCTTTGAGAGTCTTGATGTCTTTGGCCTAAGAAACATTATTTATTAAGCCTGAAAGTAGATTCTCATCTGGCTGTTCAGTGTTGCTCCACATTGTGTTGTCCATTGTCTTGGAACTCCCCCTTGTATAAAATGAGCAGGTATTATAACATTTATTATAACTCTGGAATACCCAGGCTTTTTCATGAATCATTTCTTTGTAACATTGAGATGTCTTTCCTTCGAGGTCTACGTCACACAATATGTAAAGTATGGGCATATTTTCTCAGGCCCAGTAAGAATTTCCAGAAGTATTGACATGGGTGGTCTGCAAAGAATGTATCTGAAGGAATCCAAGATATTATGGCTCTGACAGACTCTAGTCAGCCTCTGGTTTATTTTTCTATATTCTGGTCAAATACACACAGTTCCTATGTACTCTGTATAAATCTAAACACACTAGTATCCATGCATATTAATAGCTTTTTTTTGCCATGCCAATGCATTCTACTCATTTGAGAGACTTTGAAATTACCATTATGTCATTATTTATTTTTTTCACCACTTTCAAATGCAATTTGAGTTGTCCAAATTATTTTTTTCCACTGAAGGTGCTAACAATGCAATGTTTCTAACCCATTTCAATTTCTGTAGTACTTTTTTTTTACAATAAATGTTTATTAACACTTTTCAAGATACAAACGTATACCAACATGGTCATAAAGTTAAACAAGTTATGAGACCAACAAATGTCACTAAGCTTTTCACTATCAATACTCCAAGCACCAAATATTTAATCAAACACCCAATAGGAGTATCAAGTAAACTAAATATACAAGCTTATCTATCTCTAAGTTTGTGCAAAATAGTAATACAAAACTAAAGGTTATGAAGAAAAATAAATAAATGAAAAATAACTAAAAGAAGGGAAAAAAAACAAAGGGGGGAAATAAAATATGAGTAATGGGCATTCTAGAAATGTGTCATCAGCAAATGGAAGCCAACATTATCGTGCAACTACTAAAACTACACACTCGCAAAATAGGGACTAGTCTCCACTGGTCTGTACTGTCCGTAGTCAGATTCCTGCTCAGACATCCCCCAGCCAAGTCCTTCACAGCCAGCACACTGCTGTAGGCAAGGAGTGTTCAGGGAGCTCAATTAACCTGCAGCCTGAGGCTTTTCAAATATACATCCTCTGTCCTTAGTTCTGATGTAGAGGGGACTGAGCATTCATGTAACCAAAGAAAACCAAAAACAAACCCAAAAAATAAAAGGCAAAAGCTAGCCATGCATGGTTCGATATTTCCCTTCGATTGACTTCAAACAATCGGTTTTGAAGTCGATCTTACGGAAATCATTTCCGGCACACCTGGTACAATCAACCCAAAGTGATCAAAATCAAACAAAGAAACGGTGATGTTGGTAAATTTTGCTTGATTGTACATACAGTACAGGGCAAAAATTTGGACACACCTTCTCATTCAATGTGTTTTGTCTATTTCATGACCATTTACATTGGTAGGTTCTCACTGAAGGCATCAAAACTATGAATGAACACGTGGAGTTATGTACTTACCAAAAAAAGGTGAAATAACTGAAAACATGTTTTATATTCTAGTTTCTTCAAAATAGCCAGCATTTGCTCAGATTACTGCTTGGCATTCTCTTCACTTCAACAAGTAGTCACCTGAAATGGTTTTCACTTCACAGGGGTGAAGCGTTATCTGGGTTATTTTGTAGATTGTCATGCTTTATAAATGAGGTGGGGACCAGCAGTTGTGTTGTGCAGAAGTCAGATTACTACTCAGCCGACAGCCCTATTGGACAACTGTTAAAATTCAAATTATGGCGAGAACCAAGCAGCTATCTGGGGTTTCTATGTAGTTGAAACCATATTTTTAAAATCGTAATTACAATGATATTTGTGAACTTCATCCTTTATCATAAGAATTCCCTAATGTAATTTCTAGATTCAGTAGTAGTAACATTCACTAAATATATTGAAAATTCCTGTGTTTTAAAAAATACAAAATACAATACAAAAATACAATGTTTATATAATATGATATGGGTGTGTTCAGCAAAAACCTACAAAATGTGAACATGGTCAGCATTACCCTGCTTAGTTACAATGATATTTTAGGGTTCATCCAAAGGGTTGCCAGATTTAAGGAACGTTTTCTATGATATTTGTGACTCTTGCTGTCAAGTCCACTTCGTAATCATTGTAGGCCTTCGGATCATTGTTATTCTTTAGTGTCCTAAACCCCTTTAGTGCTAACCCCTAAAGAAATATTAGGCCCAGCATGATAGTGATGTCAGCATTGATGAAGTATCAAATAGAGT
>CM070033.1:27385919-27420160 GCA_036250615.1 Ptychadena robeensis
GGTCATACCATGTGACCATCTAAACATATTTTCAAGTTATTGACATATGAAGGACAGTTCTAACAAGTATTGAACAAGCCATGTATTATAATTACACAACAACCATGCTTTACAGCAGAAGTACCCTCACTTTTTTGGCTTGCAATTTGCATTTAAAATGACCAGGTCAAAATGATCTACCACCAGTAAAAAACAGAAGACCCCCAATATAGATGAGTAAAAAGGCCACAATTCAGTGTTTATACAGGCTTTTACTAGTAAAGCTGAGCGAAAAAGAACAGGATGGGTTCCACCTTCTACTAATAAAGCTGAGCAAAAAAAAAGGACAGGTTACACCTTCTTTTTCCTGATTAACCATGTGGGCACCCCTGCCTTACAGTATTGTTTTAGTCTCCTCCATGCCTGACCACATCTAGCTTCGGCTGGGCTTTTCTCTTTTATTTCTTTTTTAATAAAGATGAGAAGGGTTAGACCTGTAAAATGTGTAATGTCATCTGTGCCCCCACTTGGGTATGTGCTTATGTTGGTCACCAAAGCTGCAAGTGAGAGTAAGTGCCGAAATGTTTTATGTTTTAATTAGAATCAGAAGTCACCAACATTCACATAAATCTGCCATTATTTTTAGTAAGTATTCTTTTTAGAATCTTAAACTAAGCAACAACATAGGAAGGGTGGTGCATGTTCATTTATGTTGCGTGCGATACATATATACATATACACCCTTCCACTATAATCCCTCTTGTTATGTTTATCTAGATCTTAGGCTGAGAACAATCCACACTGCTTGGCTCTCACCACTGCAAGGAAGATCAGGCTCTATGTATTATTGAAAGCTATGGCAGGGATCCCAGATAGATGTGATCTCAGGGACCCTAATAAATCATATGAAGGGATAGTTATTTGGAATTTTCCTTTCATTTATATCTACTTGTAAAATTTATACTCACTTACAATCAAGGAAGGCTGTTATTCTGGTTTCCTTAGAATCACAGTCCATAAGCCAAATTCTTATCCAAAAACATCATAGCTTTTCTTTTTGCTCATAAATAGTATTTATAATTCATAGCGGAAGTATGAAAACATGGTTAGTCCCCCCCAAAAAAAGTACTTAACATACAGCTGGTCTACATATTTTCATCCTCGCAGTGGTAAGCAGGCATTTTGGCCAATATTAAAGATGATATAGGGAGATCATTCATGTCTATGCATAATATTGGACGTACCAGGTCAAGGACTTCTGGAAATCATGATCACTCATGTTGGAGTAGTTGCCAACATTGCCAATACATTGCCTTTTCAAAAGCTTACTGATGCACACTTGACAAACATACATTTCTAAAACATTGCTTGAATGTAGTTTTACCCAGGAAGATTGCATAAAGTATTTTGATTCCAATCCATTAAGACTATTGCTAATACTGACTCAACAATTGAATTTAATATGGGTTAACCTCCCTGGCGGTTCACTGAGGTGTAGATTTCTGTACCAAAAGTGATACAGTGTTTTGCCTTTCCGCCCCCATCGGCGTCACCGGTGACGCCGATGGGGGCGGAAAGGCTCTGTGTGCCTGCAGCTTTGTAGAAATGCTGCAGGCTCACAGAGAGCCAGTGGTTGCGCCTGATTCCGGCACGGGCGCAGTTTCACGATCAGACTGCGCCAGTACTTGCTTCAGGCGTAACGCTAGGGAGGTTAAACCGGCCATAGACGCTATGCTTGGCTGGCGTTTATCGAACAATCGGCTGCAGCATGATGACATCATCATGCCATGGTCAATCGTTCGAAATACACCATTTACGATTTGACAACCAATACTTTGGATGGGGACGTTTGTTCTCTGGCTGATCAAAGTTTTATGCGAGTATGAACAGTTGCTCCAGGTGGGCACGTTCATTTTGCGATTGATCACCAAGCGATCACCCCGAATGCGCATGGTGATCATTCGCAAAATCGGCCACAGATGGAAGCGCTATGGTGGCTTTAGAGGTACAGAAAGAAAAAATTTTGGGGGGGGAAATAAAAAAAAATATATTTTTTATAAGTTTACACTTGTTTTCTTTTCTTTTGATTTGGATTGGATAAAACATTTGTAAAACATTTATCCAATCCAATCAAAATAAAAACTAATGTAAAAAAATGAAAAAAATTATCTAAGAAAATTTTTTTTTCTGTACCTTTAAATCTCCCGCCCTGTGGATGACGTCATCAAAACACGAGCGCAGATCACGGAAATAGCCGGAGACATCGGCTATTTCCGGATCTGCTCGGGTGCAGAGAGCAGAGATGATCCCACTAGCAGAAACGCTCAGCACGAGCGTTTCTGCTAGCGGGATCCACTTTTGAACTGGATTAATTGTCAATGGAGAGGCATCACCTTTTCTCAGCATAACTCTCGCCTCCGGGCCTCCAGGCGGGTAGGAAATCGATTGCACGTGGCGCGGTTTAAAAAAAACTGCACCATGTGCGTAATGCCCAGGAGGTTAATAGAGTTTTGTATTGGAGTGTGCTTTTAGGTAACCAACTGTAACAGAAGCCCTGAACGGTGTAAATGGGCCCTAATATTTGTATTTTTATTTTTTTTTCCATAAAGTGGAAATATCTTTATTGAAATAAAGCGATACAATGTAAATGTATTTATTATGCAATCTATGCAATTTTCTCTCTGCTATTCAGATAGATATAATAATCAGGATGAATATTGATCCAGTATAAAATGGGAGGGAAGAAGCAAACCGGTATATAAATCTCAAAAACGTGCCACACCCTATTATTAATATCAGATTAGGACCCTTATTCTAAAATGAGTTAAGGACTAACCCCATCTGTATAAACTGAAACACACTCACTTTTTTACAGATGAAGTAAGCTTTTGCCTCACTTTAGAATTAGGTTCCTAGTTTGATAGATAATGATGCTTTGCAATTAAATGCAAGTACTAAATGTACAATTCGCTGTGATATTACATCATTGGGGCCCTTTCACACTCGGAGTGCTGCAGCAGATGCATGGTAGTGTGAAATGGCCTTTACTGTACCATTTAACCATCTGATCAGTGGCATTTAAATTTATAATAGAAACACTAAGTTATTTAGTTTGATGGCTTATATAATGTGTGCTGACTTGAAATCAAATTTATTTTAGTGCCCCAACCACAACTCCAAAAACTACTCCTATAATGTCCTTGAAAGGTTATCAATCCAGAACCCAAGGCTACCTACTCAGTAATGTAGATTTAAAACCATTTACTACCAGTTGACCAGTAAAGTTCCTGGGTTCAATAGGTGATGTGAAGAATATCGCATCCAAGGGGACCAAATTTTCTTGGAAGAGTTCCATCTTATCAATACCTATATCAAGAATTGCCGAGAGGTGTTCATGTGTCATAATCCAGGTCAATTTACATTTAACCAAGTCCATGGATATAACACAGTTTCAACAACTGTGCAATCAATATGTGTGCTGCTAAAAAGGCATCGGAGATGAACCGGTCTCTAACCCTAGGGATATTGTCAGGATGCCACCCCAAGAGCGCTTTCATAGGACACTTTTTGAGGTTAACCTGGGTCAAGCTATAGATAAAATTGTAGTCTTTTTCAGAACCTCTTGACTTAGGGACATGTCCACCATGCATGTTTCATATCCCTTACATGACCACATTGATCACATCATTTATTATCATCCTAGCCCGGAGGAACTCTTGACACTTTTTTTATAATGTGAAGATTAAAAGACTGTTTTATTTTAAAACAAGGACTACACAACTGGACTTTATTAACCTTTTGTCGATTTATAACTGTTTTGCTACTTTGACCATGCTTTGACTGTCACTTACTAAACTAATTATTTTTATTCAAAATCCCCACATGGGGTAATGTATGTAAAGTAGGGTGGCCTCGAGAAAGTCCCCTTGTCCTTACTTCGGTAAGAAAAAAAACTTTGATGGGTGGATAGACTGGGACCTCTAGTCTCTCCATCCATTAACCTTTCTTGTTATATTGTCTTTGGGATGTTGGCCATATACACCTACCAGGGAATTGTGGTAATTCCTTTGTGTTAATATGACCACAGAGCCACACAGTGAGGCTTCTGCATGTGATGTGTTTTTCCTATTCTTTTCCTCTCCTTATGCCACATTGAAAAACCTGTTCAGACACATTAATAACGCATCACTAACACATTTTTGGATGCCTTAACGCTACCACATACTAAGGCAGAAACAGTATATTTCTCAAAATGTCTCTCATAATAAGTTTCTCATGTCAGTTTTTGATACACAGTTCTTTAATATCAACCAATCAGGCCTTCTTTTTGAAATCCTTATTTTTACAAATAATATTAAGCTATTTGGTGACAGAAGAGCATTGGGTTCATTGTCATGTACTTTGTCTTTCTGTGGAATTGTAGAAGTATGTTTAGAGATAGAATAAGAATTGTGAACTAACCAGATTGACATTATAAAGGCCCCCATACACGGGTCGGATTCCGACCGGATTCCGGGGCGATCGATTCCGGGCGCGTGCACGCGAAACGATCGTGCCGGAATCGCATGCAGCCCACCTTGTCCGATCGTTCGCGTCCGATTGATCGGGGGCTTAGAATCGGATCCGACAGAGAACCAACATGTTGGTCTTGCTGATCCGATTCTGCACACATCAGGGGGAGTTTGGGAATTCCCATTTGGGAAGTAAGCGATCGGACACGGAATCGTCCAGGAATCCGTGGGACAAGGTGGTATGTAGCGATCAGATACTCTTAATTGGCCGATTGATCGGAGCTCCGATTCCCGCTGAGATCGCCGGAATTGATCGGATAAGTGATCAATCGGCCATGGAATCCGACACGTGTATAGCTACCTTAAGACCTCAGCTTCTCTCCTTATCTTATTGAGGCTTTACTACCCTATATCAGTAGATTTAATCTTCCAGTAGAGTACAAAGAAGGGACACATTAAATTTAGGTGGGAACGGAATAAAAAAAAAATTCCATAACGTTTCCAAAGATATCACCGCCTTCTTAATAACGTGTACTATATATATATTTCTTTGTGATATTACAAGTTAAACAAAATCATTCTTGTCTTGTCGAAACCGGCAAAGGAGCAGAATGTTTTGTCTGGCTGAAGTCTCCACCAGTGAGCTGCTTGGTTGCACTTTAAATCCGATCCTTTCTGTCACTGCCAGATTCCATTACATACCTAAATTGTGATGGAAATTCTCATGCAGCTTTTTATGCTATGTCTGCAGATCTTATCTGTTCCACGACAATAAACCATTCTGTGCCATGCCATGTGTACCACCATATGACCCCTACGAGTGACTTCCACACATGCATGCCCCTCCTTAACTAAACCTTTTATACAGCGCAGTCTATCTTTGACATGGCTTGATGGACAGCAGAAGGAAGTGAGACCTCTGCCAAGCATTTACAGAATGAGACTCATTTATGGCCTAAAAGCAGGTCATTTTCTTGTAGTGTCTATTGTGCCTTAATGTGCTCAGGATTCTAGGACACAACTTTTTACTGTCCAGAACTTAGAGGAGACATTACAAAGTCTTATATACATTTGTGTAGATCTCTTATTGAGATCTGACTTTGTAGCTGGACACTCAGAACCATATAAACCCCTTATAATGCATCTCTATATTCAGAGGTGAATATGTGATAGGGGATGGCATCAAGAGCCTGCCAAATCCCTAACCTCATCTACCAAATGACTTATGTTACTGCTGTACATTGTAGGGGAGCAAACTGATGACCTGCCAACAGAATGAAGGAGAACGGAGTCCGATGCTTGCAGATGATTAGATGAGTACGGTTAATAATTTCATACCCTAGGTGTAAAACAAGCATTTAAACCTTGTAGATCAATGCATTGATACTTAAAGTTACTATAAAATTTTAATCAGTTTCAAGTTGTCTTACTAGGCTATCCATGTAGGGCATTTGGCCCTAAATGCATATCTAGGCCTGAAGAAGTTAGCCAATATAGGGTATCACTTGAACTCCAAACTCTCCAAAACTGAAAATTTTCAGTTCAAAATGCTTCTGCTTTGGGGTACATTACCTCCATGTTCATGTTACCTTCAGTTACAGATCAAGGAACACTTGCTTACTAGTTAATTTATTGTGTTTGGAGAATACCATACTCAAGTATAAGCTGAGTTTTTCAGCACAAATAATTTGGCCTCGGCCTATACTTGAGTCAGGGTCCCTCTTACCTATCCGGGTGTTTGCTGGTCTCCCTGCAGGCACTGGCAGCCTCTATGAATGGTCCGATGTGTATTCGGTATTCTATCTAAGGCATTTATGGAGCTCAGCTGGTGCAATGTAAACAAACTTGGACAACAGCGCCATTTTGTGGACATATTGCAAATTTTTACTTGAGTGGGACTTAAATTTTTGAAAGCTCCAGTCAGAATGTTTTCCCAGTTTTGTAGATAAAATAAGGTACCTCCGCTTATAAATAATAAGCAGAGGGTAAATAATTGGATTCCCATAGGCATAAAGGCATACAGATAAAGAACAATTTTGTTTGTTTGTTCCAACACTATTCATGCCTAACACCACTTGGTGCCTTTCAGTATACATTGTGGCTTGGCATGACACAGGCTTTGCCATTCTGCATGTGTCTTTTTTGGTGAATTCGGGCAATCGAGGCAGTGTAGTCATTATTGACGCCAGCTGCAGGGGCGGGAAAGCCAGCGCTCCTCCATTAACATGGATAAGGACAATCGCTGCAGCTTTCCAGGGAGGCATCGGGTGGACCCGATGCCGGCTTCCCCTGCGGTTGAGGCGAGCCTGAACAGCGGACGAGCTGGGCTCGTCTCAACTGCTAGGGAGGTTAATTAATTATGGTCACAGCCATTTTTACCACCTTTGTATGTCCTTTGCTCTCTTTTGGGAGTATCACCAAAGGTTTAGATTGAAAGCCTTGCCAGGGATATGGGTAGATGTCCCTACTAAGGTCCTATAATAATGCTAGCTTCCCTCCCTTCCTCAAAACAGGAAATTTAATTTGTGGCAGAGTTAAACTTAAAAGCTGAGTTTCCTTTTAGCTATAACCTACCCTATATATATGAAGTAACACTGCAACACTCCTCCAGACCAGATCTGTCGTATGGTTTCTGAATTAGGACCTAGGTCTGACAGCTAAGCCCTGTGTAGGAGGGGGGTTTAATAAAGAAATAATTCCCCTAAAATACCTTGTTCCTGAAATGTAAGTGCCTTAGTATACTTGATGGAAAACATGTTTTAGTTCTGGTTGCCTCCACTTATTTCCAATTTTTATGGCTTCTTTTATAAGATGCTGCTTGTATTAATGGGAAAAACACCTAGTGCTGAGGATTAATGTAATCAAAGAGCTCAGCATGACAGTGAAATAGAGGCACATCATACAGAAGCAGGTGGCATCCATTTGTGTCGGCCATGCCACTCTCCCTTCACTTTTTATTAGAGGCTTAGACATACAAATTGAAAACCTGCACGGAAAATTCACCTTGAAAAGTAGCTGCCTCCAGGGACTGGCTTGAAATGTAATTTAATAAAAGGAATCACTTTTCTTTTTTAAATAAATTTCGTATTAGACAAATCACTTTTTTTTACCTTGCTGAAAATACAATCCAGGCACGTCTATAACAGATGTTTACGGCCGCGCTGAATCACTTTCTGCCCAGATGAACTCCATCGTCTTTCGCAGTCATTGGCTTTGTCCAGCTTTGCATAACTGTCTTTGTTCAAAAGTCTTGTTATAAAACAGAAGGCCAGTTAACGTCTTTTTAATTTATGCTGCATAATCGATCCCTGTTATGTTTGATTTCTTTTTTTAGTCGTGGTTTTGAGCATTCATATTTTGATCAAGGATTAAAGGTATCTCATGTGGGAGGCCAAATTTCTAGATTACCACGTTCATTCCAACCAGTAACTGTTCCAGATGTAGTCACACTTGGCAGAAACTGCAAGAGCTGCAATAAACATATACAATTATGCCATGTCACGTCTGGTAATAGTTACTCTACTCAAAGTACTATTGAAAAATTACTCTCAGAGCATGATACAGAGCAAGCGGTAATGAATTCGGTCAGGAATCTCTACCTTTTTTTTAATATTGCGTCAAGAAGTGGCAGACGTTTTTCAAGTTGCCATTTTTTCTGCTGTACCCATTTCTGAGAGATCTCAGTTGAACTAGGGAAACAGGAGTAAGGAATGGAAGGAAAACGAGAGATAAAATTTAATGTATGTAATAGACATTGTCACAGATCGCAGTGTCACCCAGCGATCTGTAACCGCAGATGTGCCATCCACCAGTTCGGCTGCTTCACATCCCAAACTTTAGAGGACCAGGATCTTTCGGAGATCAGCTCCCTCTGCTGGTGGAAGTGATGCTGGCACATGATGCACTCCTGCTTCCTCTCCTGGCTGATCCTGACCTATTATTGTGTATATAATAAAGTCTGAGGCTACAAGGCGTTGCCTGAACAAAGAGTGCTTTATGTCTGTGATCCTCAGGTTCTGCTTCTTCCTATTGACTTATCGTTACCAAACCCCTGGACCGTCTTCAACCACCCCATGCCCTGACTACCGCCTGTCTGACTACGTCTCTGCCTGCCGTCTTGATACCGCACCTTCGATATTCTGCTGTCAGCCACTGCCAAGTGTAGCTAGAGACCTCAACCTGGGGGCTCCCAGCAGCAAAGTTCCATCATTCCTTGCGGAATGCTCTGGTGAATACTGGGGGCTCCTTAGACTCTGCACCCTGGTTTATGCTTGTTTGGTGGCACAGTAGGTCCACTGCTCTTGTGATTCACCCGTGAAAGACATAGTGCAGGAGTCAAGTATACCGTATTTTTAGCCATATAAGACGCACCCAGTTTTTAGGGCAGGAAAACCAGAAAAAAATGATGTAGTAAGTTTTCACATCAATTGGGATAATGCATTATTTTCAGTGAATACAATATCCAGTTCAGCCAGCAGGTGTCACTAGCAGCAGTACACTCTCAGCTGAACACGTCATCTCTACACTGTACACAGGAGGAGGGGGGTGTCGGGCTGTCACATCTCTTCTCACTGTGCTTTGTCCATGGGGAGTGAATGCTGTTCCCACGGACAGAAGAGAAAAGGTAGATACAAGTTCATCTATCTTTTCTCTTCATTTCCTAAAAGTATAGATGAACTTGCATCTACCTTTTAGGAAATTAGACAGCTCAGATGTGAGAGTTGGCAGTAGCCGGCATCTCAAATCTGAGAACTTCTCCAGCTCCCCCAGCTGATTTCCGTGCCGGGGGAGCTGGTGGGCAGCCAAGGTGCGACCACGGGCGGCCGAGTGGCCGCGGGGGTCACGCATTTGGCGTATAAGACGCAGGCACTTTTTGCCCCCAATTTTGGGGGTGAAAAAGTACGTCTTATATGCTGAAAAATACGGTAGGTAAAATTTAGATCAGGGGTTAGATATATTTAACATGCTGAGTGCAGGGGTCAGAAACATAAACCATTATGATGCATTTCACAACTACCTTCGTATTGTTGGCCCCACCCATGCACACACTGTATATGCAATGTCTACAGTATGTGTATTTATATATATATATATATATATATATATATATATATATATATATACATAATATATAAAATGCATTATATAAAAAGGATACCGTATATTTTTCAGACCATAAGACCCAGTTTTTAGAGCCGGAAAAAAATAAGTGTTCAAATTAATTGGGGAAAAAACCCTATGCAATACCAAATTTCAGCCACAAGATGTCATTAGTAGCACTTCACGGCACATCATGTCTTCTTCTTTATACATCAGGGAAAGGGGGACTGAGGGGTAATCTGCGTGCAGATGTCACCCCTCTACTGCTGTGTGGACGCTGCAGCGTGAGTGCAGATAGATGGGAAAGATGACGGCTGGCAGCTCTTTTACCTATCTCTCTCTGCTCTTCATTGGTTATATCAACATCCGAGTGGCCGTGGATGGTCGCACATTCAGAGCATAAGACACACTTTTGCCCCCTGTTTTTTTGGGTGAAAAGTGTGTCTTATGGAAAAAAATACAGTACCTGAAACATACATAGTTTACAAACCTTCATAGGCTTTTTATAGTGGGTGCACATCTTTTCAAGGGAGGCATCAGGCTTCTACCTCCTAAATTAATTGCCTCAACACTTTAGCCTTTTACTTTCACAAGCCAAAATATGTCCATGTTTACCCAAGAGAATCTGGAAGACCAATTATTTCACCCCATGAACCAAACACTGAAACAATTATAGACACAGTTCATTGTACTCAATCCCTTTCTAGAATGCACATGGGACCATAAGTCATATTTTAGGGAAAACATATCTTCTATCCTATAACCACCCCTGGGGTCCTGTAAAGCACTTACTGGTGGCATGGCTGACTCCTGGTTTAGGTCCCCAGGCCTACTTCTGTGTGAAAGTACCAATGCTATCCCTCACCATTCCCTTCTAGACAGATGACACAATCTGCAAATTATCACCCCAACAATGCTACCATCACCAATTTTTATTCTTGATTTAATAGTTCACTGTGTCAAAAATTAAAACAAATGCAGCCACAATGTCTCAACTGTTAAGTTGTAACATTTAGCGGTCTAGATTTTTAAATATTTGTTAACCCTGGAAAATTTCCAGGTAAAAGCACACACACCAGTAAAAGTTTGAATAAAGACTATTAGAAATGAGAGAATGCATTCATGAACCTGGAAAATCTTCACATTTTTTTTTTATCGAATCTGAATTTATGAATTTTTCCAAACTGAAGAGAATCTGAAGAGTCTCTACAAATCTGCAAGCGTATATTCATGGAAACTGATAAGAAAATAAAACCACAAAAATAAAATGCTAATTTCCCCATATTTACGTACATAGCAAACTGAGTTGGTAATCTGTAATTATTTTATCTGTGATATCTAAGACTAAAACATTGTGAAACACTGCTGTAGACCGAGAACATTTGGAACAACAAGCAGTAGCCAAACCGTGAGAAAATGTTTTAGACAGCTAGAGGATATTTGAAGTAGAAGTCAAGTCAAAATAAAAAGAGACTGTGGTATCCAGTACATTTCTGCATTTCCTACTGTTTTATGATTTTTTTTTCCTTTTCTCTCTTTTTTTTTTTTTTAAAACAAAATCGCTAAAAATGTTTCCTTCCCCTATCATCAAGTTCCCTATGCTAACCCCCAAAGTTCCATATGCTTGCCTCACGGGCATCAACCTGTGTATGACAGACAGCCTTTACTGTCAATTATTACAACAAGCTTGCTGATGTCCTATCAAAATACAGATGTGGCTAAAAGAGGGAAACAAGAGGGTAAGATTTTCAGTCTTACCCTCTTGTTTTAAGTTGTATATTTTGAGGTTGGCAGTTGGTCAGGTCTAGGTTCAGAAACAGAATGTGCTCCAAGAATGAGATCAGCTGACCACCCGAATATACTGAATGACCAGGTTATTCCATCAATGGATGTTTTCTTCCCTAATTGCACGGCCATATTCCAAGATGACAAAGCCAGGATTCATCAGGCTCAAATTGTGAAAGAGAGCATGAGACATCATTTTCACACATGGATTGGCCGCCACAGTCCAGACCTTAACCCCATTAAGAAACTTTGGGATATGCTGGAGAAGGGTTTGTGCAGCGGCCAGACTCTACCATCATCAATGCAAGATCTTGGTGAAAAATGAATACAACACTGGATGGAAATAAAACTTGTGACATTGCTGAAGCGTATCGAAACAATGCCACAGCGAATGTATGCAGTAATCAAAGCCATCATAGTCCAGCAAAACACAGAGTGTGTGACATTTATGTGCAAACACAAGGATCTCAGACCTAGCAGACTTAAGAATTGCTGTTCTGCCAGTGTATGGGCCATACCTTTATCTTTTTTGTACGCAACATATTCATACAAATATACGGCAGATGAGAATGGCCTGTAACTGCTAACAACGATATTGGAAGCTGATGCAGACACTTTGGCCAAATGACAGACCAAACATAACGTGATCCCTTGTTACTGCAAAATCTTTCATAAAAATGAATTTACAATATGTACTTCAGAAGCACATAACCTCGATGGCAGAGGGAAATGAATTTTATTCAGATCTGTCTACAAGTCTACAAGGTTTAGTCCTGCTATAAAGTTACGTTATTATTCATTAATTAGCTGTAATTTTTTGTATCTATTAATCAGTGTCCCAATTTTATTACTGTTATTTCACCTGGCAGTGTGCAGTATTTCATTCACCTCTTGGTGATTTCTAGATAACAGGGTTTGCTTCTTTAATTACTACAGACATATACTCTGCCTGGACATAAAACTGGAATACTGTGGACAAGCTAATTTTTGTATATTAAAAGTAAAAAAGGAAGGAAAAGGAAAAGAGTAAAAAAATTAATGAAAAGCACTGTTAAGAGAACATTGTGAGACTACTGAAGAAAAGTAAGTAATTTATAGCAATAGACAGGCAGCATTTAATTTTTGGTGGTGCTTTTTAATCGAAGGGAGAAGGTTAACAAGAAGGCCATTGTGGGACATACAGCCAACCTTCTCAATATTCAACCTTGTAATTGTTTGAGTTACCTGTGCCCCCCCTACTTTATTACTTTCACAAACACTAAATGTTGCATATACTACTCTTCATTGTAATGTTTCTTTTGTTGCCATTCCCTGCACCAATAAAGTGACTATGACGGCACTCCAATGCAGAGCCATGCACTCCGCTACAGCCCATGCTACTGCAGACCCCTCTTCTACTTCACTGTCCTCCATTAATAGACGTAAGATCCTTACAATTCTTCATTGTAGATATACCACTATAGATCTATGCACTAGACATAAGTCTATTTTTACCATCAACACCACTTCCTTCTGTGATTTGCCTTCCCCGGGCACAGATCACACACCCGTATTATTTCACTCCTTATCTTGTTTCTAATCCTTTCTTTGTCTTTTTGGGACCTTCCCGGCCCTTTTTTGGGAAGCCCTGACACAACTTTTACCCATTTTACTTATTTATGTGTATGCGGAGAACATATCTAAAGAAAGCAAATAGAAGAATGTCAGAGCTGCACTTATCCATAAGGACGATTGAAGTTCCAAAGGTCTAATTACATGGAAGAGAAGACTATATTTATAGAATTGCAGAAAGTGACCATGCGCTCCTGTCTGTGAACGCTTTCACACTTGTGCAGGCGCTCGGGGGGCATTTAGATGTCTATTGTGCAAAAGCCCCAAAATTTTTCAGCGAACGCCTCATGGCACATTCACCAGGCTGGTGCGCTAACTGGGTGTTTACCGGACGGTTAATAATAAATGTACTTTCTCAGTATGCAGCTTCTATACTCAAGTATAATTTGAGTTTTCAGCCAAAAAAGAAATGTGCTTAAAAAAAAGCCCCCCATCGGCTTATACTCGAGTCACAGTCAGGGTCCCGCTTACTGGTTCAGGTGGTGAATGTCCCAGACATCGGCTGTTGAAATGTAAGCAAACTTGGACGGCAGCACCATCTAGTGAACTATCTGTTTATTTTTACTGGAAAAGGTGGAACTTCAATTAGGAAATTCCACTACTTATGATTCAAACAAGAAAATAAGTTTCCATTCCATGTATTGGTCCCAATAATAATAATAATGATAATACTTTTTAAATGGAAACTTATTTTCATGTTTGAATCATAAGAAGTGTCTTAAAATAACTGTAAACCTGAGTCCTCTTAACTTTATTGAGAGTGTGACACTAAGGTTCACTTATTTGCTTCATTCCTAGGGGCAATGGTGCTTTCTCTATATTTTTCTCAATAACCTCCCTAGCGGTTGAGACGAGCCTAGCTCGTCCGAGCTTCAGGCTCGCCTCAACCGCCGGGAAAGCAGGCAGCGGGGTAACCCTATGCCTCCCCGGAAAGCTGCAGCGATTGTCTTCATCGCTGCAGCATTTCCGGGTTGGCGGCACCGCCCCGATCGCGTCACGGTGACGAGGAAAGGGGCGGGGGGGGGGGGGGGGGGGGGGGGGGGGCGGCGCCATAGACCTCCATGTTAATGGAGGAGCGCCGGCTTCCCCTCTCACGCAGCTGTTGTCAGTAATGACAACAGCTGCGCGTAGAGCTCTGGCGAGATGCCGGAAACGGCAGGCAGTGTACTCTGTACACTGCCTTGATCGCCCGTATCGCACCGTTATAAACGGCGCGATACGGGCGGTGCGCTAGGGAGGTTAAGAAAAATCCCCTATCTGACTTTGCATTTCCCACCCTCAGCTTATACTCGAGTCAATAAAATTAGGTACCTTGGCTTTTATTCGGATTGGATTGTACTCAGTATACACAGTATATACGTAATAGCCTCAGTAAAGCCCCCCATACACCTTTAGATCACTCCATACAATTTCCATTAGATCTAACAAAAACAATGTAGTGCTGGGTCCTCCCTGATAGAAAATATAGTGATTGGAAGCATTAGAAAGCTCCTCATATCACATGGTTATGGTAGAAGAAAAGATGATTGTACTGAAATTGTATGGTAAGATTGTAAGGTGTATGGGGGCTTAAGAGATAGAAATTTTTTTACTTTAAACTGCAATAAAATTCTCCATTATTGTTGAACACCTCTTTACCCCTACACAAGCCTTTATCATAATCCTGAATTCTCTGAACATTTTTTTCAAATGCCAGCCCTGGAAAATCACATTGGATTACAAATACCGTGGTGATATTTTCATTTTTATAAGATTAAGGATTCTGGATCTGTAGACGTCTGAGCGTTCCACAGCCTGTTTTTCCAGCGTGATTTTTTTGCTTCTAAATTTGCCATTAAAGAATCCTATTTTTTTTAAGCATACTGGCCGGCATTAGGGATTACAAACCAATCTCCCTTGTCTCAAATCATATGTTAGGTGAAATTTATAAGGTGAAGACATTTTGGGAACGGTGGAATTTTCCCCCAGCAATCTTTTAATATACATAGAATACACTGTATACATTGCACATTGGACTCCTTCAACATCCTTTTAAAGTCTGAATTTAGCTTATACATTGAAATTTACTAGTGCAGGATGTGTATGTTGACTCTGATATTCTAGACTGTTTGCTGGTTGAATGTTTAAGGGTTCATGTCAACAGGTGTTCTAGTCAGTCTCTGAGTCTGGTATTTACATGTGTGCATTGGCATCCGAATGTAGCATTTGACAACCCTTGCCTGCAGTTTAAATTGATTTGTTTGAACTTTTTTCACATTTTATAAATTTAATTGCTGTTTTAGGTCTGGAAGTAGTGAAAAAAAAGTTTTTCCCCCTACAACAGGGGTGCCAAAATCCATCCCGCGAGCCAAATCTGTCACTGTCACAGATCCCTGAGGTTGCAGTTCTGTTCCTTTGCCTCGGAGGACTAGAGTGTTCAGCAGAAGATCTCCCTCTGCTGGATGCTAGCAGAAATGATCTTGTCATGAGCTCCAACTTGAGCTCCAACTTTCAGCCCTATTTAAGGAAGCCTCAAGCAACAGGAAGTTGCCTGAACAAGAAGGTTTTCTATGTTTTTGCTCCCATGTGTTCCTGTGTTTGCTATACTTACTCGCTGATTTACCACCTTGGCTTCAACAGACTATCTTTGTCTCATGCCTTGTCAGCTACTTGTCAGCGCAACATGGGAATTGTCTACAGCAAAGTCCATTACCCCTTGCAGGGTGCTCTGGTGAACACAGTTACTTAGACTCTGCGCCACAGATTGCACCTTTGCCAATTGAGCACTTAGTCCAGTGGGTGCACTCTCTCATATCATTGGTGTCACCAACAGTTTTATCCCTGCTTTAATGTCATCTTCCATGACAGTCACATACTGTTATTATATTTGGTTTGCAAAATTTAAAAAAACAAAAACCAAAACAACTATTTAAGAAATAAATGCCACAGATGTGTCTTTGATGTCATGTGTGCTGAAGTATTACACTTTGCTTGTTCCAGATTCAATGTGTAATCAAAAATTAACTTTGTTTGTTATATTGGAAGAGAAGAAACAAATACTTTGATTTTGCACCTTAGCAATAAATATCAAGACCGGCCGTGACTTTGTCCAAGTTTTTAAATTTGCCTTGAGTTGAGTTTGACACTCCTGCCCTACAATATATAAAGTCATTGACTTGACATTGCAAGTCATTACTATTTTTAGAACGGCTCTCGAGGAGCTGGAAGTTAAGCATTGCAGTGGGTTAGGGGCACTAAACATTTTTAAAACAATGGGATTGAAAGTCAACACAACCCCTGCCTTGTGTACGTCTCTTTTACTGTCTGTGGGATTTTGCTGATCTGTCTATAAAGTGCGTTCTTAATGTCAGAAGCCGTTAGAAACAACGCTGGTCAATATGAGCCCCTAGAATAGTGTTATGAATGTCTTTTGTGATGGACAGCTATATACATATATAATATGGGCCCCTACAATAGTCTTCCTCTCCATGGTTCCTGATAGTAGTACTCTTTGCCCTGTTTCTCTATTTACATTTTATACATGTCTTTTAATGAGTCACTTGTTGGGTTCTATTCCTCACTGGGCAGTCCTAAATGTTGCAAAGTGTATCAGTTAAGTGATGGTCTCAACACTATTCTCTTCAAATCCATACTTTCCTCTACTTGCTTGAAAATATAAATCCTATATATCCTATATAATCCTATCCCATTAGTCAAAGTAATGCAATGGCACTATTCCTCATTATAGGTTTAATGATACATATTGGCTAGTAAAGCAAAATTATCTAAGTAAGCCTTTAAGTGACCTGGAATATATAATTATTATTCTTTTTACAATATTTCATATAAAGGATCACATTGTTTTTTTTTTATTTTAGCAAATTGCAATTAGCAGTTCCTTCTTCTGTTATGTGACTTCTTCTCAAACAAACGATTCTAATGATAGTGGCAATAAAGAAGGTCTAATCCTCATGCAGAAAAGGAATGTTAACATAGTTTTCTTATGTAAGTTCATAATAAGTCATGCAAAGTCTTGGCATACCTGGAGCAGACAGAAGGGAAAGCCAAGTGAGTGGCGTTCATTGACGTGATGAATATATAGTTTGTTTACAATAAAAAAATTATATAATGAAATGTAGTAATTTTCTGAAATCTCTATACTTCATAAATTATGTGTAAACCAGGAATCTCTCTTGTATTCTACTTGCATTAAATAGAACCTACATGGAAAAGTTTAGGGCGACTCAATTATAGCATGATTCACTTCATGGAAGCTCTTTATTTTGATTGGACTATTAGAACCTAAAAAAGAAACTGAGCTTAGCCATTTTTTGTAAGGCAGGGCCATGTGTATTATGGTGTGTTGAATTAAGATGTGCCCTTTAGGTGAACAAGTGCTGTAACCAAAATTATTTTAATTGGAACTCCAGTCTGGAGGTACATCTTTAACAGATGTGGTTTTTGTACTTAGAAACTGGATGCATGGTAAGGCAAAAAATATATAAAAGTTGAGCAAAATAAATGTGTAAGTATAATTAGGCATGAGCAAATATGATTAGGGGCTGTAAGTTATGTAGTGTAGTGGTTAAATGCAATGATGTGATACCCCTCTTTTTGTGACTTTTTGTGTGTATTTGGTTCAGCCCAGAACATGGATGGCGCTGTCCCTAGGATGGTATAATATATATATATATATATATATATATATATATATATATATATATATATATACATATATATATATAAAGAGGAAGGACCAACAGGTTCTTGTTCCTGGTTCTGGATCCTAAGTTTTCATACCAGCTTCTGGTTCTCACTCCATCATTGGCTAGAGTGAATTCTCTGTGGGAGACAGATCAAGTCAATGGCTTGGGGTTCTACAAAATCAGCCAGTGTCACACAAATGTTGGAAACTCTGCTATCCAGCCTGGCTTAGGGTGTAAGCCATGCCTTGATAGCCATGTGGAATTTGCCAATTACTTTACTGTGCAGCAGCATCACTCCACCAAGGGACATTTTCAGCCCACAATCTGTATTTATCCCCAAGTAATGCACCTACCAACTGGGCTTAATGGCAGAGATAGAGATTGTAAGAAATCTTTGTTCTCAACAAAGAACCCAATGTTGAAGTTGACCTGTGTGTGGACAATGCACACTGTCACGTTTAGGGTGTTGAGACAAACAAGTTCTGGGGATTTCCAGAATCCACAAGGGACCTTCCTCCTCATGAATGGACTAGTTATGTAATGTAAACAAGTACATGTTCTTACTACAGTTCTACTGCAGAAGAAATCATGGAAAAGTACCATATTTTTCTCCCATCTTAAATGTATTGGTTATATTTGCAGAGCCCCACAGATATAGCTAATGCAGAGTGTGTGTGGAGAAAGCTGTACACTGGCAGTTTCCTCATACACACAGCAACAAAGGGAAGAGGGAGACCAGAGTGCATATATCCCCACCAGCCCCCACTCCCTTCTCCGTGTATGATGAAGGAGAGATGCCGAACTGTGCTCTCTAGTGACACCATTTTTGTGGCTGAAATTGGGTACTGCAGGGGAATTTTTCCCTAATTTAGTTAAACACATGATATAAGTTTTTTCTGATTTCCTGCTCTAAAAACTGGGTGTTACAGTCCAAAAAATATGGTATGTGATTAAGTTAAGTAATTGTGTAACTTTTTGAATTTGCTGGTTAAGGTGGGGCCAGGGATAAATCTGGCTTTTGTTCAAGTTTCCACCAGCCCGAAATCTCAGTACTAAAATCAAAGGCAATCCTCACTGGGACAACACCATTTTACTCCAGAGGAAGGGGATTACACAAATCTATGGGTCCTGGCTATCCTTAAGGTCCCAACACATGTAACAAGTGGGGACCGACAAATGAGCTGTGGAGAGCAACGTGATAACGTCCTCATGCTGCTCTCCATCGCTCACATTATCGGCGGGCACCCTTTGTGTTCCGGCCGTTAGTTTGGACGGGGACGCTGAAGATTTACGGACAGGTCCATTCACTGGCTGACTGAGCTTTGGGGCAACAGGGATCTGTCGACCCACAAACCATGGACGATTTTGCCGGTGACCGACGGCCGTGAGCGCGCATGCACATTGGTCGGCAGCAAAATCAGCCACAGCCCGTTACGTGTGGGGACCCTTACTTTAGGGGAATGGTCAGGACTTCTGACGTTAGGCTAAATGTGGCTGGACAGCTGAAAGAACTCCAAGTCCCTCCCAGCATGCATAGGGCAGCCTCATTAGTGTTATTGCAGTGAATAGCTTTATAATGTTTATAGCAAGGATATGTTAAGGAAGAGATCTTCTCCATGGTATAGTTAATTTGTATTTAATGTTAATGTTTCAAAAAATGGCTGGCTAAATGGTTGAACATATTCACCTCACCAAACCTGGCACTTTTTGTAAAATGTTTGGACAGCCCTGCTGTAAGCCATGAGAGATATTATAGTCAATAGAATACAATACACTTACATAAGAGATAGTGAGCCCAAGTGAATGATGCAGTTGCTCATTATAACCTGCACAAACCTCATGATTTATAAAGCCCGGACCAGACATTGCACATCAACTTTATTAGTATGTTAGCTGAGCCAGTGGGAAAAAGGTTGGCACTTTATTCCTTCTGAGCTTACAACCTGCCACCCTAAATTGTTTACTTTTGAAAGCCATTTCTACCATACTGGGCTAAAATTCAGCATTTCAAAAGCAAATGTAAAAGCAAGATGGCAATAAAAATCACTTTTAAAGCAAAGAAAATGTTTAACTTTGTAAAGACTAAAATGAGATTAAGTCACGTCTGTTTCCATTTTGAATGATTTTTCCCCATAATATTTGTTTTTGTCAGAACAAGTTTCAAGTTAATACTCCTAAAATGTTATTATTCTTGCTATAATCCAAAACCACACACACTTTGCTAATGCGCTTTACACAGCGAGGGTTGGAAGGAAAAACTGAAACCTTTCTTAATATTTTCTCAATCCTCAATGTCCAGTTTACTAAAGTTCTAACACAGTCTGCTGAGAGCACTTACAATGTGTACCTTCAGGTGCTGATGGACTACAAGTGGTACTCTGCCAGTGGTAGCTGAGGTCTAAAATGGGTCAAATCACTTATATCACCTTCTACATTTCTCATGATATCACTGAATAGGTTTTTAGTTCTGGAATCCAGTCCAATGTTTCAGATGTACACTTTACTTTTCCAAAATCATTTACCGTACTCTTATTTCACTGCATACAGTCAGCTCCTCGCACCTTTCAGTCAGCTGCTCGCTACTTTTATTCAATGGGTTTCAGTTATCATTATGTATTCATTATATGTGGTCATCGTCAAAGCTTCCTGTGTTCATGGAGCAATGTACAGCACCCTATCCATGATGTACATAGAGCACTTTGATGATTTCATTGGGTCTTTATTAAGGTATATTATGAAAAAATTAATTTAACCCCACTGGTAGTCCCATTCCTGGAAGTTTTTGGTGCTCAAAGTGATAGGAAAATGTAAACAGATCACAGAACCATAGAAACCCCTACATTTGAGGACTTGAGATGCTTATGCCAGATATGTCAAATAATTCAGGCATAGGCTTGGACATTGCACCTATATCCCAGGTGTCACTGTTGACGTCAGGGACTTCGGGCTGCCTATGCCTGTATAATCTTATAAGCCCAGCATAGACGCTTAATTTTCTTTACAAAAGTTCTCCTGCAGATCGACTGTGTGTGATGACATCATCACTCATGGCCATAGGCATGCAAAGAGTATGCCGAAAGTTACTTTACCAAAGTAATGCAATCTATCTAAAATTTGCGGACCTGTCTGTAAATTCCTAGATCAATCTCCCGGCCGATTTATGGTCGAATTTAGGTTTTAAGCATTAGATTTGCCAGCACGCATGGTGGTCGATCTGCGGCAAAATCAGACGCAAATCTAACCATCTATGGCTAGCTATAGACATAGGCATCCCAGGTGAACACATTCTCATGGAAATTATAGGGCGCATTATTACCGTCGTGGCGAATACCCAACCATAAATTCACAGAAACAGCTCCTGAACAGCAAACCTGACGTGTTTATTAAGCTACCGCAGTTTCCATAGCTGTATACCCAACCTTACACCCAGGCTCCCATTGGTTTAGGCCAATAAATATTCCCTAGGCAGCTGTTGCTCCTGCTGTCAGTTCATAGATCATGGCTCCAAGGTTCCTGTTGCTCATTGATTTGAACTACCTGACCCATCTTTGCTCTTTATGTTGTGGTAAGGACGCTGCCTGTTGCTTTCTATCATGTATTTATTAGCCGTAACGAAATCTGAATTGTGTTAGTTATAGAGAAGGCACGAGCGTATCTCCCTCAGCCTGCCATCACCTGATGTTACCACAGCAGGATTTCCTCCAACATCTTCCACCGAGAGACATTTGTCAGAAGCCAAAGCTTTTGTATGAGTTCACACATACTTCACTGTTTTCCAGTTTGTGTGAAATGTCCACATTTGTCACATATTTTGCTTTTACATTTCTTCAAAGGGTATCTAAACCTGATTACAAAATGGTATACATTGCAGCCTACCTGTTCTAAGATGTGGCTGCATTGTGCTTATTCAGACTGAAAGTCAGAACACCCCAAAGGGATTTTGTGGGTTGGATTGAAATTTAATGACAAATTTTCAGTTATATTTGTACACTACACTATCTCCTGCCCCCCCCCCCCTTAAAATTGGAAGGAAGAAGTGTAGCCTGGGGTGCCAACATGGCTTCCTTAAAGCTGGCCATACACCTTCAGATTTCTCTGTCAGATTTCCTTCAGATCAGATCAGATCTACCAACAACCATGTAGTATAGTGTCCTCCCTGATAGAATACATAGTGATTGGAAGGTATATATCACTGCTATGTAGTGCCAGGTCCTCCCTGATAGAATACATAGTGATTGGAAGGTGTAGAAAGGTCCTCATATTACATGGTTTTGGTAAAACAAAATCTGATCTGAAGGAAATCTGACAGAAAATCTGAAGGAAATCTGAAGGTGTATGGCCAGCTTAAGTTGCCCTGCAACCGTCCGTGTGAATCATTCCACAAACTGGAACAAAAAGACACAAGCTAAAATTGCAGACCTGGTTCTAAAAAAGACTCTTTGGTATTTTGAACAAATACTGTACGTTATGCAGCTCATGTGTTCATCTATTTGCTGCACAGTATGTCTCACAGTTTTCTGCAAGCTTTGTTCAGATGTGCAACTAAAACTACTAAAGTTTAAAGATAAACCTCAGTGAAACAACCTTTGTCATACAAGCCTAAAGGTACAAAGTACATGACTCGATTGCGAGCGGCAAGTGATCAGGAATAAACTGCTGCCCACCTGAAGGATTCAATCCCATTTGAACGAAATGACGTTTGAACAAGGATAGAACATGTTAGTAAATCCTTGTTCAATCGCCATTACATTTGATGGGGACCCTCAATCCCCATCCAAAGTATTGGCCAGTTTGGCGTAAGCACGTCGCGATCGATCGCACCATGATCGTTTTGGAATCTATGTGTGCATGGCCAGTTTTGTATCTTGGGAGCAAGGGGAGAAAGGTAAACGCTCCCCATACTTGCAAGCACCATATATTTTGGAGGGCAGATTAATAAAATGGCAGAGGTGAGTATCAGGGCCTCTATGTCATGAGATCTTGCCACAGACAGATTCTACTTAAAGATATCTTTCATACCGAAAGAAAAAAAAATCTAGACTGTACATTTTCCAAAATTATTTTGACAATCCGTAAGCACTGTCTATCATTTGGCAGCTGCCTTGCTTACTAAGGGCTCTTTCACACAATGTTTGTTGTTAAATCTCTACACAAAAAGCATATGGCGCACTTTGAGCTTTACTGCATTTTGCAGGATGCATTTAAAGCTGCTCATAAGTTTTCAATTAGTAAAAGTAATTAAAAGCGCAAACATGCAACGCATTAGAGTTAATGTAAACAAGTTTCTGAAAACACATGGCGTGCAGTGTAAAGGCACCTATAACCTTAATATGTTTTATTTTTATTGTTCTAAACTATTCTCAGCTTGATTAAATTGCCAAATATTCTGGTGTTGCAATCACCCTGTTTTCCATAGAGCAATAATAGATTGTAATTAAACATGGGACAGCATGTAGAGCTCTGACTAAGGTTATGTTCCCACTTCCCACGATAAATCGCCTGCACTTGCGATTTTCAATCGCCGGCAGAATTGCCCGCCAATCACCTACACCAGTTTCAATGGGCTTGTCCTTATTGATAGGATTGCGCGCCGTTGCCGCGATTATTTTCCTCTGATGAATGACATGAATGGAGGCGATTTGAAGTCGCACATGGAAGCGATCAAAAATCTATTCTCTATGGAGGCGATTTTTTTTCTAATGGTGGCTTGTAAAAAAAAAAAATCACCAGTGAAAATCGCCTGGTCAACCAACTGGCGATCGCCCGCCGGAAGTGGGAACATAGCCTTAAGGTGGACATACAGGGGTTGATACCTGTTCTATCGATGAACTCTCAAGGGCAACATGATAATGTCACTGCGCTGCACCTGAGCTAGGGATTTACCAACATGTTGGTTTGCTGTTCGATCGAGCTTGATGCAATGGATTCGAGAACACCTGGTTACCACGAATGCATATGGCAATTCAAAAATCTACTTGTGTATGGCCACCTTAAGAAGCCAGCGGAATCTGGGAAATGTTATACAAATCTAGATTACAATTATATTGAATTATATTGACTGTATTTTCAGATTTTCACAAAGTTGCAGTGTATACTGCATGAGCAGTTCACATACTGTATTCTCCTGTGGCCTGCTCTGTAACTATTTCAAAATGTTCAAAAATGTTTTCTGTAACAAAAACAAAGGAACCATTGAGCAGTGTACGAAGGAGCAAGAAATGTAAACCAAAGTCAAAAACAAATGCCCAAAATGTGTCAGAAATAATCCTGGTGCTTACAGTAGCACAAACTGATTCCTACATCCAGACTCAGCTTTGTGATTGAAGTTGGGACTTCTAGTACACTTGTATGAGTTGAGCCAAGGATCCGTTTATGCTCTAGTTATATGGGGGGGGGGGGGGGGGGTGAATGGAAAATATATTTGCTTGTTGTTCTGGTACACCAGAGGCTGAGGAACAGAATGAGAAAACATGTGTGACCAGGAAACAGGGATGTTTCGTCACGGGCCTCTGATTCTACTACAAGAGTAAATAAACCAGCAAATTTGCAATCCATTGATGGCTTTGCTGGTGTTTACCTTGTAGGAAGAGGGTAGTGAAAAACATCTTGTGGAGGCATATTTGAGCAGATCTGTTGTCAGGACACCCTGACATCTCTCATCACCCAACGTTAAAAGGTTAAAGGGTTGACTGTACCTATTGACGGCAGCGTTAACCCCTTCCAGAGCACTGTCTGTAATAGCCAACTCTTTGTGAGGACTGCACGGGTCATTTAGAGAAGTGCAGAGCGATCAACAGACGGATGCATGTTATTTTTGGGAACAGAAAGAATGAGCCATTTGTCGATGAGCTGGTTTGAAGTGCAAATAATATGTGTACAAACAGACGGGCCACACGTGTACTAGAGACGCCAAATAGTGTCACATTACATGTTCTGAAAAATGTGATGATTAGCAGGAGCGCTGATTCAAGAAAGAAGGAAGCCTAAAAAAGAGAGAACATTTCTGGGCTTTCACACCATATACACAATACAGGGTTGGGATTTACAAACTCGTTCAATAATCAAGCATGATTATATGTTGTATTTACTATGTTTGTTGTTGCCAGTTGAGTAACTATCCTTATCAATCAATGTTTTAAAAGTGCAATAAATTGTTTTAAACTTATGTACCTTGTTACCCATACTTTTGCATTGGAGCCCTTAAAGTCCCCCTGCCCCTGAGAAATCAGGGGGAATTAGGTGTACCTGGGTTAATGGGTACTCATTTCCTGGCGACGCAAGTTTGTTTTATATTGTACTTTGGGATGTTGGCTCCATTACTGGAGGATTAGAAAATTTTGGTATATACACAATACAGGAATTTAAAGGTTGACTCCAGCCAACACAAATTTTCCATGGCTTTACAAACACAGTGGTCATCCATGGTGGCAGCCAATGACTCCTCGTCTATATTAAAGGGCCACAGGCAATTTCCTTTAGTTTTAGATTTTCAGACTATACTCTTATGTAAACTTATAAAACAGTCTTCCTGCCAACATGGGAGCTGTGGAGATATGAAGTCATGGTTTCGAACTAGACAGTTACCATTGTATGATTTACAAACACCTTTCTCTTTTCACGTCATTCACCATCACACCATTAGGTTAAATTTCCCCTGCCTTTCCTGAGACGAGCAGCAGCCAGAAAAACGACTTGTCGCGAGGGTCTGCAAACTTGTGCAGGTTATCATTTAGATAACGACCCTATGACAGGTCTATCTGGCGGAAGCCCGAAAAATTTCACGTCTCCCGTTCAGTTGCGGTAACGAGTGCTACAAGGACACTGCCATTCAAAAATCAACAGGTATTTTTGAGACAAGGCAAAATCTGTAGGAAATATTGACTGTCATAGGACTTTTAGTCTTTTTTTTACTTCTCTAACTCTGTAACTATGGACTTAAACCAAAAAAATCACTGTAAGCAGTTACAGGAAATGATTGTAAACCGTTGGATTTGCTCAGTTCAGGGTGGTGGATGTTAATGATCAGATCTAGCCAGCTTTATAAATGGTGGTGGGAGAGGGGGGCGTCATTAAAACAACTTCTACTGTCGAAGACTACATCTGTTTGGATATATGCTGGAAAAATATTTTTTGATGTAAAAATGTTTCTTGATGAATCATTGAACAATCCACCATAGGAAATATAAATTGACTTTGTGTAAATGTACACCACAGATCCTGAAACAATGAAAATTTTCCTCAAACAGCATGACTGGTGAGCCAGTATATGAGGAAAAAGTTGGAAGAGCTTATTTTACTGACCACCATCTTAGAGTCAGTTTATTTTGGGAAGTGTATGAGGGAAAATTATGATTTGGGGTCTCTGTACCTCTGTACCACCATTGACATAGATCAGGGTAGTTCACACTTTTTTGACTTGCATGCGACTTTTAAAATGGGCAAGTCAAAATGATATACTATAAATAAAAATGGTTAAGATATTTTTTAAAATACATACCAAGTATACGAAAAGCGACATGGCCTGCTTAACATGCAGGTCAATGGTGCTGCTGCCCTCACCTCTTTAGCACCCCCAAACAATCAGCGATGTCACCTAAGCTGAGTGCAGTTCGGGATAAGCTTGTTTTGTAAAATAACCTTACCCCAAGCTACAGTTGGGGTGACCGCTAAGGTCTTGTCCCCACAGTCGAATTTGGTGGTGTGTCTCTGAGCCGCGCCAATTATTTTCAATGGGTCTGTCCCCACTTGGATGGCTACCCATGGTCGCAATTTGAAATCCAGCCAGCCACTAGCAGCTGCATTGACATGTAGTTAGCCGCGACCTCATGATCTTTGTTCAGCCGCAAGCGGCCATATTCGCCTGTAGGAACAAACCCTAAAGAGGTTTAGATATACATTGTTTACCTTGCATTGGAGCATAAACATGTATAGCACAATACAATTCTGTACATTTTAGGCCATTACATTAATGAATTAATGAATTAATTACTGAGGGCAAAAAAACAAAAGGCAGGACTCTACAATCCTCTCCTATTGCGTTTGCACTCTACCAGTAGATTGCAATCTACCCAATGGACGCTCAGTGAATATAACATTTTCAGCCATCAGTAACATTAAACATTATTGCAATTTTTTCCCAAAAGGGGCAACTTATAGGTTATGGCGCACAAAGTGGTTTGTGTTCTTATTAAATATTAAGCATAAGTCTCAGGATATTCATGAATTATAGAGGTTGATATCAACATACTATATTTTTCAGTGACACAAATGTAAGTTCAGCAGTTCTGTTTGATGGACACTCTAGAAATATTTATCAGAGATGAGGAATCTGAGGAAAGGGTCTCTTTTCTCTTAGGGAATATTGGCTTGTTGATAGCTTGCACAGCTGTGTAGTGTACTCTAGGACAGTATTATTGTTCTCTAGGCCTGAAGATAATGCACCATGAAGCTGCAGCCTGGAACATTAAAGGAAATGTGTGGGAACAAAAAGATATATACAGATGGAACACATCATTAGGTTATATGTAATTTCAGACATTTCTCTGAAGGTTACTATAGTCGGTTGATTGACAGATGAATTGTCTGGTGTTGTCCAGTATTGCAATAATTAAACCTAAAGGCGATGTCACCATACATTTCCATAAGGTCAAATGTCAAATGTAACTCTCACAGTGCATCACTGTTTGAACTTCCAGATCTCGTACCTTAGTAGTGCAATCCCGAGATTTTCTGGGTTAGTGACTAACCCCTAAGACTGCATGCACCCATGTCAACCTTTCATAGTCATATTCCAACTGTCAACATTCAAACAGTGCTTTTCTCTTTTCAGATTTTACCCATATATATGCCTACTGTGACATTCCCCCCCCCCCCCCCCCAGATCTCCAGCACCCTTAGAAAACCACTCTTTTTTTTTGAATAAGTAATTTATATTCCCAATTTCACACCCATTACTGCAAACTTTCATGGTTAATTATGTTTCCCTGAGGTTATTCAAGTGACATAAGTTGTATACATTTAACAATAAAAACTGAAAGAAATTTGGCAATCTAAATTTTTTTTTTACAGTAGTGTATACATGATAAAGTGAAGTTGTTTGTACAGATATTTAATGTGGGAGGGATGCCCATTGTGATGCTGATCGCTCCACTCTATGGCTGACAGCCAGACTCCTCATGTGCATCTAATGGCTACGGCCACCCAGACACAAAGTGCCTCCAAGTTGTTAGTATGCAATAATGCAGGTATACAAAGCTAGTTTTTGGCCCTTTTTGAGTACCAGAGTACCACTTTTGTGCACCCCTGCCTATAGCCCAGACGTTAGGACTGACCACAGCCATATAGCCAAAAAGAACATGTGTGAACTGAGTGAGCAAAGAGATCAGGTAACAAAATTTACTATTTACCTCCCCTGAACTAAATGCATATATGACTCTACAGTGTGGGGTAGAGTTCACCTTTAGGCTGTGCTCCTTGCATGCATTTAAGTATTTAAATTTAATTGGAATGTACATTTAAAATCCCCTTTTTTTAACGTCTGGTCTCTTAAGGATATAAAACTATACTCTTTTATCAAGAATTCCAATGCATGGGAAATAAAAGGTTTCTGTGGTCTACTAATATTATGATGAAAGTTCTGTTTTCGGGAAACAATCACCCCTCCCAAGATAAAGTCATTTTTTTATTTAGTTGCAATCTATGGACACAGTAGATATTAACTTCATCTGTGACTCAAAGTAAAAATTCCAAAACCCTGAGAGATCTGGAAACCCCTGCAGCCTTTGACAGCATTTGTTACTAATGAGGTACAGCAGACCATTAGGACCTGGCTAGTTTCATAGCATTGCGGGCCAGAGACAAAGGGATAAATTGGGGGGATTATTTGATAGAAATGTGTACTGTCAGAGGGAGCTTACAGATAGACATAACCTCACCGTGAGATCACAGCGTAGAGTGTCAGGCCATTAGAACGGAGTGGTGGAGCTGCCCAGCACAATGGAGCTGTCTCAGCTGAACTGTGCTAACTGCTTAGAACTGGAAATTCTCAAAACTGTTTAGAGAATGAATCATCTAATACATTATCTGTCTCCTTTTTGGGAGCCTCTACTAAGTCATGGTTATGCATATGAAGTATTTATAATGAGGCTGTGTACCTTCTTGACTTTGTATCAAATGTCAATTAAAGTTGATCTCTGTAAAACAGTTCTTTTTAACCCTTGCAGTGGGCCCCCCTTAAGATAATCATACAAAGTCTTTATTCATCATGTGGGACCATAACAATTAAGCATGTGTTTAAAATCATGACCTCACTTCATCGAACATACATCATTCTAATAAACATATATCACAGCAGTTACAGTTAAAATCAAGAGCCAGGAGATTATATTTACATTTCTAGTTTACTTTTGTTTTATTTGATTCACTATTTCTCTAATAAAAAACCTAAAATCACACCTGGTGTCTTTCAAAACATCAGTGAAGCCCACATACTAGGTGTAAAATCTGGTAGGTGTTTTCAGTTATTTTAGACCACCACTGCTGCCTGATGTGTGTAGCTTTCCTCACTGCCTCCCTGTGCTCTGCCCAGGTTTGACCTCCCCGGGGGGACATCAGTACCTTTCCATCAGGGGTAGGGTCTTTTTTCCCAACCCCCAATAGGTACTTAGGTGCCACTGTATGTGCCCCATGTAGACCTTAGCTGGGACCGGCCCTGCATCTACTGCTGTCAATAGCTTTTTTTTGGATTTAAACTGCATCGTTATCACATCATGCAATCTATATGTCTATGAGACCTGGAATGTATAATACACCTACCGTATATACTCAAGTATAAGCCAACCCAAGTATAAGCCGAAGTTCCTAATTTTATCTACAAAAACTGGAAAAATTTATTGACTCGGGTATAAGCCGAGGGTGGGAGTCAGATAGTGCAGTTTTCTAAATGAGAAAATATAGAGAAAGCACCATTGCCCCTAGAAATTAATCAAACAGGATTAATCTTGGTGCCACATCATCAATAAATTCAAGAGAACACAGGATAATTATTATTACAGGATGGGTTTTGCAAAGCAATTCTTATTTTTTAATCATAGGCTAGGGAGTGTTGTATCTGTACTAGTAACTGGCCACTAGGTGGCAGTGTGAAGTTTGTTGATATCGATCAGCTGTTAGTCGGAAGCTGGAGCTCACAGGAATGAGAGAATATGCACAGAAGAGGGAAGCCGCCTGCCTGAAGCATTCAGCATGGAAATTCAGGTGAGGTGAGTGGCCCCCCCTCAGCTGACTCGAGTGTAAGCCGAGGGAGCACTTTCTGCCCATTTTTTTGGGCTGAAAAACTCGGCTTATACTCGAGTATATTCAGTATATATAACTTTAGAATGTTTGGAGTATATATGGTGGGGGGAAGGTATGGGGATATTAAGTTGATATACTCAAATATTCACAGATATGATGGATCATATTTTGTGCGCAGATGGGCTTGAAATTTATATAATATATTCATCTATTGTAGTGCGTTCTCCCTGAGGAAGCCTGTGAGGGCGAAACATGTAGGAGAAAAAATGTCAACAACATTTATTATATGAAGGCTCTTGATTTTAACAGTAACTGCTGAGATATATGTAAAAAAAAAATGTCATCAGAAGGATGTATGCTTGAAGAAGTGATGTCATGATTTTAAACACATGCTTAATTAAATAATTATATAAACAGTACTTGCCTTATTTCCCATTCTATGATACCATCTTAATAGTCAGCTGAAATTTTTATTCTAGTAGATTTGTCCTTCGGTTCCTTTAATTGCTATTTTTGATTTTTGTACTTGGAATTCTTTAAACAAAAATTTTTACTTTTTTATTGGAGTACAACTACTAGTAATAACCGTTAATACAGTCATAGGCGTGTATCTATTGACTTGGGCTGAAACTCTGAAATATAGTTTTTATTCAGTTTTTTTCACTTTCTTATTTGTTTTTGATTTTACTTTAACATTTAAGTAAGTGTGTTTATTTCTATTATTAGGACAATTTGGCCTTAGAATACCTTCGAGCTGAATGTGCTTTGGAAACATGTGTGGTAAAAAAACATGTTCCAGAACATTTGGTCCAAACCTGAAATTTTTATGAGAACTGTCTGCGGAAACAAACGTCTAATTCCCCAAACACTAAATCTAAAACAGTTTGTGCCTTGGTGTGTAAGGGACAATTTTCACCTCAAAATGATGCTTTGAAATGGTGGTTTCATTTATATATTCACCAAAAACAGACAAACATGTATATAAAGGTTTCAGCCAACGTGCCATTAAAAGTGCTAGTTGGGTTGGGTTTGGCAGAGCAGACCCTATTGGGGTTGGCAGAGCAGAATGATGGCAATGAAACAAGGACCTATCAGATTTACTTGAGATTGTCCTAACATGAATATACATGGGGCAATCTACAGAACTGAGAAGAAAGCTAAAAACGAAATGTAACACATTGTATTAACATACATGAAAACACAAAACAGGACATGGTACCATCTGTAAATGTTTCCATGATCTCTTGCATATGATCTGAGGTTCTTGCATTGTGATATGTTATGTAGGCGTAGCAGCTGAACATATATTCACAAAGTCTAACATTTTCCCAAAGGCTTCAGAACTCTAAAGAGCTTTAACTGTGGAACAATTGCAAGTGTGTTAGCATAACATGTCTCTCAAGTTCCTCTTAAGGTAAACAACACAACAGTAAGACATTAAGCAACATATATTTACTTGAAATAAATTCTGAGAGAACATATTTTTCTGGGAATCTAATGTTAGACCAACTTGACCACACTCTACGGAAGCCATTCTGAAGCAACTAACAGTGGGCAGCTATGCAAGTATTTACTGTTCCTCAAAGTCTGACAAAAAATACATGTTGAAGGTGTTGTTGTGACCATGAGAAGTCATAGACAGAGTAGGGTCCTCAAGTATTTCCCCCACTTCACTTTTAGGTAGCAAACTGTAGATTAATTTTTCCAATAATAGTGAACTACATAGAGAGCAGTAATCAAGATGAGTAGGGTTCCAACTTTATAGTATGTGTATTGTCTTCTATGTTATATAAAATGTACTCCAAGTCAAGACTTGTCTTATCATGATAGAGGTGACTCCTGCATAACCAAATAAGGATGATCTTAGTAGGGTTTGTCCTTGACTTACATAATATGTAATAGGAGAGAGGAAGTCTTGGGTAGTGGAAAGGAGGATAGCTGATTCCCCTTTAGTAGACTTCCTAGAGGTCTAATCTCCTCTAGCACACGTAAAAAACGCAGGTGTTTTGACATCTTAAAAACTTTGAATTGATAATCAATGAAACAGTCCACACAGAAGCTTTAGTTTTGTTTTGTGTTTGTTTTCATTGCGGCTTACCACATAGCCCTTCATTAGTGCCTCCTAATGCATCCATTAAATGTATTACCAAAGCATCCATTGGGCTTTAGATATGTTTTTCTTTTTTGGTTCATTGCATTAATAACACATTAGAAAAACCACAGCAAAAAAGCAGCAAAAACGCGATTTTGACGTCCCAGAGGAGACTTGGCATCAGTGTGGTGTAGAGCAGAGATTGAGAGGATGGTCATGTCCCTCAAGGAGCCACTAATAACTTACCGGTTGTGGATTAGTCAAGAGTACAAGCTATCCATACACACATTATGTTTTACTTATCAATTTTGAGCATTTTAAATATTGATTACAAGTCTAATAGTGATTGCTGGTAGCACCACACATTGTAATCGAAGATAAAGGAGTGTGGATCCAATACAAATCTAATGTGTGGATCAGATAGAAAGCCTGTATCTCCTGTTCTAAGCAAGGAGAGCAAATGGAAATTCTGAGTATCTGCCCTAAAGAATGGTCAGCAATTTCTCTTGACAACATGGACTTCCTTTTAAGCCCATTGAGCAATGCTTATCTCATGTCAGTAGACATTTCTCATAACAAGCTTAATAACAGGTAAAGGCAGAGACACTGCCTGGCCCCCAAAAATTGTTGCTACCTGGATTTAACTAAGCAAATAGCTACGAGCCTCCTATAGGATAATAACTGCATGTTCAGCAACAATATGTGCTCCAAGAATAAGGGCAGCTGATTACCTGAATATACTGAATGACCAGGTTATTCCATCAATGAATTTTTGGTTCCCTGATGGCACAGGCATATTCCAAGATGACAATGTCAGGATTCATTCAAATTCAAATTGTGAAAGAGTGGTTCAGGGAGCATGAATCCTCATTGTCACACATGGATAAACCACCACAGAGTCCAGACCTTAACCCCATCGAGAATATTTGGGATGTGCTGGAGAAGGCTTTGCACAGTGGTCAGACTCTAACCTCATCAATGCAAGAGATTGGTGAAAGATGAATGCAACACTGGATGGAAATAAATCTTGCAACATGGCAGAAGCTTATCGAAACATTGCCACAGCGCATGTGTGCCGTAATCAAAGCGGTCCAACTAAATATTGTGTGCGTGACCTTTTTTTTGGCGACTACTTTCCTTTGGACAGGCAGTGTATTTATTATGAGAATGCCTGGGATCAGGCTGCCATCAAGGTGACTCCCATCCTGGGTATGAGCATCTAGGGGGGCCCCGCGGGTGCCATGCTTGCCATTGTTGTCGCTGAACCTGTCAGGATGTGCCGACATCTTAGTAGTAAAACCCCGAGTATGGAGCACCGAGATTTCTGATGGTGGCCCTGCCTGGGATACCTTTATAAATGAGTCTGAGTCATTCACATTTTTGTACTTGGGTTCATAGTTTTCACTCTTATAGGCAAGAGTTTTTTAGTTTGACCTCCCCTGTCCCTGATTATATAGCACAGCTCCAGTGTCAATTGCCTGTGTCAAGGTCCTGACTGTCCTCTAATGTGTACTATACGTGTGTATATCCCCATAGAATATGACATGGATTTATTATATAATCCTTACTTCAAAACTCAGTTAAATGAGATCTGGACTACAGAGAATGTTAGAGGTACGCTGTGTAATATATATTTGGTATTAGTGGTTATTTTTGGATGGTGCATAGTAAATGTATGTTAAGTCTCTAAGGCTCCACAATCAACCCTTTTCTATAGTTTATTTGTTGAAATTCATCCCCAGAGTTTAATTCTCTGTTCTTTTGAAATTGGCAGTATTTAGTAATTGGAAACTTGTATATTTAAATTTAAGCATGAAAGGAGCTGGTTGAAGTTCTAAAACAACATATTTAGTGCCAGATCCAAGATCAACATTTGTAACAACCCTGAATGGCAGAATTCTGTAAATAACTGTGCATCTTTCCCAGCTTCAACTGTTTTTCTAACTTGTTTTACCAACGTTAAAATCACATGCACTACATGGTCAGAAAAAATATAGGGGAAGGGGGGGTCGTTTCTATCCCAACTTTACAGAAAATGGGATTTCTTTGGTTTTTCAACTTTTAGGCTTAAAACTCTAATGAGAACAATGCACATCATGTACAGTAATTTTAATGTGCATTTTTGTAACACGCAGCCCAGGATTTGATCAATATCAACATTCCAAAAAGTAATCCTATTACAAA
>CM070033.1:27429741-27472894 GCA_036250615.1 Ptychadena robeensis
AGGTGGGTGCAGGCCCTCATTCTTAACCTGTGTTTGAATAGGGGTTCCTAAATGGAAAAGGGTGGCACTGCAAGGAACCATATGCTTCTTCCTAGGTTACCTTGTAGATAATCCACCTCTGGATTACCACACTGTTATTACACTACTGCACCTCAGGAAGGAAGGAGAGACATTATGGGTAAAATATAAATAAACTTTGCGGTTGCATGCCCAATTTGCAATCAAGGGTTTCCCACACTCAAGTTAAATGTTCATAATGGAAAGACTAATTTTCTAAAATATTTTGCCAGTAATATCAGTCTGTAGAGCTGAATATTATCTTCTATTGGACAAAATGTTTCTGGCACATACGTATATTTCCATCTTAGGACAGCCATACACATGAACATTTATTGCACATGGAAGCAGCATGCTGAGCTATACTTTCCTATGAAAAATTTGGGAACAATGTCCTTTCCTTGGCTTCGTTTTTAAATGGTCAGTGCACACATCTAAGATGAATTGAAAGTGGAATAATAGCCAAATAAAAAACGGGTGATCAATTACTTCCAAAATCTATCATAATTACAACAATTTCCACCATGAAAATTGAAATACTAAGTATAAGAATTAGCTTTCATTGCAATATGATGGTTTACCAACCAAAAACTGTACTTTCATCAGTTTCTGATCAAAGCTTTGCCAGAAAATTATCAATTTCATGTAATTAAATTGATAATTGATAAAAAAATTGTTAATGTTCATCATAACTATATATCATGACATACCTCAACATGTCAAGGGAGAGCATGTTTAAAACTTTGAAATATTTTAATAGTATAACTCATATAGAGAAGGCCAGAATCTTCAATATTAAGCTGAAGAACATGGGCACATGGCCCTAGGCTAACAGGGGATAGTTTTACAACCTCCATTATTGTTTAGTGAAAGAGTAGTTGATTCTTGGAACAAACCAGGGTCCTACCAGTGGTGGCAGAACAGTCAACATGGAGTGCAGTTAAAGTTCTTGTATATTTAAAGAAAAAAAAATACCGTATTTTCCGGTGTATAAGACGAGCCCCAACTTTTCCAGTTAAAATATATAACTGGGGTATATATGGGGTATACTCGCCGTATAAGACTACCCCTTCCAACGTGCCGGCGTGTGTAATTTTTTCGGCCAGCTCAAGGAACAGCAGTGGACACATGGCCTTACATATGTCTACTCTGACTTTCAATTACCAGATCTCCAAGAACCTTAGAGTCCTATTTTTTTAGTAATTAACATTCCTAATTTCACACCCCTAGCTGCAACCTCTCATATTATTGTTTACCTTGTATACATTTAATTCAAAGAATTTTGGCAATCAAAAATGTAACTGATATCATGTCACATGATACAGTGAAGGTGTTTTAATGTGTTTGAGCTGCAATACCAGTTTCAGCCACTGGAGCCACAGCCTTTAGTGAGCACGTCGGCTTCGTTTCACACATCGAGGAGGGAGAGAGGGAGGGGGGATAAGGGGGTGCTTCCGATGTCTGATAGGCAGACTCCTCTGGCTCAGAAGTTTCAGAACTCGGTGTATAAGACGACCCCCGACTTTTGAGAAGATTTTTCTGGGTTTAAAAGTCTTATACACCAGAATATACAGTATATATATTATGTTTTTTTTTCATATATATATATTTTTAATATACATATTTATTTATAACATTTCATATAACCCATATGAGAGATTCCACCAGAGTTTCTTCCAGGGAGTAATTAACTGCAATATCACAAGCGGCCACTGGAGGACGCTAGATAATGGTTCAACATATCTTTGTATAGTTTTGTATACATAGCTTGATTACATCATTAACTGTCACTACTCTTAGAGAAATAAGTGGAGGAGCAATAAGGGACAATGGGGATTTTATACCTATAATATAGTACTATATTGTTCCTATATAGCAGCCTAAACCGTAAAATATGGGGTTAGACTGCTAGAGACAAGTACAAAAGGTGGAGTATAACCTCCCTAGTGGTCATAGTAATCTGCTCTGCTTTTCCACCCTCACATGCGCGGCTTCTTCGTGGATGTGAGGAGGAGAAGTAACATTACCTGCAGGTCAATGGTGCGACAATCCCCACACGCATGCCTCTTCGCTGTCATTGATCATGCTAAATAGGCAGAACCTGCAACCATTACAGCGTTTGCCAGGCATCGGTAAGTAACCCAAGTGTAGGTCTGGGTGAGTTTGGTGTGTAAAACTATTACATTAGATTGTACAATCTATTAGATCCTTTACTCCTCCTGTGTCATAACCTGTACCTGTGTGTTATCTTGTGTTGTCTCAACTCTAATTTATTGTACATTGCTGCTTAATATGTTGGTGCTATATGAATAAATGATAATAATAAAACAACCTTACCCCAAGCTACACTCGGAGTGACCTCTAGGGAAGTTAAACATGCTTGGGATTTAGAGAGGTGCCAAAACGAAATTTAAATGATAAAAATGACAAATATAAAAGACCAGACATGATAGACCACTTTGTCTTTTTCTGCAATGACTCTTCTAAGTTTCTATGTTTAAGCAACTTAATTCATAGATTACATAATTGAATGTATTCTCTTATACTCAGTAAAACAAACCTTTACAGGGTCCCTTGGAATCAAGAATTTCTTCTCATCAACTTTGCTTTTAGTTTTATTAATATCAGAACCGAAATTGCTGACACATCAGTCTTCAGAGGACGTTTTCAATGCCTACATTTTCCACCATAAAATATCTTGGCGTTGTGACTCTTCCGTATAATTGTACACTGGATGTAGTGACTACGTCTGGGCACTGCCTGCTGGGTATAGTGCTAAAGAAAAACCTTGAAAGGCTCAATGAATTTATTAGCTTTCATTTGTGGATTATTATATGCTGCAATTTTCTCTTCTGTTGATGAGGTGTGGTTTGGGTCATGGTTACAGGTTTATTACAACCGTGTTGTCTTTGGAGTAATTATATGGCGTTCTTACACTGCAAATTCTTCAGGAAAGCGCTCTCTTTTTGGAGCATTCATCTGGATGCTCATTAACAGTCACAGTCATAAATTATTTCTTTGCCGGATTTTGTTCCTTTGGCCAAATTAGTTTTGGAAAGATGGATTTACTATTCTGGCCAAATGATGGAGCCACTAGATGAAATGTCCAATGTAAAGAAATATGAGTGACTATTAACACTAGCCTATCCCAGGAAACCAGCTACTAGACTAGTTGAGGTCAATTCTGGGCAGTGTGGGGGTTCAGCTCAAAACATCAATCCACAAGACCATTTACCTTTTAGGGCTCCTGCCCGTGTTTATTTGCACTCACAAACAGTCCAAACAGAACTTACCCTAACAGGGGTTAATATCACTTGAAACAAAAGTCCTGAAAATGCCAAGCCTTCTTTTAGGAAACCTTACTGGCCTGCCTCCTAGCAGCCACCAGCATGGGGACACACACTCCCTGTGTGCCCTGTGTTTGCTGCACCCAGCAGTACTGCCTCCAACCTCATTGGGAGCCTGACTGAGTGGCTTTAATCTCCTTTGAGACACACCCAGCCATCTCCCTGATGTCCATCAGGTGTAGTTCCTGGATGGAATGGGAAGGCCCACCCAGTTCCTTCCCCCCATACCAGAATCAAGAAAAAACAAAAACTAAACAAAACTGCACAACAACCTATTGTTGGCCAACATATTCCTGTATTCCTTCCAGGAGACACCTGATGGGTCCATTTACACAGTGACAGATGACCATTCTGTCACAGCGGATATAAATATAATTTAATTCAGTTACATATGCTATGGAAATACCATAACAATGTAATATGTCATGAATAGGTATCCTAACCTGTCATTGTATTTCCTTCTTTTAATTAGGGATGAGCGTAGAATTTGGGATAGCTGGAAATTTGACTTAAAAGTCAAAAGAGTACTTTTTACTGGTACTCAAAAACGTTGTGAGTTAAATGCAATGCCCCTGAATATGGTATCATGACCAATTGCAGGAATGGTAGGAGAAAGCCCTAGCTCTCAGGGATGTCAAACTCCAGCCCGGGGGCGAAATCTGGCCCACGGTCTGAATATATTTTGCCCATGAGAATTTTTTTCAAGAAATCAATGGCACAGATGTCTGTGGCACAAATGGCACAAATGTCACAGACTGCCATTTGATATCACATGTGTTATAGTATTGAGGCCCCCATACACCTTACAATCTTTCCATACAATTTCTGTACAATCAACTTTTGTTCTTCCAAAACCATGTAATATGAGGACCATTCTAACCCTTCCAATCACTATGTATTCTATCAGGGAGGACCCGGCACTACAAAGCAGTGATATATGCCTTCCAATCACTATGTATTCTATCAGGGAGGAGCAGGCTCTACAAAGCAGTGATATATGCCTTCCAGTCACTATGTATTCTATCAGGGAGGACCCGGCACTACATAGCAGTGATATATACTTTCCAATCACTATGTATTCTATCAGGGAGGACCCGGCACTACATAGCAGTGATATATACCTTCCAATCACTATGTATTCTATCAGGGAGGACCCGGCACTACATAGCAGTGATATATGCCTTCCAGTCACTATGTATTCTATCAGGGAGGCCACTATACTACACAGTTGTTGGTAGATCTAATGGAAATTGTATGGATCGATCTTAAGGTGTATGGGGGGCTTGACACTTTGTTTGTTCCAGATTCAATGTTTAAGTAAAATGTAAATGTCTGGTGAGAAGGCAAAACGTCTTCAATTGTAGAAGTTTTCAATAAATATCAAAATGTGGCCCATGAATTAGTCCACGTTTTTCATTTTGGCCCCCTCTGTGTTTCAGTTTGACACCCCTGCTCTAGCAACATTCCATGAGAGAAAACATTGCACAAAGAATTATAATTTTCGCATATGTTCACAAATTCATGTTGGGTATTGGTTTCTGTAGACAACTGACATTCTTTTGAGTTAATTGCAAAGGCATGATGGGGGATCTGTGGGAACATGTCCCAAGAGGAAAAACATTCAAACTGCCCCGTTAGTGTGTGGGTTTGTGGGATTGTCACATCACACCCAAATAAAGATTAAGTAGATTGGAGCTTTCAAATTCTGTGGTAGAATGTCTTTGCTGTCCAGTCACACTAAAAGTGGTTATTTGCCTACATTGTCTGACTATCTGAACCAGCAGTTTTCTTTTTTACTTTCCCCCATTTTTTACATGGAAATAACACATGTCCAGTTTTTCAGGAGTTGAAGACTAAAGAATATACTGCCCCCTCTAAATTAAACTAAATGAAACTCCCCCTCTGTCTAAGATCTATACAAACCAGGGCCATGTGGCCACTAACCAACCCAAAGCTTACAGTGAAGTTTCTGCATTGGCCATGCTGGATGGTCAATGCCTTTAGACTTCTCTGAACCATCTTCTAAGAAACGATAATGGAGATTAGTTTAAGGTTTTGGGTACAAAAGGTTTAATGTTACTTATTATAAGGGTGTATGAGACACACAAGTTTATTCCCCATTTCTTCAACCAAACAAAATTAAACGCTCATGGATAATTTTTACCTATGGATAAATATTTGACACTGGACCTTTTTGGATCTGTTGCACCCTATTGATCATGCACCTATGGGTAGTTATGACGGTAGCAGACGCGCTCTATACATTTTCCAGGAATAATAAACACAGCTTGCTGAAACACAGTTTATGTCACACTCATTATAATGTAACTCTTTAGAACATGTACACAACACAATGTGTATAACGCAAAGCAGACCGTGTGATGCACCTAACAAGTGTACACGCTATATTTTTAGCGCATGACCTTTGTGAATATTGCGAGAAGTCTGATAAATAATTTGTGCTACCAAAAATATGTATAAGGGTATATGAGACACACAAGTTTATTCCCCATTTCTTCAACCAAACAAACTGAAACGCTCATGGATAATTTTTACCTATGGATAAATATTTGACACTGGCCTTTTTGGATCTGTTGCACCCTATTGGTCATGCACCTATGGGTAGTTATTCACAGTTTTCTGCCTTCGGCACGTAGACTTATCGGCAGTGCAAAATCTGTTTTGTTTGGTAGTTCAGTTTGACTCGCTGGAACATACTGTATCTGTCTCTTCAGATCATATATATGTACCGTATATACTCATGTATAAGCCGAGTTTTTCAGCCCCCAAAAAATGGGCAGAAAATGCTCCCCTCAGCTTATACTTGAGTCAGCCAACTGTTCACTCAGCAAAGCTGAATTACCATGCTGAATTTCAGGCAGGCAGCTTCCCTCTTCACTGCATATCTTCGCTCAGCTCTACGGATTGCCGACTAACAGCTGATCGATGTCAACAAACTCCACACTGCCACTGGTGGCCGGTTAGTAGTTCAAATACAATTCAATTCAAATATTATTAATAATGCTGTGTTCTCTTAAATTTATTGAGGTTGTGGCACGAAGATGAATACTGTTTAATTTATTCTTAGGGGCTTTCTCTATATTTTTCTCATTTAGAAAACTCCACTATCTGACTTTGCAATTCCCACTGTCGGCTTATACTTGAGCCAATAGAGTTTTTCCAGTTTTTGTAGATAAAATTAGGTACCTTGGTTTATACTCGGGTCGGCTTATACTCGAGTATATACGGTATATGTTATACAATTTCTGCAGTATTCCAGGCATTGGCCAATCATCACAAGTCGTGCTTCAAGCTGTTGCATATTTATCTTGTTGGTCTGTGTATTGGTTGGTCTTCATTTTAGCTGTGTTTGGAATCATTATTAGCATTTTTCCTTTTCTTGTCTACATGTTGGTAAAGCCTCCATCTGTCTCCCAAGGTCTCGGCAATTTGCATTGTAATCCAAGTAAGGATCATTAATCTGCTGTATCAGCCTGATTACAGCAATCATGACACAGGACCCAGCTGTTGAAGAGTGCAGTCTCTCCGGCTCTTGGGGACCGGGAACTCACTAATTACCAGACATGCCGTTTCCTCTAACCGCCAAACATTGTCAAAATGTTTTGATTTTTTTTCTACTGTTGAGCTGAATGCCCAAGGTGAACAAAAATTGATTTTCTTTCTTTCTAAAGAGGTGTAGAGTTGTGAAGGAAGCTATTGGTTGACTTTTCCATTATAATAAATCCTGAGGGGACACTCTTCCAGACCTAAGCTGACCTCGCTATGGAAATTCTATTGAATTAATTCAGCAGTTCTGCTGAGATATTATTTTATTATAAGATAAGTTAAGCAGTCTTATGACACTGACTTAATAAGACACTACAGTTTGCAGAGTTATAAGGCCAGGACTTTGAGGAACTTTGCAAGAACCTGCAAGCCACATGGGTTTACCATTCATCTCAACATCTCAGCTCATCTGTGTGATTAGCGATGAAAGGAAAGTCGTGCCTATAGCAGACGCGCTCTATACATTTTCCGGGAATAATAAACACAGCTTGCTGAAACACAGTTTATGTCACACTCATTATAATGTAACCCTTTAGAACATGTACTCAACAAGATGTGTATAACGCAAAAAAAAGTGTGATGCACCTAACAAGTGTACACGCTATACTTTTAGCGCATGACCTTTGTAAATATTGCGAGAAGTCTGATAAATAATTTGTGCTACCAAAAATATGTAGTACAGCAGGAAAACAGATATAATGAATCACAAATAAGGCAGGATGAGAATTGTGATACTAATTTGCAAAAGACAAAATGTTTATAGTTTACTTGTTGTTTTTATTTAATGCTGAACTGGAGACATACAGCTAAAAATACCGTATTTTTCGGACTATAAGATGCACTGGACCATAAGACACACCAAGTTTTAAGAGCAGGGAAACCAAAAATAAAAATATTTAAAGTGTTCAAGTGAATTAGATCAATGCTATGAAATAATGCAATACCAACTTTCTGCCACTAGATGTCACAAGCAGCACTTCTTCACTGATCGGGAGGAGGGGGGCCGTGTCGGAAGTGGCTGCAGAGTCTCTCCTCTATGGCTGTGTCAGTGGAAGCTGCAGAGTGATTGCAGCTTCCACTGACACGGAGAGAGATATAGGTAGGAGTTTATCTATCTCTCTCTTCATTGCTTATACCAGCAGGGGCTGGGCTCTGCTGGCATGAGCAATAATACAGTTCAGATGGGGGCGGATCTCTCATTTGACAGTTCCACGGCTAATCTCCTTGCATCTGTGGGACTGACCCATTGGGGACAATAGAAGCATGCCTAAGGCGCTCCCAAACCGCCCCAGTGTAGCCTCAGCCTGGTGTCCAAACAGCATCAGGCCCTGCTTTTCCACATCTTGGAGACATGTCCATTAATCTTCAATGGCCATATCTCTGATGCAATGAAAATGCGGCAGCACCATAGCCGCATCCCTCAGGAAACTCTACAGCAGAATGGAAGTTCTCTCTCTGCATCTTTGTCCCCCGCTGCGGACACATGTCCACCGTGGGGAAAAACAACAGTGGACACAAGCCCTAAGGCTCACAGTGGTCGATCGTATTACCACAAAATGAGAAAAATTTATATGTATATCATGTTTTTATGAAACATTATTGCTTGGGATACAGCAAGGCAACTAGCAAGCTTTTATTGTTTGTGTTATGAAGAAGAGTCATTATTGCCTATGGTGGTGATTGTTTACTGTATGCAAAGTAGTGGGAAATGTAATATTCTCAAAATTCCCTTATGTAGCGACCCCATCTTGTGAGATCTCTTATGACCTACTGCTTATATTTGGCATGAGAGGTAAAGGGACATCTCCCTGAGACAAAAAAAACAGTACCAGTTCCTACTTTCACCAAAACTACGAAAGAGTGTAGCTTTCCATACATTTGAGTGGTACGGGAGATGAGATCTTTGTCTTCATCTTTTGTTTGCTACAAAATATGAAATAAAATAGAAATACTAATATTAGACCCAGACAAGGGATCACAATACACATGCACGTCAACATTTGTGGATATGATCTTGTATCATGGTGTGGATTCCAGTGAACAGACTGACCTAAGAGTTTAATCAAGGTTCTGGTGGAAGAGAATACATCTGGTGAACATTACTTGTGTTCTCTTCCTGACTAACGCACAGAATACACAGAAAGGCGTGTACAACTGATGTATGCCGCAGAGCCCAGGTAAAATATTCACCATAACAGGCTGATTTGAGTAGAATGACTTTGAAACAACAATGATAATTACATTCTAGCAACATTGCACAGCTGTGTCCAGCTGGTGGTCTACATTCCAATGTCTACCCCCCCCCCCCTTTCCCCAATATATGGAAACATTTAGCGAAGTATCAAAATATAATATTGTGCCTCTGTCTTATGTTTCAGCTCTGGTTCGCATTCGTTAATGGATTTTCTGGACAAATCTTGTTTGAACGATGGTGCATTGGCTTGTACAATGTGGTAAGTGACTCATTTTGGGTTTTTGATTACACATAAAAGTGGGAGCAAAGTTCCCTCACTAGTTCTGTCTCTGATGTTAATCGCAGTCCATTATCTTACTCCCAGTTTTTCATGTTATGTTAAACTATATTTTGAGAGAAAACATCTTGTTCTGTTGAAGCATGTGCCCCGTATATAAAACAGTTGTTGTGGATGTAAATTCAGTATAAAACCACATTTTCCATAAATCAAGCAGCAGAGCCCCAGCAGAGATCTCAGATGATGTTTTCACATTTGTCTAGTTGTATTTGTCTGACATTAACAGATTGCTTTCTTCTGGAATTCACATTCACAATCTATCTACCGCCTATCTGGTAAAGATGGTCGCGAAACAACTAATTTATTTGAGTCAATTGCAAAGCCCCTGGACATGGGCTCCAACATTACACTTATGTTCTAGCACAGTGATGGCCAACCTTTTAGAGACTGAGTGCCCAAGTGGCAGCATGGCATATTAACCTGAATTGCACAAACACAACTTATACACACACAAAACATGTAAGCACACACTCTACTTTCTTAAAGGATAGAATAGAAGAGGTTAAGGGGCACTGTGTGAATTCGGAAGAGAGGGGAAGTGAATTGACAGTTGCAGTTCTTTCCTCTGTGCTGGCTGACAGCTTGTGTGCCCACAGAGAGGGCACGGAGTGCCACCTCTGGCACCGGTGCCATAGGTTGGTCACCATTGTTCTAGCACATGTACATCTTATAGCTACAAGTACACAGCTGTGCATGTTCTCAGTCAATAGACACAATCATAAAAAGCTGTGTATATTACTTCTCCAGATAACCGCAGAAGCAGTTCTTAAGCCAAGAATGGTCACATCTGATATGTCATTTGGTCTGGTTCCTGGTGACAATTTGCAGTAAAGATGTGAAACTATGAAAGGACAAATCACTAGTCTGTGAGTGGGATTAGAGGCTCTCTGAATGCAGAGCAGATACTACAGAGCCAGATAATACCTGAAACTGCAGATAACTGGAGGAAAGTGAATCCTAGAAAGACACCTCAGGCCCGGCACACAAAAGGTCCATTATTCCACAATTATGTCTTAGCATTTGAGATAAGACAGAAGAAAGACATGAAATCCCCGGTCATTCAGGAAAAACTGCTTCCTAAAACTAGTTTTGTAGATTTTTTTTTACGCTTGCATACTATTTGATTTCCAGGGGAACCTATACAGTGGCATTCAGTAGGCTTGGTATCACGTGGAGCTGGAAACCTATGGTGTCACCCCATAGTGGGGTTGCATGCTGTGTGTTAAGCCACCCATACACCTTACAATCTTTCTAAAGCAGTGGTGCCCACACTCTTTTGGCTTACAAGCTATTTTTAAAATGAAAGAAGTCAAAATGATCTACCAACAATAAAAATGGTAAACATTTATTATTTAATATATAAATATATATACACAGTATACTTTATATTTAAAGCTGGCCACACACCTTTAGATTTCTCTGTCAGATGTCCTTTAGATCTACCCACAACTATGTAGTATAGGGTCCTCTTTGACTGAACACAGGTAGACTTGATTGTTTAGAAAATCCCTAATATTACATGGTTTTGGTAAAACAAAGGGAGATCTAATAGATATCTGACAGTGAAATCTAAAGGTGTGTGTGGCCAGCTTAAAATATATATTGTTGCATAACAGCATTTCTTTGTTTGTTAATAAAGTTGTAACAAAAAACTAAAAAGCAGGGCTCCGCAATCTACTTCTGTTGCCTTGTGACTCACCTAGTGGTCATGTACAATGGCCAATATGTGAAAATTCTTCTTGGGTACATAAACTTACTACTTACTTACAGAACTCGTACTTATTAACAACTCATCATAATGTAACAGAAGACTTTATAATTCCTATTATGCTGCTCAGTACTTCATTGGGTAGAGCGGTCGTTGGATCATTGTTACTGTGCATTATTAACAACCTCTTTAGGTCTTTCCTGTCCTCTTTTCACATTGTTATCACCTTTTCAGTGATCACCATTATTCTCTCTACAGATTTTCACTGCCTTACCGCCTTTCACACTGGGAATCTGTGAACGATCCTGCAGCCAAGACAGCATGCTAAGATTTCCTCAACTCTACAAAATCACTCAGAATGCAGATGGATTTAACACAAGAGTAAGTCTGATGAAAATAGAGAGTGCTCAGCCATGCCTGGTACTGGAGTATGGTTTCTATATATAGCAGAGATGCTGTCATTGATATTTTAAAGTGCAACATCAAGCTAATATTAAATGCTGAGTCTTCCTATAAGGCAGCAGAAAATGTTTCATCCTTCCTCCTTATTTTTGCATGAAATTTTAATGACCAACATTTTCTTTAATACTATATCAGGGTATGATCCATCCATGCCACCCAAACAGCAAATTGCCTGCTATTTGCCCCTGGTTTCCAGGTGGGTTGTCTACTGTTTAGGGCTCATTATCAATGCATTGGCCATAATATACCCTATTCATTTGAGTAGGAAAAAACGTACCTGATGCCAGCCCTAAAGGTGCACATTCACGGCCAACTATCTAGCACCCATATAATGCCCATATAAACCCTGATACCGCTCAAAGACAAGTCTGTCTAACAAGTAATGGACATGTCCCTAAATCCTAATTGAATGTTATTCCGTGTCCCCATGTAAAAGATTGACCCAGAATCGGGTAACTAAAGTGGTGTGCCTTGATTCTTGTCAAATCGACAGGCATCTGAGCGCACCATGGTGACGTCATTGCGACGTTACCAGGCTGCTCTGGAAGGGGTTACCTGTTGCACTGTGTATGGGCACCCTTAGTTTTGGATCAGCAGGTTCTTTAAATAACTGTAATAAGTTAAGTTTCCTTATCAAAGTTTCCTTTCCTGTACCCAACCTGTGTTGATTCCCACTAGATTTGGGTGGTTCAGAAAAGTTCAGCTTGACCACCAGTTTAACTAGGTGTTCATTTTACTTACCACCAATGCAAGTGGTTTCTTTCCACATATTCCAAATAAAATAAGGAAATCTTCTTGTCACTAGTTTGACATGGTACTCCCCCATTGGCCCCTAGAAATGTTCCCACTAGCTGACTTTGTGGGTTAATTACAAAGTTCATAAACATGGTAAAATTGCAAAACTGTTGGAGATGTAAAAAAGGGTTGGCAGAACATCGCACACAAAAAAAAAATTGCTCTAGCACATACTTTTGTAGCTAGAACAATATTTTCTTTGTTCTCTTCTCAACATTTCTAGTAAAATGGTGATGATATCATGTACCATGTAGCTAACAAAGAAGTCGACCATCTCCAATGACCACCAATACCACAAATACCTGCCGTTCCCATGACTTCAATGGAGGGCGAACTTCTCAAACCTTCAGGTCATATTTGTATCCAAAATACCAATAAATTCAAAAGGGTACAAACACCTGGACAGTGTCATGCCAAATGGGGGTCAATGGCTAAACTGTTTTCTTCAGGTCTAATGGCCAGAAATCACATCTAGATTAAAGATTTTGCCAAAAGTTACCTGAGGTTACCTTCTGAAGGGCATCATATTTAGTCAGAGAAGGACTTTTGTGGCTCAGTAATGATTAACTGCATGTAACAGAACCTTAGCTATAGCTGCAGATCACTGGATGGAGTATAAGTAGCTAAGCCATCTCTCAATCAGCAGCTCTCCCTATCTATCTAGTACTGGAGATTCAGGATAAATGTAAAATGGCTGCCGGGCTGCTTCTTTTATAAGGGAGATTGTCATCCAGGAGCGAAAAATGTGTTATTGGCTGTACTGTTCCAACTGACTATAGTGTGAGGGGTCAAACTTTGTCTCCATGTTAAGGTATAGGGGGCGGGTCGAACACCCATAATGTTAGCATTGCGATCTGCAAACATGCTATGTTCACTGCGAACTGTCCGCCGGGCGAACTTTTCAGCCATCATTAATAAGGAGTCAGTTTTCCAATGACCTATGAAAGAGGCCTATATCTACATGTTAAACAGGAGGGGTAATCAGAGATAGCCCAAGATACCAATTAATGGGAACTAGGGGACTTTAAGGGCCAACTCTAAAAGTTATCCCCCTACAGTGAAGGATACTTTTAGAGTTGGCCCTTAAAGTCCCCGAGTTCCCATTAATTGGTATGGGAAAAATTCAGTTTTTTTCTTCTCATATATCTACAAGTTATCAATCATGGTATTTTAAAATAAAATGTTTAGCACCTGCAAATTATTTTAAGGATTCCATTGGGTAGTAAGGTTGACAAAAGCTAGACCAAACACATGCCTGCTGTCTATCAACTTCATTTATAGCTCAAGCCAGACATCCTTGAGGTGCTTCTTGATTTTGAGGTATTATGCATGTCAAAGTGTTGAATGTATTCCGGCGCAGTAGCAGCTGAATTTATGCTCTTGAGAATAAGAGTATTTCTTAACATTATAATACATAGAAGAGCCTTAGAGGAACCCTGTACACCGAGACCCTCAGAATGTTTCATAACTAAAAAATGTTACTGCAAATGACATGCCTATTACAACATTTTGTATTTATTGCAAGATGAAGTGATCCCTTGGAACAGTTGATGAACTCCTGACCCTTTGGCTTGTTTTCTTTTTTAAGAAGATTACACTGGAAGAACAATGAAGTTTTTGTCCTTTATGATATGTAGACTAGCTCCGTTAGAATTGCTTGACAATCTTAACAGATTAGTGGGGATGAAAATAGATCCTGGAAAGTGAAATGATTGTCATATCGTCGTCCTCCGGAACCCAGAAACACCGCTCATTGCCAATGGAACAGGAGAGCACTTGTTGAGGCTCAGTCAGGTGTTAAAGTTTAATGATATCCCTGTTCTGTGTTGTTTTAGGTATTTTGGGGTCATTGTATCAATGCCTTGGTCCACTCGCTTATCCTCTTCTGGTTCCCGCTGAAAATGATGGAACACGGTAACTATTTTATATTTCGGTTTTCAGAGAAATGCTGCTGAATATTTTTTTTCCTGTTACAGTTGTGGATTTTATTAGCACACACAGCAGATGGAATCTGGGGTGACAGAAGGTTGAAGACAATGCTTGTGATTGACAGGCCATTAAGTCACATTTTTACCCAGGTCTATGATTCATCAGTTGTTCTTCAGCGTTGTTTTACATTTTACTTTTTGCACTTTGTTGACTTCTGCTACTTTATAACTTTTAAGTGCTGGAAAAGTCTGCCTTCCGTTCTTGCCAAGTATACTCCTTCCCTAGGAAGATGAAGAATGGCAGTAAAGTTATAATGACAATGTGAGGCTCCGTATTATAAATTCAGACCTTCCTAGCATGCCTGAATCCAGTGGAAAAGTATGTGGGCAGAGGAATATTAAAGTCAATTGGAGATATTACCTTTATAATAGGCAGTCCACAGTGCCTTGATACTGATAACAAGTATTCACATATTTGAATATATTTATATAGAGTATAAATGCATAAATGGTAATACAATTAATGGTCTTTAGCATAGAATTAGGATTTTTATTCAACATAATTAGTTACTATTAATGATTTTACAAACATGGTATTTTTTTACCTGATTAACTTTGCCATTAGTTGTAGCATTATAATTTTGCATGAATTGTGTTATATGTGTTATACCTGGTGTTGATTGGGCACAGTTGACTCATAGAAAGGTTTGTTCCAGCTATGTGCATGTTGTTGTATAGAGAAGCTATATACCGTATTTTTCGGACTATAAGATGCACCTCACCTAAAGACACACCCAGTTTTTAGAGCAGGAAAACCAGAAAAAATATTTGAAGTGTTCAAATAAATTGGGGAAGAAATCCCCTGCAGTACCAAAATGCAGGCACAAAAATGATGTCACTAGAGAGCAAACTTCTCTGCATATCTCATATTCCCCACACAAGGGGAAGAGTAGGGTGCCACAGGGGAAGCTGCTTGCATGTCTCCCCTCTAGACTGTGTGTATGTGAGGAAGCTGCTAGTGTGAGTGCAGTTTTCCCACACACAGCTCTGCATTGCTGATATCAGCAGGGCTCTGCTGATATAAACAATAGAGTTCAGATGGGAGATCTAGCTGTGTCCCTATTTTCTATCTGACAGCTCCTCCACCTCCCCAGCTAATCTTCTTGCGAGAGCTGGAGGGGAGCCAAGGCGCAACCGCGGGGGGTCAGGCATTCAGACCATAGGGACAAACTCCCCTCCGGATTTTGGAGTTAAAACGTGTCTTATAGTCCGAAGAATACTGTAAGTCCAAGAGAAGGTGAAAGTATGGAGGATGAAGGGTTTTCCATGTAATTGTACATGTAACTGCACTTATTACAGTTAAAACTTAATTTCTTGTGGTAGAGTTTTGACACACCATATGACTGCTAAGAATGATCTTGCTACTTTGGGTCTTGCTTCAAAGTAAATACCTGAAGGAATAAATTTTTTATTTAAACTGTAATCCCCCCCTGACACTATTGTGGAGACTGGACATGAACTTGGTTTATTGGTCACAGGACTATTCCTAAATGACGACAGTATAGATCCTAAGTAACAGAATGCTGTTTTAACTGTTGTATTTTTCAGTATATAAGAAGCACTTCTTTCTCCCCAAATTCAGGGGGGACATATGTGTGTGTTTTATAGATCTTATAGATCGAAGGCATGACCACCCACTTGAGATGAACTTAAATTTCAATTCTCCCAAACATAATTCGTTTCAATTGCGACTTCTCCATTGCAACTTATTAAATGCGAATTTCTGTTTATTTCCAATTACATTACATTATATGATATTCGCAATAAAATTTGCAATAAAAATGTCCAACATATTTTTAGGTGGAAATTTCATGTCGATTTTCAACTTTTTCGAAGAAAATTTGAAATGGCCTTGGCAAAATTCTACTACGTGCAATTTGAGTGCAAAGGTCGAAATTTCAACATAAAAATTTGTATTGTGAATTCTTCAACCATCCCTACCACCCACAGCCACAAGACTATTCAATCACAGGTGGTTGTGCCTTCAAACTAAGCCTGAGCTTGGTAGGCAGCGTCAAGGGGAATCAGATGAGATATCCTCTTCCCTATGCCTCTCCACCGTCACATTGCTGGGTAGACTTGAAGAAAGTGATTGCAGAGAAGCGAGCTTTGGAGCACATGGCATATTTTCAGGGGGGTGCAGACAATACCAGTTATTCCAATGAAATTTTTTTCCCCCAAGATTTAGCTACAGGGCCCATAAAGAAAAAAAAATGTCCTAGTCAACAAAAGCCCCCGAATAGAGGCGCCTTTAATTGGTCCAGTTTCGATGTCTGTAACATGTAAAATTAGCTGTAAAAGGTCAGTACAATTATAGATATTGTGATTAGTTTGGTATCTTGCAATAGCAGTAACTGCGATATTGTAGATAATGAGCTTAGTGGGTGATAAATGAAATTAATGACATGCTTTGCTTATCAGAGCAGCAACTGTCTAGGCGTTCAGCATTATCATCACCTCGGTGTGAACTTGGATATGTCCCTGCAAATCCGCTGATGCATTCTTTGTCCTCCGCTTATCCACTCCTTTACAACTCGTGATTGAGATTTATGTGTTTTGGAAGGCGTCCTTCACTTTGTTAGAATAGAGAAGAACTTTGTCTCCTAGTCAAGCAACACAAGCAGAGCAGAGAGCAAAGATTTGCATGCTGGAATCCAGTCAATGCAATACATCAAACCGGTGTAATCATTGTATTCCTATGTATACTACATGGATGCCTAAAGTTAAGCACCATTAATCATGAAATGATTTGCAGTGTATGACAAGCCAGTGATGGCAGGGGAACCGTAACACAGAAATCACTGATCTTCTTGCCACATCTCTGTCAGTCATTATGTTTTCAATGAGTAATTACTTAAAACAAACAGAGACTGCTGTGCTAGCCAGAGGGAGAGAACTTGGTGAAATGCACTTCTTTACAAAAAAAATCCGGACATAGATGTGTAGATTCCTGCTAGATCGACGGGCACTTGATCGGGGCGTGATGACGTTATCACGCTGCACTTGAGCATGACCCCAAGACTACCGAGCCATTCCCAAGAAAGAAATAACAGAGACCATTTATTCTTTTTGGAAATTGTTTATATAAAATTTAAGTGCAAAAAAAATTGGCCACAGCCTGTAAACATTATAAACATTACAAGTTAAATTGGGGTCCCCTGACAGTGCTGCCAATTCTCCATCTTGCTTCCAAACCACCGTACCAGCCACCAGCCCTTAAGTACCAGCACGGTGGGTACCTTAAACATATATACACATAACCAGGGCTTAAGCCCCCCACCGGTACTTTGTGACCCAACGGGGTTGATCTACCAATGTCAACCAGTTGTTCATACTAATTTTTCTAATATATTGGGATGTTGCCAACTTAGCTACGTATAATCTGCCCTCAAATTTATGAGGTTAATATAAACAGGTCGATCTAATGTAAATGTGGAACTGTGTATGCCCACCTTGAGGCAAGACAGGGAAAAAAAGACTTATTATTAAAAGACTATTATTTACAATGGGCTATGACATGGCTGTATTCACCTGTGTCGCTGGCATGAAATGTAACCTGAAATTCAGTGTTTATCAAGTGTGTTTTGTCCATGGCATGCCCACAGGTGTAGAGGGGCACGTTATCACCGCAGCACAATAACTCACGCATTTACACGTCCAAACACCAGCAAATCGTGCCCTTGTCCCCCTTTGGGTGTCAAGGAGAGGTATTACACTTATGAAAAGCCTTATGCGTTATGGTCAAGAGAGGAGAGCAGACTAGCAGGAGGCACCTTGCTTTAGGCACTACAAAAGTTCTATACTACAGTTCATTCCTGTAGACTTCTAGGTGTGATCTTCTACTGAAATGCCCCATAAGGCTTGGTCTTTATTAGCGTCCAACATTTTTGATTCTTTGAGCACCTTTACAGTGTTACCCTGAAAGCATTGTGTAATGGAGTAGACTAGAGTAGGCTATATGACACAGGTGTACCTCCTTTTCATTCTGGGATGGGAGGAAGCAGAGACCATGGCATATTTGAGAAATTTTAAATAACTGGACCTATTTGGTTGGGCATGGTAGGTTGTCATCAACATGTCCTCATTTCACAGCCAGACATATATGTGGGATTTGTGCATTTAACAAAAATGAATATTGGTGGTGTCTATTATCACCTGAAGAGAATGTCCTACGTGTTACCAATTTTCTGAAGCTCTGTGCAGAAAAGAGAAATGAAAGTCGTCAGCTGAGTCAAGGAGTAAAATCATTACAGAACTTTGACCTTTTCTCACCTTGTGTTTTTCTATCAGTGACTGATCTGCCGCTGTATTGGCCACCTTTTGACTTTAGAGCAAGAAAAGCTTCAAAAGTGTTTTCTAGAAATTCCTTTCCCTGATGTGTTATTAATCTTCTTTGGCTTCCCAAGTAGAATCACAATGGTTTCATAACAACATACAATTCACTTAATTGCATTGCAACCTTATATGTTCCTAATTACCCAAGTTTTTAGAGCAAAGATAAGAAAACTGTCTCTTAAAATTACAGAACAGGCCAGTTCATTAAATCTTGATGCGTTCCACAAAAGCTTGCAAAATACTTCTCAGCAATGTAATTATATACACAAAGAGGCAGGCCTCGTCAATGCATGCTCCTAGCTATGGTAGTAGTATTACATTTCACTCCTTTCTGGAGGGCTCCACGGAAAAAACACATCGAAATATTGAAAGGCAGTTTTTCACAATTTGATTTTAGCTGGATATGTGATATGTGAACGATGGAGGGTGGATACCTGTAGTCACCCAAAGAAATTATAGGTCCAGTGGTTCATTTTTGGTATAACTGATTATGACCTTTTGTAACGAAGTCTTTAGTGGTTGATGGTTTACATTTGATATGGCTACATTTCCAAATTATTTTATACAGTTAACATGACATTCTCCTTTCGGTTAAATGTTTTGAAAAAAATAAATTTGCCGGTCTGCATAGGTTTTCATCACCTATCTTCATGAACTTGTTATATGTTATATTCATTCTAAGATGGTCTGCCAATCTCAGAGCTGCATAATCCATATGATTCAAGACAGGTGCCTGGTGGATATGTCAAGGGTGCTTAGCTGGACTTTTAGGCCATGTGTCCACTGCAGTCCAGTGCAGGGAGTCGAGATGTGCGCAGGCACATTTGCCGGCCAGATTCTCAGAGGCTTGCAGGCAGTTTGCCTGTGTCTTGAAAACCCCTCCATTGATCTTCAATGGAGGTGTCTCCAGTGGCATCAGGCAGTGCTGCTTTGATGACATGGACGCCCGCAGCTTTAAATTAGCACTGTGGGTGCGCTGCTCAGAACACGCAGAGTGGAAACTGTCCCATTCATTAGAATGAGAAGTGTCCTCTCTGTCCTTTTCCTTTTTCTCCACTGCAGACGCGCAAGAAAAAACAGCAGTGGACAGAAGCCCTTAGGCATTTGCAGTAAACCAAGGGGATAACAAAATTAACCAAAGCTGTTCATCTAGTGTTTGATAGGACAAGGGAGGGTTGGTCCTCTTTCTAATAGGAAATTGAAGTAATGTATATGACCTGTCTGGAAAATCTGTTTGACCCCATGTTCAATAGGTTTCAACATGTATCCTAGACAGACAAGCAGCTCCATATGAATACTATTTTGCACTAGCATTAGTATAGGTGTCTCACCACACCATTTAGTAATTTCATGGATCACTAAGCTGGCGTCAAGGCAAATAAAGTGAGCTTATATGTTTCCAAAAGGGACCTGATCCTCAATAAAAACCTGACGGAGATTCTCACCTTTCCACATTAATTCCTAAACAAGACTAAGCCAACTGAAGATTAGCTTAAAGTGGACTTACCACCAGAAAAATATCTACACATAAATGGTACTAGAAGTGCCGATAATAGGAAGAAATGCATTAAAAAAACCTCACCTGTAATGAGTGATTTAAGAAGATCCCCTGCAGCTTTCCCTCACTTACTGGCCCTGCTTACATATAGCTGCACCGATTCATAATGAGAACAAAATATTTGCTGGATGATTCTTTCATCTCAGCAACGTAAAGCAAAGTGCGTAGAGGAAAATTCCCATAGAAAACCATTGAACGCCCCCAGTGGCCACCCACGATATTGCACCCTTAGTTAACCCTCTAAAGTCATAGGATTCTACAGAACAGCAGGTAAGTATATTATTGTAGGATCATGGCGCCCTAAGCCATCATCATACCAGCTCAGAGGTCAAACTTTCATTTAACATATGTTATTTTGACATATTGAGTGTACATCCGCTTTTAGTTCGGTTTTCATTTTTATAGGAATGTATCTGTAAGTATGGCTTGGCATGAAATAAAGAGATGCTAATAATATCCTGTGGGATGACAGGATTTTACAGTCAGTTAGCATTACTAATATAGACAAATCCAAATGCTTATTATTGCTCTTCCTATGTAAACATTAGTCACTTCCAGATACCTGTTTTTGCTGGAGATGGACAGCATCACAGAAGATTTTAATTACAGAGATCAGCATTAGCTGACATCTTGTTCATTGTTCATCACATGAATAAAATGCAACTTCACAAAATGTGTCCAGGGCTCATGTATGAGAAAATATCCTGGGGGGGAAACACAGAAGACAAGAAGCTCAGACACGGAGATAAGATCAGGAAGAAATACAGGCCATGTTCCTGTACAGGAAGAGAGATCCGCAAAGAGGCCTGAGATTTACATATGTCTGTGACCTGCCACCTGCATCAACCTGAGAATGTCTGGCCCCGGCCTACAGACCCCCTCCCCCCTGATCACTCGTGCTTATAAAGTGATATTATAGAGCTCTCATGAGAAAAAGAAATATTCTCCATTAAATGCTTACCTAAGAAAGTAGAAAGAATAATCTATATGATTAAGATTATGATATAAGATTATATACGGGTCAGTTTGAATAGTTGAATTAGGCTACTTAAATTGCTTAGGTTATTACTAGATGGTAAAATATGGCTTCCTATGGTTCTAGACAAATAGCAATTGCGGTCGCACACTATGTAGTTATGCAAGATAAACTTCTTAGTATACATGTAACCATCCTACAAATGTGTGTTGTTCTACAGTAACAAATCAGATTAACCCCCCACTGATGGTCCAATACATCTGGGAAAAGCAGTACAGAAAATACAGATTCCAAGCATGGATGTGAGGACCTGGGGCGCCTATCCCTGTAATATAAAATTATTCACATTTATATCTAGCTTCCCATTATCTATTATAAGTGTGTCATGTGCCACATCCCATAATCATTTTAAACAATAAAAGGAGTTGAGGAGTGAGGGCCAGATGCTTTATGCACCAGCCCCTGACTACCTCAACTATAGGTTAGGGACTTGGGGGACTTTAAAGGCACCAATAGTGTAAAAATATATTCATCTATGAGATATAAATTATTAATTAGGCAGTGTTAATTCAACAAATTAGAAAACAACATATACATTATTGTTTCTTTGAATATTATCATTGTCATTATTACATTTCAAAGGTATTAAACAAGATACAAACAATGTTAAAACATGTCCTGCACCAGGATTAACAATGTACATAACAGATTAGTGCAAAAATAGAAACAACATTATCTCGACGTGTTTTGCCGAACTGGCTTCTTCAGGAGATGTTCAGTGTTTCTTATTCTAACAGTATCAAAAAAGTTATCTTTAGTCAATTGTACAACATCGAAAGTATGATTAAGGTCAAACGTATATAAATTAATGTACTCACGGCCTATAAACATGATGGGAATCGGTTACATAGGATTGCGAGCCCTCTACAGCGGTGCGAGATACCAGAGGTAGGACAGGTCGGCCAAACTCCCCATGTACTGCCCGAGGGGACACGGGTCGCAAAAAAACGGGGGAACCTGGTGGGCACATGTCGCTGAGCCCCAGCCACCTGCGGATGGAGATAGTATAGTAGATGAGGTAGATACATCCCCCAGGTGGCGGTAGGGAGCCTGCCCGCACACAGAAATCTAATGAAACAAACTAATATAATACAGGCATATGGTGAGGGCATCCCCCCTCCCCACCACATCATTGGTGTTGGAGGGAGTGAAACCAGTAAGAAGCCCACTGGATGTTAGTGCTGTAGGACAGCCCAGACATGGCTGGAGCAAGGGTAAACAAGTTAGGTAATTAAGCCACAAGCCGCACTCGGCAAAACCCGCTAAGGTCATAAACAGTGATGGCGCGAACCCGGAATTTGATGTTTGCGAACGGCGAACGCGAACCTCCTTCCCGTAACTCGGCGAACCCCATAGACTGGTCAATGGGCATGGCGAACATAAAAACAAAGTGACCCTTCTGGCCACAGGGGGACGAACACCTGGAGCATGACAGTGACAGAGGGGGATCGCAGGCAAAACTCCAAGACTTTTTTTTTTCACGCAATAATCGCGCCAAAGATTCTACAATGATAGTCAATGGGATTTTGACATAGAGGGGATCTGGAGAGCACTAACAACATGGTTGGTAATGCCTGTGTGGAATTCCACTGAACAACTGGGAAGGATCTGCTTTCGCACATTGGCTACGAGCTTAAAAGGTGAATTTAATTTTATGGAGGGCACGTGGTGGATGGACGTGTGAGGACACTGGGGGAGATGGTCAGTAGGTGGACACTGGTGGAGATGCCGTGTGGAGGACCTGGTGGAGATGTTCAGTGTGGCGGACCACGTTGGAGATGGACAGGTGTGGAGGACACCGGTGGAGATGGTCAGTATGGCGGACCTGGTGGTGAATGGTCAGTTGGAGGACACTGGTGGTGATGGTCAGTGTGGAGGACACTGGTGGTGATGGACTGTGGTGTTTTTAAAACATTCACAAATTGAAATACAACTATTTACTTGGTAGCTAGATATATGGGGACGCCAATGGAAAGTTATGGGAATGTCCTAGAAGTTCTATTGCAGGATTGCTCATGGTAAAATGGTTCAGGTGATCGATTTGTATTTGTCTAATTGGCTGGTCAGGATTTCCTCTTTTAGCTTTATGTGCAAAATTAGGACCAGCCAATCACAGTCAATGAGCTGATCAAATTATCATGGTTATAGAACTTCCCCTGGAGGAACTGACCATCTTTAAACAATGAGTGGCTTTTCCAAAATGTTACAGTAGTTTTGTTATTTATTTGATGTATTACTTAGTTGAGTTCACCCATACAATTAATAAAAAGTACCTTTCTGTACACCATGATGAGCGGATACAACCGTGGGACATTGTATATGGCGGGAAGTGATAATATTTAGGCAGTTGAATTTGAAGTGCCCATAATATAGTCTTCCCTTTGTCTGAAGTTGGGCCAAGTGTAACAGGAAGAAAAATGTAATGTTTTACAAATATAGGAGGACCAGTGTCTATAATTCGCTTTGCCTGGAGGCACCTGGCTGGTCTCTTTTTACATGGTTTGTCCCCAGAGAAGGATGTGCAGAAAAGGTTATTGAAACATAAAGCTCCATTAACCAGCAGCAGCACAGGAGCTGCAAATATTGCCTGTCTTGGTGACAACAAAGGAGCCCCATGTCAATCTCTTTCTGTGTAACTTATATTGTTGTATGAAGTGAGGGACCTGTGAATAGTGTAACACCTCTGTTTGTTCGGTAACAATGACATGTTACAACACACATATCACATTCTGCACAATAGTAGGATATCGCTTCCTCCTGCAGCCGATTGCTTTACTGCTCGTGAATAAATTCAATAAACAGAATACAGTGGAATTAAGTGGCTCACCCTTAGATATGTAAAAGGAAAGTTTGAGCCATTTGTTGTTTTCTAATAAAACAGAAGAATATTGATGGCCCGAACTGTTCGCCGGAGAACTGTTCGCCGGAGAACTATTCGCGGCGAACATCGCATGTTCGCGTTCGCCCATGTTCGCGAACATATGGCGAGTTCGGTTCGCCCCCTATCTTTTAACATTGCAGAAACTTTGACCCCTGTGAGTCACAGTCAGCAGACATAATCCAGCCAATGAGCACCCCCCACCTCACAGACCCTCACACCCCCTATAACATATCAAGTACAGGACGCCATTACACATTCTGCTGAAGAAGGAGAGAGTTAGGAAGGAGAGCTGCTGCTGCTATAGGGAACCATTAGCTAGGGCAGTGTTCTGTGTGATCTACAGTCTTCACTGAATATCCCATCCATCCATCCATGGGGAATATCCATCTCCCCCAGTGTCCTCCACACTGATCATCACCACCAGGGTCCTCCAGACTGTCCATCTCCCCCAGTGTCTGCCATACTGACCGTCACCACCAGTGTCCTCCACACTGACCATACCAGTGTCCTCCACCTGGACCATCACACACCAGTGTCCTCCACACGTGTCCAGCTCCCCACGCATTGTCCTCCACACTGACTCATCAGCCCACCAGTGTCCAGCCATACTGACTCATCTGCGCCCCCAGGGTCCTCCACACTGTCCATCTCCACCATGTCCTCCATACAATTTAAAAATTCATCTTTTAATCTGTAGGCAACGTGGAAAGGTTTGTTTCAGGTGGAATTACACAACACTCACAGGCATTTACCAACCAATAGTTGTTTGAGAGTGGCTCATCAGCTCAATCCGCATTGACTATCATTGTAGAAATCCTTTTCGTGCGGAGTTATTGCATGAAAAAAATTTTCTTGGGATTTTTGCATGGATCCCCCTCTCATGTCATGGTCCAGGTTTAGTCCCGCTTGAAATAACTTTTCGCAACACTATTGTGGCCAGAAAGGGTCCCTTTGTTTTTTAATGTTCGCCTGCCCAATTGAAGTCTATGGGGTTCGCAGAACTTGTTGGGCGGAGGTTCGTGTTCACTGTTCGCGAACATCAAATTCCGGGTTCGCGCCATCACTACAGAAGAACCACATCTTACTCAAATTATTGTCATCAGCATATAACTGCTTTTACTTTCTTCATAGCCTTTGTTGCTTGCCAAGTGACTTATTGCCACAATGCTGTGTTTTTAATAGTTTTATTCAAAAACTCTCATTATACTTCCAAGGTTTCTTAAGGACACAATTGGTGACCAGTTCCATTAATCTGCTGTGTTGCTTGAGGCCATGTGTCCACGCAACGCAGAGAGGATAATTCTTATTCTAAAGATTGGCAAAGTGTTAACTTTGCATTGTCAAAACAGAATGGCGTGTTGTCATTTTGGTGCCGCAGTGTGTCGCCAGTGACGCATTTATTCATTTTGATCCGGGCACTGAAAAGCTGCACCTGAACAATATTGGTGAGGATTTTCCATGTCTTCTGTTACACCCTAAACTATAAGAAACTCAAATCGCAGAAACTCTGCTTGCAAATCAGGTGATCTGCGCAATGGACACATGGACTAAAGCAGGGAACACACGGCTCGATATTGGGGCCGTTTGTGGTTCTCTGCAGCAGCGCGATGACATCGCACTGCTGTCAGACATCGGAGGAGCTGGACACACAGCACTGCTTTTTATTGATCTAAAGTATTTTTGTCACTTATCCGCAGTCTTTGCAGGGGGATTGGTGCCCCCTTCACTGGATCGGCTTATTTTCCCCTATTGTCATAGGGCTAATGCACTCTGTTCCCCAATGTTATAACCATCTTTAAATCTAGAGCTGGGACCCCTTGGGTCTCTGTTGCTGAAACTGTACCTCAGACCTACTATTATCCTTGATGAGAATAACAGCCAAGCAACCCGCATTTTTGGGAATAAGGTCCCATTGGTAGCTCTTGATTTGTCTTGACTGTAGGTTAATTGACAATTATGTATTCACATTGAGGCAATTGTATTTGCTTAGTACAGATGCATCCTCCATCTTCTATAATAGTGCTTTGTAGTGGTCATGTCTTTTTGCTCTCTACCTGCTGTATATAGGTTATGCCTTCCAGGTATAGTAGTGATTTACTGTATTCCTCAATGTCTTTTGATTTAGCAACCAATTGGATTCAAGCTTTTAGATTTAAACTGTAATATTGTGATGTAGGTTAGATTGTGATTGGAAGCTATGAGGGAACACAAACAATTCTGCTTTCCCATAGATTTGAGCTAGCAGTTTCCCATTCTTTATATTATGTGAATAATTGGTTACATGTCCCACATCTGCTCTTGAGGTTAACATTTAATTTCCTCCTCCCTGTTTTTGTTAGTTGGATTTATTACGTTCATTTGACTGAGCTTGACTCAGTATGAAGTAGGTCTGTTATGTCATAAATGTTAAAAACTAAAATGCTAATCCTTCAACTGTCATTTTAAATTTTTATAATATTTTATAATGGCCTTAAACGAATACCTTTAAAGCACCTTTTCAATACAACATTCAGTTTTCTTGGTTAGTTTTTCATGGCACATCTATACTTGACAATACTTGCCCATTCTTCCTTGTAACAATTACACACATCTGTCATAGTGGGAGGGCATGCTCTTCAGGTCGCCCTACACATTGTTTTTTGGAATAGGGTCTGGGTTTCAGTAGTCCAAATTTTCTTCTGCTAAACCATTCATATCTGATTAAATGATGGGCCATGTGCACAGGAATTTGGAAAGTATTTGATTTGATCACACAGTGTGGTAGTCAATAGTTTAATTGCACAAGGCAATCAAATAGAAGAGCAGAAGTTGCATGTCTGGCTAGCTTAGTTGGTACTGGTTTTGGCTACCTCAAAGCATGATACAGCGACCACCATGCTTCACCATGGGAATCATATTCTTTTGGTGATGCAAAGTTTTAGAATATTCTCTCATAATCTCCTTCACAGCAGGACAAGTAGTAGGGGTAGAGCTGTAAAATAATGCTGTATATTGTAGAATGGTTAAAGAATGGCTAGCCCCTTGGGAAGACCATATAGGTCACCCTAACAAGGGGAGAAAAGCACCAAAAGGTAGCCATACATGACTTGATTTGTCATCGTTCCAATCATTCCCTGCGATCGTGAATTTCCGTAATTAATCGCTGCGGAATCGCTGGAACACCACCTTGGGAATCCGATTTGTGGTCAATTTGGACATGAGCTGATCTCCAAAATGGCCGATTCCACAGAATCCATTGATCGGAAAGGCTGCTGCATAGGGCTATGGGTCCACCAACGTACTTCGATTGCCAAACAATCAACCAAAAAAACCGACATGTAGGTTCAATGTCCGATCAGATTTTTAGTTGATTCCAAATTTGTTTGGTCCATCGTTCAGGGTGGACAGAGCTCAATTGATTGGTCAAAAATCTATCTTAAGGTTTTTCAAGGATTTTTTAATAAAAAATGCAAGCAATATCATTAAGGTGATTCTCCCTCGATAGATGAGGTATCGACTGCAGTGTGATGACGTCATCACGCTGAAGCCAGCGCCTCAGCTGATCGACGGGCTCCTTTTGTGTGCCGGTCATTACTTTGGATGCAGTCCCCATCCAAAGTAATAGAATCCACTGGGAATTTACCAACATGCGAGAGATTCCTGGTGGATCTGTCCAGGTGGGCCCACCCGAGCGACCGCTAAAGGAAACTCGCACAGCAGTCGATCGGCTGAAAAATCAGGTGAAAATAGGCCCATGTATGGCTACCTTTACATCTCTTAACTGCAGTTTAATTTTACATCAAGCAAGCAATTAAAATGGCAGGATGAGAGCACCTCATCTTAATAACCCGGGACATATAAGTGGATCAGGAGTGCCCATGGAGAAAGAGTAGGACAACCAGGAAAGAAACTTCTGAAGACCATACTTGTTTATTGTCTAGTTTAGTCTTAGTTTTAAGTTATAGAAAAAACTTTGAGCATTTTGTTTTAGTTAAAGTTTTCACTACTTATTATTTTAAAGCTAATGCCAGAAGCATGGTTTGCTGGTCTAGTAAATTGCATTGTGATCTGAAAATTGTAAAACATATATTAGGCTCCAAGGTGAAGGCATTGGCAGAAGCTTTTATTGCACGTTTGGTGAGACAAAGCAGAAAAAAAAGAATTAATAGGTCTTCTGCACATTTGTGGAATGAGTCATCATTACTAATTGGAAGCAGGGATCCAGTGTAAGTGAATTAAAAAGCTTGTTGTTCTTTATTTCTTATAATTGAATAACGAATATTACAAAAATATTTAATAACTATCATTCATGTAACCAAAGATTTACAGGAGCAGGTAATTATAATTTGGGAATTCATTTTAAAATACTTGAGTATTTTTTATGTGCATGGGTTGTATATATATATGTGTTTGACATACAGACAGTTAAGCTAGGCACACACGGGTAGATTCCCGTGCAAGTGACCCAGATCAATCACAGTGCGGTGACGTCACCACGCTGTGATTGATCGGGGATCAATTGAACGGTAATCAATGTGCACCGCATGGGCACATCGATTCCCATTCAATGGGGACCATGGTGAGCCGTTCCCCCAGCTGCCAGCAAGTGTGAATCACAACATGCTACAAGCTGGGGAGAAGCCGCCTGTCTCTCACAGCTTCCGAGTGAGGAGTGCTGGCTCCGTCCCCTTCACACTGACAGCGGTGTCCAGGCTGGGCAGGAGGCAGGAGCCGGACATCCAAAACTTTGAATGTAGACTCATGTCTCCATGCAAAGTAATGGAGATTGAACGGGGTTTTCCAACATGTTGGGCTGTATTGATCCTGCTCGAAGGAAGTCACACACGGGTAGATTGATTGTACTACCCGTGTGTGCCTAGCTCAACCCATAACAACATTAAAATATTTTGTGTATTTATCCCAAGAATGATTGTTACATTCAACAGACCTAAATCCTTGCAATGTGGGTTTGCCAAGTATATCCTTATCTAACAATACACAAATATAATTATCCATCAATACATTTGGGTTGATGCTGAGCACTGATGCACATCAATTATATTTTCAATTAAACAGATGGTTTGATAAAGTAGTTAAAAAACCAAAGTTGATTTGTTTGCACTACTGAATGTTCACTATCGTTCTTTATTGCCTATCTTTCTCCAGATGCTGTGTTCACCAACGGGCAAGTCACCGATTATTTATTCGTTGGAAACATTGTGTACACTGTAAGTATCTTTGGACAGAACACATGGAGCTGGAAATAAGTTCAATCATATAATCGCAATAAACTTTAATTTCCAGTAGTGATGCATACTGATATATTTTTGCAGATCCATTAATAAAGACCTTAACTCAAAGGCTTCTTTTTTTCCACCTAAACCTACAATGCTATTGGATATTACTAGCGATGTTTCAGAAAATGATAGTGTCCTATTAAATAGTTGAATCCCTGCTTTAAGTTTTAGCTTTAAGTGGCAATGGTAGAAGTCAAGATGAATTACAGGAAATGAAAAGAAGAGATTGGTAGGTAAGAGGAAAAAATGGCAGAAGAAGAGATAAAGAGTAAAAACTCAGCGCACACCCTTCAAACACAAGAACTGCTAACAATTATGTAGTGTAAGAGCCTCCATTATTGGATACAGATTGTTTGGATAGTTCAGAATGGTTTTGGTAAAATTAAAGTTGACTATACAAAAATTATTTAATAAAATTTGTTATGCTTGGTGAATGATACACAACTTTTCCTTTTATAACTTTTATATTCATTGTTATGCTCTTCTTCCTTTTTTACATCCTATGTTTTCATCCTCTATTCTTCCTTTTTATCCTTATCCTTTTTATTTTTATTTCATCTGCTTCTATTACCCCTTATCCTTCTTTTACATTATTCACTTTCTTTTTCATTCTTTTTCCCCACATGCTCTTTGTAACCTATCTCTTCCGCTCTTATTTTACTAACCACTTTTTACAGCTAATTTACTTCCTTTCCTTCCTTCTAACTACCCTTTCCTTCTATGTGTCCCTTCTCATTTTGCCTTGCGTCCATTTTTGTTTCATTAATTTTCTGTTCTTGATTTTCTCATCTTTCATTACTTACCTCCACCTCTTTCTACTTCTACATCTTCTACATTTGATCCTCTGGCTTTGCAGCACTGTGTGCTATGTTTAAATCTTGGCCATGATGCTGTATAGCATTTGTATGCTCTCACCATGTGTTTGTGGGCTTTGTTTGGGTACTCTTTCTTCCAAAAGCCAAAACCATATTGGTCATACCTGTTAAGCTTTCCCTTATCGATTAAGGGAAAAATTTAAGGAAGCTCCATCACTGACGTCACTTCCGGCATTTGGAACGATACTTCCACAGTCCAAATGCAGGACGTGACGTCACTGACATCAATTCTAGTATCAGGATATTTACCCCCCCTCCCTTCTTTTTAGTACCTGCCCCACACATCATCTGCACAAGGGGAGTTGGAGCTTAGGAGGGAGAGTAAAACCCCCTCCCTCATAAATTACCCTGATTTCAAAACCCCACAAAAAATCCATGATTTATTGAAATCAGGATTTGTCAGAGAAAGACACATAAACGTAACTTTGCATGAATACTTGACAGGGATGATATTGGTAGGTTTATTGGTTTCCACAAGAAATTGGCCTTAGACCTTAGACTGTAGACTTAAAGTGACATAGGACTATAGTAGGGACATGGTGAGCTCCTCTTAGGCACAGTTTATAATTTGTTGTGCACTCATATGCTGCTTTATAATAATATAATATAATATAATATTACTTAAACTTCTGTTATCACCTATCTTTCACACTTACCATTTCCTTATCTACATTTTTCTATTCTCTGTAGTCTAATTCCTTCTACCTTTCCTTGTTTTTCACTTTATATTCTCCTCTTCTTACCATCTCTCCTCCTTTTTTCTTACTTTTCCTTCCTGCCATCTCTACTTTCCTGTCATCCTCCTTACCTTATGTTTTCTTTCCATACTTCCTCTTGATAGCTATTTATGCTCCTCTCCTGCCTTGCTTTCTCTTCTCTACCTACTTTCCTTCCCCTTCTCTACTTATCTTTTCCTTTCCTCTCTATTTTTGCTACCTCCCTACTTACCATCAACTTCATTTTCTTTTCCATGCCTTCTTTTTTTGTATAACTGTTTATTTAAAATTGACAAATATATGTATATATATATATATATATATATATATATATATATATAAAAGGAAATACAACCAAAAATATAGCATGTAATCACGAGTCGCACGTAACCAACATAGTTATTGCAGAAATCAACTATAGATGTATAAGAATCGTAACATAAAATGAGGCACAGCATTAAACAAAGAATTTCCGCAAGTGCAAAACATAATGTAGTGTATACAAATGCATAAGAGGAGAAAGAGAGCAAAGAAAAAATAAGGAAAAGAATAAGGAGAGAAAGGGGTAAGAAGAAGAGTCAGGTAGCCTCGCTGGGGGTTCCTATAAAAGCCTTCACTAGGCCACGCTTTCAAAAAGCTCGGCCAAATCTCGGCAGGAAGGGCCATGCATGATGACTGTATCTCGCAAGGTCGATCTGCCGGGAGATCAGCAGCTAATCTAAATGTGAGTGGGGGGCTATACAGTGTGACAAGCCAAGTCAGCTGGAGTGCAATGAATTTTGTAAACGTGCTGAAGACAATATACAAAGAAAGTTAAACCTGTTAAATGTCTCTTAATGAGTGTGCTGGAAGTTCATGTTGTTTTATATGTTCTGTTCACAGTATGTTGTGGTGACAGTCTGCTTAAAAGCCGGCCTGGAAACTACAGCCTGGACCAAAGTAAGTCATTCTACATGTAGACATGTCATGTGAAAAAAATGTTTGTCTCTGGACTGACACTCATTTGGAGTCCTTCATTTGAGCCCAAATCCCCCATATTAACTTTTGTAGACTTTATTTACTGATCTGTGGGCAGAAGTAAATGCAAACATATGCAGTACATTGTTCTACAATTTAGAAAGTAGATATTTTGCCTCCAGCAAACAATAACGTCTTTATACACAAGAAAAAAGTATTTGGTTACCACAAGGAATAAGACTATTTCTGTAGGTTTTGAGCTTATAGCTTCACACCTATTGGTCTATAGGTGCATTGTCATATGTTGACATTCGCTGCCATTGGTATCAAAAGACTTTATAAGGCCTGACGACAGATGATAAAGAATGCACATGGCCAGTGTATGTCATCACACAACACATATGGAAATGACCACTGCTAATAAAGGATAGGGTGCCTCTGTACATGCATCAACATCCCTTAAAATGTGCATGTGAATACACGTTTACAAAAACAGTTTTTGTCTAATATTGCTTTAGCCACCTTTTGTTGTCATCCTATATCTCCAGTGGTCATTGCTATGGACCAGCTTCCTGGTATTAAATACATTGTGCAATGTGTGGTGACATAGCCTTGTGTAGTCTCCAACGTGGCAAATGTGACAACTTGACTATGCAATTTTGTAACTAAATGTATGTTAAACTACATTACATACAATAACAACATGTTAGAGTTTTTACAAGGGTTTCCATATGCTTTGGAAATGTAAAGAATATTTACATCTCCAGCTGTATAATAATTGTAGTATTAGTATTATATTCTAAAGCAGGTTTTATATCTGAAGATAGCAAGTGGATATTCTGATCACATCAAAGAGCACTACAGAACTGTTTATTTCTCCCTATTCATTCAAGTAAGGCCCCCCATACAGGTGTCCATCTGCGGACGATTTTGGGGATGAATGACTGCTGTCTGCAATATGTAGGTGCCCACCTGGATCAATCAACTAGAATAGCAAAACGGATGGGGACCACGATTCCTATCCACAGTGTCTTACGGGAATCAATGTGTGAGTGGTACAATTCACGTAGGTTCGGCGGAGGACTGAAAGCAGCAGTGATCACTCGCTGGCCGAAATCATGGAAATCCATATGTGTATGGCTTAAGATCAGCTAGCATGATCATCAAGTTTTAAAGTAATTGTCCATGAATAAAGTAGCGATAAATACTTTAACTAGTGCATGCATAATTATAAAGCAGTGATCAGCATTGTAGCCACTTGTAGCCCAATTTGTGGGTAACTTTGGAGATCAGTGCTACACTAACATACAACCTGATCAGTACTTTAATTACTCTTTACTAGCTGTGTTGCCATTTGCGAAACGCAGCGTGTACTGTGTTGACAGATTTCTCTACTGCGCTAATCACTACTACTCCATGCAATGGCAATGGCAGCTGATCAAAAACTAATCACCACTATAAAAACATCTCATCTTCCCTTTTATAAGTGGTAAAATACAAAATATAACATTTACTTGGCGATATGTTATTGCATGTACAGGTATCCTATTATTCTCTCCCTGGGTCTCTTACTTACTTTCTAATAGAACATAAAGTTCCTGTAAGTGACCATTATTGCATATTAGTCATCATTATTGCATCGCTTAATAACAAACTTTTCTTGGTTTTGTAGTTCAGTCACCTGGCAGTGTGGGGAAGCATGCTGATGTGGTTGGTGTTCTTTGGGGCGTACTCTTCCATTTGGCCCATCATTCCACTCGCACCGGATATGCTCGGACAGGTCTGTTCCAACTCTCATCTATTATTGTATGAACAATAGTAATAATGGCAAGGTGGCACACATTAATTATTTTATAAGTTCTACTAGAAGAATATTAAGATTTAAGTATGTAAATGATATGATAAGGTGTAATGGTTCATATTTTGTGTACAGAAAAACGAGATACCGTATTTAATTTCCTAGTAAAGGCCATATAAAGCCTTTGAGAAAATTCCATTTGTGTTAAACTATTCCTTCCGCTTTTTGGGGGCCATTGGTTATCTAAATTGTTGTGGAAGAATTAAGACTGTCACAAATATCATCTTGAATTTTGTTACAATTGGATTGTTTTTTATTGCATATGTAATGCATGGATTGTATCGTTGTATATTGTGAATACTGGTGTATTGTCAGGATGACCTTTTCTGTATGCCTATTGTGAGGTCATAGCTCTTCTGAGGATCATATAACTATAATATACGTATAATGGATAATTTATAATGTAGGGCTGTCCCTGATCAAAGATCCCTGGTATTATTCTTATATTTTATCACACATCATATATACACACTTGTATAGCCATTTTTTTTATAGTCCTTCAACTTAATTTTATTTAGCATATTCATGATTTTCTTTAATGAAACCATTAGATAACAAAATGCATGTATAGGTGTGATAACTGAAAAAGCCAGATTTCAAATATATGGAAAAATGTCTGAAAAGCAATGGACACAGTGCTGGCTCTATGGGCTGGCCATGGGGGGCCAAGCCCACCCATTCAGGTCGGCATGCCCACTCGATTGGGGCCCCCTACCCACACTTAATTACGTGTAAGATGTAGGAGTGCCCCCCCCCCCCCGATTACCCACCCATGGCTGTCCTTGCTCCCCTTCTTCTGCCATTCTGGCGCCGACCCTAAACGGACATGTTTTAGACGCGTCCAATGCTTTTTCAATGGACATGTCTAAAACATGTCCGTTACTTTTCAGTAATTTTCCCATAGATCTCAATGGACTTTTTAGTGCAGCATTTAACACATCACATGTGTAGACCTGTTAACCATGACGCATCAGTAACATTAAATGTATAACTAACCTGCACAGTGTATTACAACTTTTGTATGGCAGTGCAGTAAATCTAAAATACTTAATGATGAGACTTAAGAAAGCCATACACGTGTCGGATTCCATGGCCAATTGATCACTCACCCGATCGATTACGGCGATTCTGCCGGGAATCGCAGGTGTGATCAATCGGGCAATTAAGAGTATCCATCGCTGCATACCACCTTGTCCAACGGATTCCGGGACAATTCCGTGTCCGATTGTCCACCTCACAAATGGCAATTCCCCCTGATCTGGGCAGAATCAATCTGATGGAACCAACATGTTGGTTCTCTGTCGGATCCGATTCTGGGCCCCTGAACGATCGGACCTGATCGATTGGACAAGGTGGGCTGCATGCGATTCCGGCACGATCGTTTGGCGTGCACGGGCCCGGAATCGATCGTGCCGGAATCCGGTGGGAATCCGACACGTGTATGGGGGCCTTAACAGTTTTGACATTGTGTACAAAGGGATCTATGACCTCTTAAGCAGTGTACACACAAGTATAAATATGGGCTAGATCGATGGCCACTTCAAGTGCCGTGCACACTCATGGCCATCTATCTGGCCCATATCTAATTTGGCCAGGGATATCGGACATGACCGTAAATCACGGTTGATGTTCATTGCATTGCATGGGGATCACGGCTCTGCTTCCAGCTCCTTCGATGTCATCGCGCTGCTGTTTGGAATCTCAAATGGCTCGTATATCGAGGGGACATTAAACTTACCTGATTGTGCTGTGACCCGTGACCCCCACGAAAAAGAAATGGAAATCGAACAGACTTTACCAACATGTTGGAACCCTGTTTGGTCGAGCTTTTTCGAGCGGGAGGCTGGATGGCTAAAATGTTGTAATAGATTCCTATTTAAGATAGAACCTATTACAAATTCGAGCTGCATAGGCCCAGCTTTAGAGTATTGAGAGGCCAGGCAGTATGGAGGAAGCCCCGATGCATAACACTATTTTAGAAATGGCAGTTTTAGGCACAACACTGCCTCCAGCATGCCTCTTTCCATTATGCCAGACACTGCCATTACCCCATGGTTCAGACAAGGTGTCTTGTACAGATTATCTTGTGTGTAGGAAAAGGATCAAAGTCTTTTTCCCCTGACAGGTGTTCCTAGATGGAATGTGACACCATATGAGAACACAAAGTTAATGGGATTATTTTCTGTTTGACTAAAGGCATCACAAATGTCAACCTTGAGGACAGTAGTGTCCTTTTTGTTCCTGTCTCCAGGGGACAGGAATACACATTAGTAACTGATTTGTTATGTGTAATGTCTTATAGGTATCTGTAAAAATCAGATAATATGTTCTAATGGCAGCTTATAGTGAACAAATTTTGCAGACATTTTTTTAAAAACCAAAATACAGTACATAAATGTGAATTTATAGAACAGACTCCAAATGACAGTCTTACTGGAGCTTATTGCTAAACAGAATTACCAGCCAATTATATAGTAGAATATTGCTCGTTTAAAAGCCACTTTGTCTTATTAAGGTTTCGTATGTTCATCTAGCATGGTGGCAATCAAATGATGCTGTCAGGTCAGGTGGATTCTCATATATGGAGGAAGGTGAATATTGATTATTATTATATGACCTTTTTTATATAGCAGCACTGTACATTAAATTTGAGTTGACATGCAACACAAGATAACACACAGGTACAGGTTATGATACAGGAGGAATAGAGGACCCTGCCCGGACGGGCTTACAAACTAATAGTGATGAGCGGCATAGGCAATATTCAAATTCGCGAATAATTTTACTTATATATTCGATTCTATGTTCGGAAATTAGAATATTCGCGATATAACCATATTTTGCAAAAATCATATTCGCAGTGCGGAAATAATATTTGCATCGCGAAAATCTTCAAAATGAATGGTCACATGCTATGTTTATTTTCGCGTTGCGAATATGATTTTTGCAATACATTTATAAATATTTGAAATCGCGAATATCCGCCAACATATTCGAGATATTGGCGAATTCTCGAATTGCCGATATTCGTGAAAAATATTCGACATTCGAATATTCGAGCTCAACACTACCAACTAATAGGTTAGGGAAAAGAGTATACAATAGGTGGGAGAGATGGGACTGGCTTTGGGCTTGGTGGTGATGTTAGGAATGAGAAGATGGGTAGGCCAGACTGAAGAAGGGGGGTTTCAGGGCTTTTTTGAAAGATTTAGATAGGAGAAAGTTTAATGGGGTGAAGAAGCCATGCATGTGATGATGTTATGAGTTGAAGATGTAAGTGGGAGAAGATGTGGACAGATTTAGAAGCAAGGCACAGAACTTTAAGTTTCATTGCCTGGACAACACTGTATATCATGTGCAATTGTTCTTTTCTTCCAAGTCAATTAAAGCCTTCTAGTGTAGGTAAAATTGTATTTACTTATTTAGCCTTATCTGACTGGTATACTGGACAGTTAATAGTGTTGGCCCTTTATTTTAGCTGTTCCCAGTGCTACTACAGGAAAGCAGCAGGACTATCTATTGACCTGTTTTCCCAAATAATGATAGGTTCCTCTCTTTGCAGAGTGGTAGTTGAGCAGACGAAAAGTGAAGGTAGGAGTACACAGGACGATTTTTCCCAGATTTCTGCACAGCCGTGTGCGTTCACGGCACTAAGCTGTGCAGAGATCTGGGAAAAAATCTACCCGTGTATGGCATTTGCCGAGCGAGATCAATATACCTCGCTTGGCCGAACAGGTTACCAACAAGTTAGTAAACCTTGTTCGATATCCTATACTTTGAATAGGTAACCACGGTTCCCCATTCAAAGTATAGGATGGGCTGACAGCTGGCTCCTGATATTGGGGAAGCCAGGCAGTAGCGTGATGACGTCATCACGCTACTTCCAAAATCTCTCTGTTGGCTCAAAAATCAAGCCGTGTATCCCAGCCTTTAGTTCCTGCAGGTGCAGAGGCCAGCATTAATATACGCAGGAAGCATATGACCAACCGTCACATGGGTGAAAACCTAGTCCAGAGAACCATGAACCAACCATCATAGTGATAGACCAATTGGATTTTATTGGTTGCATAAGGGAGCAAGCAAACTTCAACAATGCTGTCTTAAAACTTTTCCCATGTGATCATCCCACCATTTTGGTGCATACATTGTTTATATCCTGTTGCATAATTTACATAAAAAAGTAACTGACTGGCATGTATTCTTCAAGCCTTAACCTCAACTTCTAACACCACATTTACCCCTCACAAATCTATCTCTACCTATGATAATGTTAGATAGATAGATAGATAGATAGATAGATAGATAGATAGATAGATAGATAGATAGATAGATAGATAGATAGATAGATAGATAGATAGATAGATAGATAGATAGATAGATAGATAGATAGATAGATAGATAGATAGATAGATAGATAGATAGATAGATAGATAGATTGATTGATTGATTGATTGATTTAGGTCCAAATTCTCAAGTATTATATGAAAAGCAAATAAACAAATGTATTGTGTTCCTTTCTGAATAGAAATAAAGCAACCATAAATGACATGTTTTCTTTGTACAGGGCATATAAGGTTAAGCTCCAGTGGTAAACAATCAGTTGAAGAAAACATGGACCTAAGCATATTTTAAGGGTGGAATTGTTGTTCCCTTGCAGCATAGTTGTGGTTTCTTGGCTTCAAAGCAGCTGCTATCGCCATATTGTAGAGCGGGATTCCAGACAGCTTCCGAGACGCATTCAGCTGACTTTATCGCTGGTCATTAGTAGTATATTTTTGCTCCAATTCCCAAAGAAACTCTATACATTTGGCAGAGGAAAGAGAGCTATATGACAAGGCCAAAAGAAACTCACAGCATTAAAATGCATTAAACTTTACCTCGGCTCTCTGAGATGTAATCTGGAATTGTGCTTAAGGTATCCAATATAAGCTGTATATAAGATTTCTGAGGTCTTATCAATGGTGTCTTCTTCATGCATAGCTGCCAACATCAAAGAAGTATGACTGGAGCGATATGCAGCAAATGTGATATTTTAAATTGGTAATTCTATGGTTTATGTTATCCATTAATGCAGTGGTTTCCTTGCAGGGCCCCCTTTTCTATTTAGGAACATTATCAAGCCCCCCTCCCTATTCAAACACAGGTTAAGAATGAGGGCCCGCGCCCCCCTGGAATATCTTCGCGCCCCCCCAGGGGGGCCTGCCCCCCAGTTTGGGAACCACTGCATTAGTTTAATATGTGCCCACAGTCTTTTTGTACTATCAACACATTTCTGGTTATTGTTTGTTCATCTCCTACTGATCACTGGTGTCTTGTTCCTCAACTTTTTATCCTGAATGAGTTTGCTGATTAAGCTGAACATATCTGTTGTCTGGCATTTAGTACTGGAGCATTCTGATCATATCATCTGTTGATATTTGTATGTAGCTCTGTGTTCTGATAGACTTCTAAAGCTTTGGGAAGATTTTCTGAATCCATATTGCTCTGCTGCTACTGTACCCATGCTATTCTTCCAGTATCCCCTTCTGATAAGTTGTTCCTGTTTTACATCAGATCCAGATTACTGTTGTCACAGCAATAACCTGTGAGTCAACTATTCTGATGTTTTTAGAAGACATCAATGTAATCATATTTAGCATGGAATTATGACTTATTACTCTTTCACAATAATATAGCTACACAGGAAACTCAACGTTTTAGATGTGTGCACTCACCATAACAATTCATGATTGTTCTTCCCTTGACTTGTGTATTTAATTTCGAAAAGCCATAAACTCTTGTATGAAATGAAAAGCATTACATTGGATCAGAACAGACTAAGGCGCTCAGATACAACTGTAAGCTTTGAGTACCTGGATTTACTTAAAAAAGTATTTTCATTACTCAGCAGTATACTCTAGTCAAACATGAATATTTTTACTTGAAATGGACACAAGGGACACAGTCTACAGTCGAATCATCTCAAATTTATGTCTTTCATCTTGCACCTAGTGATCTCAGCCCATGTCAGTATGAGGTAAAAGGTACACAGCACAATCTCACCCTAAAAGCCTTATGATTCTATCCCTGAGCAGCACAAACTATCCCGGCTACTGAACACTCCCATTGTATGGGTAGGTATACCTTCACTTAACAATTCCTGTTGCTTTGGGCATCTGTCCACGTTGTCCAGAAAACTCCAAAAGTATAAATTCATTGGTAAATATAACATTTGATTCCTGGGTGATTGGTCGCTGTGTGCATTGGCGGTGATCGATCGTTTTGGATTCCAAAGCTGTCCGTCTTGAGCATATCATCTCGCTCGAAGAAATGACGATCGAACAAGAATCCGACATTTTGGTATATCCCTGTTTGATTGTAATTTCTTCGGATGGGTAGCCTCGATTCCCATTTAAATAGTGTTGAGCTCAAATATTTAAATTGCGAATATATTTGGCGAATATTGGCTATTCGAGAATTTGCAAATCTCGCGAATATGGCGACAGATATTGGCAATTCCGAATATTCGCGATATTCGCCATTGGGATGCTTATGGACATGGATTGCGAATATAAATAGCATGTGACCATTCATTTTAAAGGTAATTGCGAGGCACATATATTTCGCATATATCAAATATTAGTAGAATTATTCACGAAATATCGCGAATACGAATATTGCCTATGCCACTCATCACTACAATTAAAGCATCGGCCAGGGATCAAGCACCCAAAAAGGTACACATCAATTTGCCCATTGCCGATTTGCATAGATCGCTGTACAATCTATGCATGTTTGGCCAGCTTTAGACATGCATATTCTGGGGGCCAAATGTGGGCCATTTGTGGTGTCACCCCAACAGAGCCTACAGCCTCTGTTGGGGTGACACCATTTTGCTCCCGGAGGAGTGTGACACAACACTTTCCAACCAGTGGCATCGCTAAAGAAATGGTCAGGACTATTGGGGTTAGGTGCAATATGGCTGGACAGCTGAAATGACTAAAAGTAGCAGCATGGCTAGGGGCAGCCTTTATCATTGTTATGACAGTGAATGGCTATTTTTTAAAATAGCAGCATCCAGTATGTGTGTAGAAAGAGATATGCCCCATTATATTATTTATTTGCATTTAATTCAAAGAATGTCAGGTGAAATGGTCCCCATGCACGTTCACCTCACAAACCTTTTGGGAAAAAAAAAAAAAACCTCACAAACCTTGGCCATTTTTGCAAAAAGTTTGGACAGCCCTGCTTTAAGAGGTTTAAAAAGTATTTTTTTGTCTTGTTTAACTGTGATTTGTAACATGTGTCCTTTTGAAAAAATTGACACATAAAACCTCAGTCATCTAATAAATCTGGCATAATTATAAATAGGCCAATGCCTGTCTGTATAGAAAGTGTATACTCAGACGGGGCAATGTCTGTGTCTACTGTATTTATCGCACCATAATCTGCACATTCAACCCCCCCTCAACATCAAGGGACGGGGCAATGTCTGTGTCTTATGGTGCATATACACTTTTGTTCTCCAGTGCTCTCTGCTGGCAACAAGCTTAGCTGGGAAGGTGGAGAAGCAGTCAGATGGAAAATCTGCCCGGGGCAGATCGAGCTCTGCCTGTGTATGTGTACTGCCAGCTCTCATACATAGAGCCAGAGCACTGTGTAACCAGCCAGACAGACTGACTGACATGACTCTGTGTTTTCTGTCTGTTAGTTGGGTTTGAACCCAACTCACATACAGATGGTAGACATCTGCCCTGCTCACAGACAGAAGCTGCCAGTCGGAGGCTGGAGGTGCCTCCTTAACTCCCGCTCTGCTTGTGGGAGCTCCAGCCAGCAGAGTGGAAAAATGACAAAGTATTCAGCTGTATAGGGTGCATCCTATAAAATGGAGCATATAATTGTCTAAAAAATACAGTTACTTTTCTTCTTTTTGCCTTACAAGAAAACTTTATTAACCACAACAATGTGAGCTTACAGGCTTAGGGAGAGGGGTAAGGGTTAAGAATACTGTACTCGATCTGACATAGGAGATTATTTAAAGAGAAAAAAAAAGTATCTGATACAAGTAGAGAAATACTCTTTAATTTTAGTATTACAGTCTATGAGGTAGTAAGAAAATGAATAAATGAGACTGCATTCACATAGGTCAGTTTCAGGGTAGCTGACAGTCGGTGGCCACTGTGCTGCTACTGCACGGAGACTCCATAAAGGGCATAATTTTGTGCAGGATATTTTAGATGCAGATGGTCCTCATTCTTTAATCACTGCAGAAACTGGTCATTTCCAGGTTCTTCGATCAATGGAAAACATAAACAGTGTGGGCAACAGATTCGGGGCCAGTATGCCTTGCACTGTGAACAGCGCTATTCTGCAGCAAAGGCCAGTGTTTATTATGACGGAAGCAAACAACGATACTGCACTGTATGTGTGTAGGCTGAGAAAATAACATTACAGCTATGGGGAACAGAGGGCAGCTGCTAAGATGAATCGTCCTCTTTGTTACAGGAGAATCAGGAGACTCCACAGAGCACTGCTGAGCTGGTTACTTTGGAAGGAATTGAGTGGTTTTTTTTTCTTTTCTTTTCATTTACATCAGAAAAAAAGTGCAAATTGCATGTGTTTTAAGGAGATAAGGTAACAGTGTGGTACTGTTCTAATATATCTACATTTTAATGTATGACAGCCCAGTTCAGCCATTGTCTGATTGGCAGTCACAGGAAAATTCCTGAGCAGATATGCTGTAAGTTCTTTTGTTCATGTGTAAACCAAGCACAGCTAAACGCATATCATAGCACCCAATGGCTCTATGATATGTGAGATCGTACCTTCCTCATAGTGCCCAATGACTCTATAGTATTATTATTAGCTCATATTTAAATAGCATATTACACAGCACTTAACAAAGTATATATAGTCATATCACTAACTGGCTCTCAGAGTAGATCACAATCTAATGTCCCTACTAAAGTCATGTAAATATGCTAACACAGACTAAAGGTGGGCATGCATGGCTCGATATTCAAGCAGTTCGAAGCTCCAGCTGCGAGGCACTGCTGCGTCATCCAGCTTAGCCGATGTGTGAAAACACATTTTAATTAAATTAACTTACCTGTGCGTGTTATATATATGTGTGTGTATATATATATATATATATATACAGTATATACATATATACAGTGGAGGAAATAATTATTTGACCCCTCACTGATTTTGTGAGTTTGTCCAAT
>CM070033.1:27472994-27497026 GCA_036250615.1 Ptychadena robeensis
CATTAAGGTCATGGAGTGGCCTAGTCAGTCTCCGGACCTTAGTCCAATAGAAAACCTATGAAGGGAGCTCAAGCTCAGAGTTGCACAGAGACAGCCTCAAAACCTCATGTTAGCTTTACATGACCAGCTGTAAATATGAATCTCTGCTACAGATCTTTCTCAATTCTATATTTTACAGCATTTACCTTTCAAAGAAGATTTTCCATGTGTGTCAATCATAAATAAGGAGTAGTCACTCACCAGCCCACAATATAATAAAGAGACTTCAACCATTAACAACACCCAGTTACACCTAACTCAAACATGAATTCTAGAAAATAAAATCAGGTCTGAGGGAATTTATTGCATTTCATTGGAGCTACATTGGCCATAGTTGACACCCTTACAGACCACAATGGCAAAAGGTTGTTGTTATCATGCTGTTAGCTTTGCTAAGAAGTCTTGGACCTGGGACCATACAACTATCTAATGGAGGAACTCTAATGCTTCTTTTTCAAAATGGAAGCTGAATGCTGTAAAATGAGTGCTCAAAGTCCAGCAAACATTGTCTCTGGTGATTGATTAGGGAATCCCCTCCCTAAAGGTGGCCATACAGAATAAGATTTTTCTGTTTGATCGACTTTTCTAGTTTATTCATCATTTGATCATTTGAAAATATATTCCTTTTTACTTAAATGAATCGACCAAAAGTGAAAACAAACATAACATTGATTGAGCCGTTATCGGACATGTTGGTACATTCCAGTCAGTTATTCATGTTTCTGATGGGTTTTCTGTGTATTTCCATCACTGTTATATCCAATGGTACTATGGAGCATGTGCACAGGGCTTTGGAAATGAATCCATTGGTTTTGAATTGATTACACTGTGTGGTGGTGCGATCAATCATTTAGATTTACAGTTAGATTTACAGGTGATATTTTAATTGCACAAGCCGAACATCAATTGAGCAAAGTTGATGTGTGTATGGCTACCTTAAAAATATCTATGACTTTAAAGGATATAGCAGTGGTTCCGAAACTGGGGGCGCAAAGGTATTGCAAGGGGGCACTGGCACTCATTCTTAACTTGAATAGGGAGGGGAGACTCAATAATGTTCCTAAATAGAAAAGGGGGGCCCTGCAAGGAAAGTGAACCACTAGGATATAGTATCCTTCGCTAACAGCAACAAGCTTTGGTTTTTTATTACAGTAACTCAATAAGTGGGTTACTGGGATCACTATTGAGGTATGTCTGGGCCTAATGGTTAAATATATGACCCTGAGGTCCTATATGGGCACCCTATGATATTTGCAAAACTCACCTAAAATTCCATGCCCTGGCCCAAACTGAACCAGTTAAGGTTTGTTTACAAAAACTAGTAAAGCAAATAAACACTAGTGAAATAAAACATCAGACACAGTTCTGAACAATGGAAAACTAGTGTAGGCAACAGCTAAAATATTTCAGTAACCATTCCACATTGCAACTGAACCCATTAACGTTCGAAATTTATATCCGTGTGCTTTGTATAACAGTAATAACAAATTAAATCCCCTCAGTGCCACTCGTAAGCCTTAATTAACATAATTAAATATAGTTTCCATCCACCTTTCCATCATATTTTGGTCAGTAACTGTCATACAACACCCACATCACCAAATTAACCATTTCACTTTTTGGCACTGCCGAGGACTAACTACTGGCTGGGACAATGAAAGTTGAGGAAAGAGGAAAACCACTAATTACAAAGAAAGCAACAAACACATAATAAAACATTTCAAAATAAGGAACATAGGGTGGGACCATCTTCTTGCACATGCTCCTCCCCTTCAGATAAACTTTACCCCACCGCTAGTTATGCCTGCCACCCAAACCCTTTTACTTTAACCTCAGCCCTCTCAACCAAGCCAACCCCAGCTCAACCATTCTTCCTGGGTTGGCTGGGTTGCAGCTGAAGGGCACACAGCCTATGATCAGCTAGCTGCAGTCCTGGGAGTGGGAAGGGGGTGGGGCCAGCACGTCTCTGTGCAAGGGGAGGGGGGGCTCCCCTAAGGCTGGCTGACTCTCTTTCACCAGCTGGGGAGAAGTAGAATCAGGAATGCGGTGCACATTGATTACCGTTCGATTGACCCGCAATCAATCACAGCGTCATGCATGGCAATCTACCCAGCTGTGTATACCCAGTGTATACCCAGATTTAGGCTCCATTTACAGTCATTCAAAGAACGCATCTTTAAAGACCAGTTAGTGCAACCGCCTGCCTAATGTTGTGTCTACCGGTCGGTTTTCGAGCTTTAGCTCGATAGACCTGTCATATAGGGTCATTTTCAAAATGACTTGCGAGTGCCTGCACAAGTTTGCAGGTGCTCAAAACAGGTCGAATCCCAGGCTGCTGCGGACTGACAATTGTGTAAATTTAGCTTTAGATTCATTATTGTTTTATATATGTTTTTCTCCGTAGATTTAAGGATTTGTCTTTTCTACATAGACCCTAATACTGAGCACGTTTGTGTTTTTTGTGTGTAAAGAAAGATTCTATTTTTCCCATTTGTAAAATAAACAATGGTCAGAAAAATGAAAATAATCTTCGCATACATCAATTGACCTACAGTTTGACACCTTGCTCCTCCTGGCCTCCTTCTCTTATGTTACAGTGTGTAAGTTCATGAATAGCTGCATAGTGAAGGCAGCTGAGTTCCCACGATCCAACAAAAATATACCACGTACACCTCTTATAGAAATATGTACACATGACAAGAGACTCCGTAGCACGAGAAATGTAAATGGAGACAACTGTATTTTCATTCTCATCCATCAAATCAAACTGTTCAAATGTTTCATTGTCTGTCAATTGAAAAGATCCTCTTCTTGTCCCGGGGCAGAGTACAGCATGTGTTAGGTATTCCTTTCCCTTTCACAATGTATCACCGTGATCTCTCTTCTCACCTGAAGGCAAGATACAAGTGTTTCAAAGCCACAGCTCATATTTTCACCCAACATGTCAACAAAACCTACGGATGTGAGAAAGGTCAGAGAAGCAATGAATGAGATGTTTACATTTGGGTGAGAAATATCAGCTTGGTCTATGGCAGGTTAAATGTGAGCAAAGGTTACAAATAAATAGATGTCAAAGCAAGGCTCATGTTCCATTGATATTGGTGATATCGGTTCAATAGCTAGCTGATTCAAATCTCAGGCAGAAAATTATTTGTAATTTGACTGTACCACTACACAAGGCAAATCGAATTAAACAAGATCAATTCCTTTCCTTAGATTGGTGCGCATGCCCCATAATATGATTGCATACAAAACTATTGAAATACCTAGAAAGATTTGCCCACTCTTCTTTGCAGAAACACTCCAAATGTGTCAGATTGCGAGGGCATCTCCTGTGCACAACTCTCTTCAGATCAACCCACAGATTTTCAATCAGATTCAGGTCTGGACCCTGGCTGGGCCATTCCAAAACTTTTTCTTCTTCTGGTGAAACCATGCTGATAGACCTATACCCAAAATGGGCCGTGCTGATACTCATACCCAAAATGTTCCATGCTGATAGACTTATACCCAAAATGTGCCATGCTGATACTCATACCCAAAATGTGCCATGCTGATAGACTCATACCCAAAATGTGCCATGCTGATAGACTCCTACCCACAATGTGCCATGCTGATAGACTCCTACCCACAATGTGCCATGCTGATAGACTCATACCCAAAAAGACTGAGTGCTGTAATAACATGAAAAGGTGCTTCAACAAAATATGAGTTTAAGGGTGTGCATTCTTATGCAACCACATTATTTTATTTTTTATATTTTTTCTTCCCTCCACCTTAAAGATTTCAGGTTGTTTGTCATGTGAGTGGTACAGTTTATAGGTCACATTAAAGGTGTAAAAAGTTCTGAAATGATTCATCTTTGTCTCATTTTTGTACAGCACAGGAACTGGACATTTTACCAGGTCCACTGTATATATGAATCAGTGTGCAATGCTAAACCCTGATTCTACCTTTCTTGTAGTATGGGAGAATGAATCGGACCACTTGATTTGTTGTGGCTAACAAAAGACTGTATGTTTGCATCTCTATATTGTACCCATCATCTGAACTTTCTATCTTTTCTATTATTTATGCTTGTCTATTGTGCATCAGACCATTTAACCAATGACATTTGGAGTCCATGCGTTTTCCAGAAGCTTGCATTCCCTTCCCCTGTGTATGCTCTAAATTGTGTCTTTCATATACTGAACTTTCCACTCCCCTTTACACTACCTGCACATGTGAAATGACTCTTGAAATAACCCAAACATTTTTCAGCCAAATCAGATGATGATCACAATGCTTCTGAGGCTATGTTTCCACTTAGGCGATTAATCGCCTGTGCTCGTGATTTTCAATCTCCGGCAGAATTGCCTGCCAATCGCCTACACTACTTTCAATAGGCTTGTCCATTCATTTTTAGTCGATTATTTTTTATAATAGTGACGCTTTTTTTTTTAAATCGCCTGTGAAAATCGGCTGGTCAATCACCTAGCGATCACCTGCTGGCGATTCTGCAGGCCATTGAAAATCGTCAGTGCAGGAATACTGTATTTTTCGGACCATAAGACCAAAATTGGGGGCAAAAAGTGTCTGCGTCTTATGGTCCACGCCTTGGCTTCCCACCAGCTCTCCCGACAGAGATTAGCCTGGAGCTGGAGGAGCTGTCAGATGTATGATGCCAGCTGGTGTCCGGCTCTCCCATCTGTGCTGTATAATTGCCTATGCCAGCAGAGCTCAGAGCCCTGCTGGCATAGGCAATGAAGAGAGGCATAGATACACTGGCATCTCTACCTCTCTCCTGTCCGTGGAAACTGCAATCACTATGCAGCTCCCACAGACACAGTAACAGCCAGCCGGAGAGGAAGGAGAGGGGAGACTGCAGCTGTTTTTTTTTTCTGCCCTAAAATCTGGGTGCGTCTTATGATCTGAAAAAATACGTAATTTCCTGAGTGGGTTTAAAAAACAATTTATTTTGTCACTATTGTTCTTCCAAGATGGCCATTCATAGGTTGATTTTTCTGATCAACCAACATAAAACAATCAACCATTTAATGATAGAAATCTAAGCATAAAAGTAAAGGAGCAGTGATCAATCAGGTTGGATAATGTAAGTAGATTAGGAGTATCCAATGATTTTTTAAGGTTTTTCAAATACATAAAACCGTTATTTTAGATAATATAAAGTATTGTTTTTTCTGCAGAGGAATCAGTCCACATTGCCTGTAGCTACGGAGATCAATGCCGAATTGTCCAAGTTCATTCTCTGCTAGTTAAGTGTATGGAGATACTTAACTGTCCATTTCTTTGCCGAGGTTCACTTTAGGCCAGTCATAAATCAGCGTGCCCATGTAGATCATTCACACAACAAAGGAGCAACAAAGAGAACAATTCCATAAGCTTTAATTTTCAATGTAAGCAGCATGTTATTTGAGATACTACACAGACATGTTTTTTTTTTCCGGTGTCAATGACAGGGTGTATATGGATTTTAACAGCAAAGTGGAAAATCCCTTTTGCCATGTTAGACAAGTAGAAGCCTCCAACCAACAAGCTGTTTTCAGAGAATAAAAAGTAACTGTGAAACGAAGAGGGATTTTACCAGTGCAGTGCTACATAGCTTGTTCTCAGAAATGTCATGCCTGCAGTTGACGCTTGCAGTAAAATGTATACATTTACCAGTTCCTGCTGTTACTCTAGGCCATAAACATAGTGTAAACCATCCCTTGTATAGTAGTATAGGTTTCAGCTCCTTTCTTTGCCATGGGCCAGCACTATTAATAGCAATTTTAAGTACAACCAAACTCAGGCACTAAAATGTCATGCTCTTTAAGCTTTAATGTGTTCATGTGATCAGAAAAGTTGATTTCAATCGTTTTACAGTAGATCTGCAGCTTTTTATTTAAATTGGAAATGTGAGATTAGAACAGGAGCAAAACAAGTGTTATGGGAGTGTTAACATTTCCTTCACTATACAAAACTTTAGCTAACTAAAATATAACAAAAATTGGATTATGTAGAATGCTTTATATAAAAGGTATGTCGCCCAGATAGATCATCTTTAATTATCTGCAGGTAAGAAGAGATTCCCTAAAAGATGTGCAGGCATTACTAGTGCTCCCAAGATCAAGCAGGAGGTGGAGTGATGGCCCTGTAGGCTATTTTTCTGTTTGATTGACTTAAAAAACTGTTGTATAATGGAGCATGCACATGGAGCTACAGAAAGTAATTGGTCAGTTTTGAATTGATCACACTATGTGGTACCATTGATTGATAGAATTTAAGACCGCTGAAGCAAAAGTGTATGCATGCATGCCTTATGCCTGCCATACACACACCTGTCCCCCCACAGCTCGGCCGGCTAGAGAACGGACATGTCCGATGTTCTCTGGCCGATGCCGTTACTTTCAATGAAGACCGGCGTCTTCATTGAAGGTACCAGCCAGCACACAAAGGGTGCCCGCCGATGCAGTCAGCTCAGGCATGCAGCGTGATGATGTCATCACGCTGCATTTCAGAGCTCATCGGAACTGGTCTGTCGGCCCCCACTCGGTGGGTGTATGGCAAGCTTTATTTGTCAACCTTGCCCTTGTCTAGTAAGGTATCGTGAGTCACTTCCAAATACCAAAAGTGCTAGTCCAGTTTACCTTCCCCTCCCTCCTATTTGCTGGCTAACAAATTTAGGAGGGAGGGCATGTGCCTCCTAACTTCCCACTGTATGCTTAAGCTAGGCATACACGGCTCAATTTTTTAATAGATACGAGCATAATCAATCAATTGTGCTTAAATATATTGAAAAATCAAGCTGTCCTGCCTATCTTCGAGCGCGATCAATCAATCCCACTCAAAAAAGGTTGATCGAACCTGAAAGAGACATGTCCTTAAATCTCGGTCGATCTGAAAGGCAGCACTGAGACACAGATGGCTACAAAGGAGGCGCCCCGCATAGAACACAGTCTGGGATTGGCTCTGCTGGGGGGACAGAGCCTAGCACGGCTGTGTAATCTACGCAGGCTGTGTGCTGTGCGGGGGGGGGGGGGGGGGGGGGGGGGGGAGCCCCTTTCTGCAGTAATCCTGTGTCTGCTCTCCTGGCTGCCTGTCACCAGTTCCCATATCTTACAACACTCAGCAAAGTGGTGCTAATTAATTCCCATTCGATTGGCTCGTTATCGAGCACAGTGTGGTGACGTCGCCATGCTGTGAATAATTGCGAGTCAATTGCACGGGTATTGGCCTGTGTAGGGCCAGCATAAATCTGAACCTCATCCCTCCTAAGTTCGAACTTGGGAGGGAGAGTACTGCCCCCTCCCACCTAAATTACTTTGATTTCAATATTCAGGATTTATAAAAAATCGGGATTTGGCAAGGCAAGACACATTAAATAATATCTGCCACTTCCACATTCCAATTTTGCCATTTGGTAAAAAAAAAAAAAGCTGTGAAATCCAGATGTGGTCTTCAGCCACCAAAATTACATTTTATACATATTTGTTATAATGTTTTAAAAAATTGTTTAGATAATTTTAAAGTCATGCTACAAAATATAATAACTACATATTGGTGGTCAGATCATTTACAGCACTTTGTTTTGAGGATGTGAATTTTGTGTTTGCCTGCATGGGGTTAACTCATCCAGTAGCTTTAGATTAAAATCTCCCATGTAGTTTAGCCCTTCCAGCCTCCTAATGGTGATGTGTATCAGGAACTGCTGAGTACTGGCTGCTGAGACCTAATGAGTCTATTGATGGTATAGATCATTACGTTGGCAGAGGGTGGCACTGTAAGACTTAACAGGAAGCCTTCTGAACGTTCCTAACATCTGTCTTGTTTCCACCTGTTCCTATAACTAGTTCATTACTGACACACGATACTTTACAGCGTTTTTAAACTAGACAAAACCTGACTGTGCAAGCCGTGTTACTGCTCATAAATTAGGTAGCCCATATGGGATATCTGCAACTGATTACTAAGAAGTTTCCATTGGGGAATTAGTTTTAATATATGTACATGCTAATCAGGGGGACTTATGTTTCAGCAGGACAAAGTCGGTTTATTATAATGCAATATGCATGATTTGCAAACTAAAAACTATTTTTTTGAGTTTTTATTACAGTTGCATTCACTTAGGAACCGTCCTAACAGATTGTAGAGGACATAGAAAAGGTGAGGTTCACTGTAGTGCAAAACAAAGCAAGCATTGGCATCTGCTACTGGGCCCATGGGTCTTGTAGGGCCATCTGTAACATTCTGGTGTAACCCAGCCACGAGCCATACTAAGGGCTTGTGTCTATGTACATCCAGAGCAGGGAAAAGTGCGCACCGGTATATTTGACGGGCAGATTCACCGCTGCTCGCAGACAGTTTGCCTACCGCTTTGTGCCTTTTCATGCAGCAAGGGAAAACAGCGTCTCCAGCGGGGAAAAAGACATAGTGGACACAAGCCCTTAGGGTAGCCAACATGTTTGGCGGTATCCTCCAACAATGTCAGCCAGAAATCGCATCTTCTTTTTTTATTTCAAGGGTTGCCTATGTCTGTTGTATAGCACTTGCATAAGTTGGGACGGTCCCATCATTCCTGCCATTATGGCTGATGCCGGGTATATGGCATGTGTCATGCTTATGCCTGTATTGTCCAATAGGCATACCCACGGTGGGCACAGAAATGTAACACATTACTGCTTAATATGCCTTCAAAATAGACACTATGGTTAATTAGGGATGTTAAGTTTAGGACAAGCTCTTAGTAAATTTGATCAACTAAACAAGATCTGCCAATCAGAGAAAAAATAAACTGATCAGCTAATGAGATCAGGTCTTCTCCTGCAGAAGAACCTCTTCTAAGAGGTATAACAATAATAATGATAATAAAATGTAATACCAATTTGTTTCTGGATAGCATGAGGCAGAAGGGTCTGTCTTTCCGATGGGGAAATCCTCCTTTACTAGTTGACCTTTATCACAACCAAAAATATGTCGTTTTCACTAGGACAGTGGTGGATTATTTCTGGAGTGAACACTTAAGCTAGCCATACACAGGTCAGGGTTATTTTGGGGTTATTTCACAAATGAATCATCGATTCGATTTTCTTTCCATCCTCTATTCGATTTAAAACCGATTGATTCCTTCACAGAAATCGATTCCTTCTGTACATACTTGTACGATAAACTAAAATATTCAAACATGTTTGAATGCTTTCGATCAATTTCTTTTGTTCAAAATCAATCACTTTTAGGTGCTCGTACCAGGAATCGATTCCCCCTGCAGGATTAAAAAGTTGGTCATTTTAAGTAGATCTAACAGAAATATTGAACAGTATAATGCGTATGGACCAAAAAAAAATATCCGTTGATGTTGTTTGAATGGGAATCAGTTCCTGCCTACCTGGCACAATCAACCAAAAGTGATCGATATTGGCCAGAATATTGAGCAGTCATTGGACATGTTAGTACATTTCAGTTAATTGTTCAGGTATCTAATGGGTTTTCTAGATATATTGATCGCTTTGTATCCTGTGGTACCATGGAGCATGCATACCGAAAGGAATTGGTTCGGTTGTGAATTAATCACGCTTTGTGGTGGTACAATCAATCAATATTCGAAAGACTTCAATATTTAAATCGCACAAGACGATCGAACTGATGAACGATCAGGCAAAAGTCAACCATATGTATGGCTACCTTTACGATGCTGACAACTGTCAATTGGAATCCTCATTTATTTCTGGTTGCATTTTTGGGACAAAGGAGAATATAAGCGTCCATGACCTTTCCAGGTCATGTATAAAACATTGCGTGAATTGGTGCTAGCAGAAGGTGCTGGGAATCTACAGGGAGTGCAGAATTATTAGGCAAATTAGTATTTTGACCACATCATCCTCTTTATGCATGTTGTCTTACTCCAAGCTGTATAGGCTCGAAAGCCTACTACCAATTAAGCATATTAGGTGATGTGCATCTCTGTAATGAGAAGGGGTGTGGTCTAATGACATCAACACCCTATATTAAGTGTGCATAATTATTAGGCAACTTCCTTTCCTTTGGCAAAATGGGTCAAAAGAAGGACTTGACAGGCTTAGAAAAGTCAAAAATAGTGAGATATCTTGCAGAGGGATGCAGCACACATTGCAAAGCTTCTGAAGCGTGATCATCGAAATAGTCAACAGGGTCGCAAGAAGCGTGTGGAACAACAAAGGCGCAAAATAACTGCACTGAGAAAAGTCAGCGCTGCAGCTGCCAAGATGCCACTTGCCACCAGTTTGGCATATTTCAGCGCTGCAACAGTCACTGTAGTGCCCAAAAGCACAAGGTGTGTGCATACTCAGAGACATGGCCAAGGTAAGAAAGGCTGAAAGACGACCCACACCTGAACAAGACACACAAGCTGAAAACGTCAGACTGTGCCAAGAATATCTCAAGACTGATTTTTTCTAAGGTTTTATGGACTGATGAAATGAGAGTGAGTCTTGATGGCGCCAGATGGATGGGCACGTGGCTGGATTGGTAAAGGGCCAGAGAGCTCCAGTCCGACTCAGAACGCCAGCAAGTGGAGGTGGAGTACTGGTTTGGCGGGGTGTATCATCAAGAGATGAGCTTGTGGGGGGCCTTTTCGGCGTGGAGGATGTCAAGGCTCAACCTCCCGAGTCCTACGCCCGTTTCCTGGAAGACACCTTCTTCCAAGCAGTGGCACGGACGAAGTCTGCATCCGTCAAGAAAAACAGATTTCATGCGGGACAAGGCTCCATGACACGCGTCCAAGACCCACAGTGTGCTGGCAAAGACAAGGGTATAAAAAGAATAAAAAACGAATGACATGGCAATCCTTGTTCACCTGATCTGAGGCCCCATTGAGACCTGTGTCCATCATCAAATGTGGTGATTTACAAGGGAGGGAAAACAGTAACACCTCTCTGAACAGTGGGTCTGGGAGGCGTGGTTGTGCTCTGCACGCAATGTTTATGGTGACGACAAAACACTGACATGAATCCATTGATGGCTGCTTTTGAGTGTCCTTTGGCAAAGAAAGGTGGCTATATTGGCACTGATTTTGTTTTTTTTGTTTTGTTTTTGATGTTCAGAAAAATGTCATATTTGTGAATGTTGGAGTTATATTGGTTCACTGGTAAAATAAATAATTGGAAATGTGTATAAATTTGTTTTTGTTAAAGTTGCCTTAATAATTATGCACATAATATCACCTGCAACACACAGATCATATCCCCCTAAAATATCTAAAACCTAAAAACAAACTAAAACTACTTCCAAAATATCCAGCTTTTGATATAAATGAGTTTTTTTTGGTTCATCATTGAGAACATGTTGTTGTTCAATAATAAAATTATTCCTCAAAAATACCCCTTGCCTAATAATTCTGCACTCCCTGTACTGTACAAATCATTTAATAAACATACTCATAATTCAATGAGTTAAAAGGACTTTTTAAAGATGATAAAAATGAGAAGATTGTAAACTCATGTTGGAGATCTGCCCATCTCCTTGTATCTATATAGGCCTCGTAGTGGAAATAGTCATTCATATTCTTAACAACTGTGTAATTGTTAATAGATGGAAATCTGGTTTTAATAGCCGGCAGCTAATGAAATCAATATAAAATATTTGTCGCGTAGCTTGCAAGTCTTGACTTCAGGCCTAGATGTATCACCTTCTAACTTGTAGAGTCAAATATGCTAGCTGGGAAAGCTGTAATATAATATCACTATTTTAACTTTATTAACATTATTAAGGCTCAAAGCGTGTAAGCATAACACATGGCTGTTGTGTCAGAGTGACATGTTTCTGCTCTGTGGGGGTAATTACAATGTGTCATAATTTAGAACACAGTCAAGGAAAGAGATGACAACTGATACAAAGAGAGAGGACATTGCTTGCTTTGAAATTACCTTCATTAGTTCAATTTCAGGCAGGAATGCATGTAAATAAACGACAGCAGCTGTTCTCTCTGCCATTTCTCAGGCTTGTATAGGAATGTGGCACATACAGAAACATAACTAGGCCCTACATTATGCCTCCTTACCAATCTGGGCACCAATTTACTGCTTGTCAAAATATTATGGAGCTGACCACACAGCTGGAGCAGAGGGGTCATTACATGACATGCTGCATGTGCAGTTCTATAAGTAGAATACAATGAAATAGAGGCGTCAAACTTAGGAACAGGCAATATTAAACAGGTTTATTATTCTGGGAAAACCCCAAAATGCGCTTAAGCCCCCCCATACACCTTAAGATCGATCCATACAATCTCCATTAGATCTACCAACAACTGTGTAGCATAGTGACCTCCCTGATAGAATACATAGTGATTGTAAGGATTAGAAAGGTTCTCATATTACATGGTTTTTGTAGAACAACATTTTATTGTACAGAAATTGTATGGAAAGATTGTAAGGTGTATGGGGGCCTATAGACACATCAGTGAATGTAACTATGATATAATAACTAAGGGCTTGTGTCCACTGCTGTGGACACGTGTCTGCAGCGGGGTAAAAGATGCAGAGGACACTTCCCATTCAGATGAATAGAATAAATCACAGTACAACACGTTTGTAGAATCTTTATTTTTGGATTATTAATTTACATTCCCAATGTCACACCCCTAACTGCAACCTTTCATAGTTATTCATATTCATATTTCCCTGCAGTTCATTTATAAGTGACATAAATTGTATACATTGTACCACTTATGTGCACCCCTGCCTATAATGTTTTCTGACCCTCCCATAGAACCCCTTACCTAACTTTTTTTATAATACAATGTTGTGTAATTTACCAGAAATACCAATTATTTTGCTGGTGTTCTCACCAAAATGTAAAAATGAGCCTGGTTTACCAGAGACAAAAATATGTAATCACCATTCAAGTTGACATGTTTAGCTTTCAGGAAGAGTAGATGAAATCGAAGGTAGTTATTGTTTGGAAGGAGAATCCCCTTCTATCTGGAACATCATGTATCTGGTTCACTGGTGTCCTTTCTCTCCGTGGAAGATTCTGTATTTTTTAAGATTGGTGAGATGGTCCATTTTGACTTGCTGTACTTATTAGTGAGATGTGTTTGTAAGTTAAAACAAAATTTGTGTTGTAACTCAAGTTGGATTTATATAAAAACACTTGTATCAAAAATATCTAGCCCTAATATACATATAATGTTACACCCCCCCCCCCCCCCCTCAGAGAGGATGCTATCTTCCCTCTCCACTCTCACAAGGGATCTTCTCTCTATAATGAACTTATTTGCAAATAGTTTTGTTTAATTTTGTTTAATCATATATTAGTCAATCAGTGAATATAGAAAGCTGTAGGATATGGCCGGCGTGTGCTAAACATTAGTACTTACTAAGTTAGTAATAACTTGGCAGGTTAGACATCTCGTATATATATTTTTCAGCTTGTATGTTTGCTTAAAATTCTGCTTTAAGGTGATGGTTAGGTTCTCTTGTTTCAGTTTATAGACACTGGAAATCGTTCAAGTCTTTCACCTGATTGTAATCTGGATGGATGAAAAGGAGAGCAAATGTTGAATAATACCTGTGTAAGCAAAGATTAGGACTTTTTTCTCCTCTATTGTACAAGGGGAGCCAGAGAAGGTCATAGACGGGTATTTTAAAGATGAAACCACCCGAGTTTTAGGTGTGGACAGGCCATTTTTTCTCTATTCACCAGTGTGTTTCCATTTGCATGTAATAATATGTATAGGAAATGGCAGCAGCCTGGGGCGTATGTACAAAGAAGTCTCCTCCTCAGTACTATATATATTAGTATGCTACTAATTTTCTTTATTCCAGTTATATTGGAGCTATTGAAGTTAAACTGTTGCCGACAATGATTCCTGCTTTGTTGTAACCACTTTTATGTCCCATGTCTACTTGCTTCCTTATAAGTAGACTATCTAAGCAATTAAATGATGGAGCGGAAGATATTAATCAAGTCCATGAAGTGCAGGTTTAACTGGTAGAAGAGTAATGAAACAGCACATCTGGCATGTTACAATTACAATCCCTTTAATTTACATCTGATTGCTATCCCTTTCTCTATCCTCATTCCTCTCATTTCCGGGAATCATCCTAATTGTTCTCTTGAACGTTACCATGCATCAACTTTCAAGGTACATGGATCAATCTTCATATAATAAGTGGTCTTTCAGTAGCCCCAATTAACATTAACATGGGCTGTATAAGAAAAATAACTAATCAGAGCAACGTAGGGCTCTGATGGGGTGATCCTACAAGGGTATACCGGCGAAATTGTGGTCAAGAAGCCATCATGCTTAGTCATAAAAAGTCTTTATCATGAACATTTGACTATTTAATTAGATAAAAAATGATATGATTTTATCTAATTAAATAGTCCAATGTTCATAATAAAGACTTTTTATGACTAAGCATGACGGCTTCTTGACCACAATTTTGCCGGTATATCCTTGTAGGATCACCCCATCAGAGCCCTACGTTGCTCTGATTAGTTATTTTTCATATATAGCTCATTAGGGGAGGCAACTATTAAGATATGACACATACACCCTAAATACTAGACATTGACATTTCAGTAGTGATTTCATTGTATAAAAAATTTACCTAGAGCTTTTTTATTAAGGAGGATCTGTGGAAACCCAAAATGGAGGTATTGAGACAGGTGTTTTCTTGTTACTTTTTAAGTGGGAATATCACAGAATTTTAAGCCTGCACAAATGAATTATCAATCAAATCCTGCTCATGTAAAGAGAACAATGAGAACACAAAGTAAAACGTTCATTTAATGCTGTGTACACCAGAAAACCCTCTCTGGGCTGTTCCTAGCCAGGTGGTTGTCATTGGCAGCAGTGGTTGTCTCACAGAATGGATCTCATTGGTGAATTCTTCTAAAGTTCCTGCTAAGTATTGTGATTACTAATACATTTTGTGTATTCACCCAAATAAGATTCACCAAATGTATCCAGTGAGCTACAAACTTCACAGTTCACTGTCCAGTATCCAGGTGCATGTGGCCCTTTGGGTGTTCTTTGGAGGCCCCACTCAGTCTTCCAATGGAGGCCCCCGATACCTTACTATTAATGCATAAGCATGGGAATTCGCCTGTCTGCCGAATTGAAGGTTATGTGCCCCATCAATATAATCAATGGCTTTGAAGCACATAACCTTTGATGATATGCATGACACAAAATGTGCATTACCATACTACAGTGTTCCCTAATGCTTGAAGTCTCATTTAAAACAAATTTTGTTATTTAAAAAATGAAACATAATGTCTTCTAGCAATGCCGCCGTAATTTTTTTCATAAAAAACTGCGTATACAGGTCAGTATAGATTGAAAATGTAATGTGCGGCCCTTTAGTGATGCAGAGGGCCGCACTTGTGGCCCTCCATATCAACTCAGTTGCCCACCACTGGTCTAGTAGGTTCACCAACAGATTTGATTCCCCTACAGCAGCTAAAGAAGTTTGGGCAAGCCACATAGCTTATTCACATCAATGAGTAGAGCGAGATTTCCTTATTATGGAATGTATAGTAAAAATGTACATGTTCTTTGAGGTCTGTACTAACATGTCTTTTGCTGTGGATATGATAGCAGATCAATTCATGAGCTTTGGGGGCAGTAGGGAGCCATGTGCTCCTTTTATTGTTAAGATTGGAGGTCCACTGAACAAGAATTTCTTCATATTGCTGAGGGCCATTGTAAGTAAAGATCTTCCCCAACAGGGTTTTATCATTTTTTTCTTATTTAAATTGTGTAATTTATTATCTAAATCCACAACAGGTTATGGGTGTAGGCCTTCATGTATTGGATCTGTTTTTGTAAAAGTTAGACCAGGCCACGTTTTCCATTGCTCTGTGGTCCAGTGTCTTAAGGCCACTAGCCTTAAGCTAGCCTTAGCCACTTAAACCCAAGACTACCAGTACACTTTTTAGCGATTGGTGCAACAGAACCTCTTTTGTGGAATCAGACTAAATGGGCTAGCCTGGTCACATAAGTCTATTCACCTTGGGTGTCTATTCTCTTTCTCTGGTCCTGTTGATGACAGCATCTCTTTTAGAGCACTTCTATAATCAAAGAGCCTGAAAACATGCTCATAAATCATACCCAACTGAATAGGTTTATAAAAATGAATCTGAGGAAAAATGTTTTCTGTTGTTCGTTATTGGCATTAAAGAGGCTGTAGCTTTGATGGTTGCTCTAGGCCTCAACTGAGTACTCCAGTCTTCATAATTAAAATCCCCAATTGTTTCAATTCACAAAAAGCATTTTATTCTTTACAAAAGAAAATAAGTAGAGAGATGTAAGGAAACTCAGGCTGCAGCAGTTATTCCTAGATTAGTCAGATAAGCCTCGAGCCATCGTTGTGTCTGTCCTTCTTTGCTGGCTAAACTTCTAAAAGCACACAGTGACACTTCTGACATCAGTGCCAGAAAAGACTTGTATTCTCCTTCATGCCACTCTGAGTGCTCTGCAACTGCAGCCAAAAACATTCAGCTAGAAAAAATTGCTTACAGACAAGTCATCCAAATAAAACCCCAAAGTACAGTTGCAAAGATTAGCCCTCAAATCTACCCACCAGACGCACAAGCTGTATCCCCTAAGGCTGTGAATCTCTTAAATACAAGCTGTAGTACAATTTCCAAAGTCATAAATTGAAAAAAGCATGAAACTTTCCTGAAAGCTGCTGTGTTGCAGGTTCGATGTCCAGCACATCTTTCTTTCATTTGCCGGCTGGCTGTTGTGGTTAATAACAATTGGCGCTAGGTCCTGGACATTTCTAAGCATTTACAGATGTACCAAAATAGGCTCGCTCCCATCAAGTTGGGTTTAAGACTTGTGACCTTTCCTAAAATAGACAGTTCCACATCAGGTTCTTGTGCGTGGAGGCGGCTTTGGTTTTTACTGTTCAGAAATGTTGGGATTATGAACACAGCTGGGCAATTTTTTTCCCTCTTTCTTAGCAGTGAAGAAAAAAAAAAGCAGCCTTTGTAGGCTAATTTAAATCATACAACCTCTAATGAACATCAAGTATTGCTAAAAACTGGGCTTTCCATACAAATTATACTTTGGATTTATGGTATGGACTCCCAATTGAAATTCACAAGCTGGGTGTGCGTGAGACGTCTATCAATAAAGTTTTGTATGACATCATATAAAGAGGGCGGTGTAGTTGGCTTTTTGTTCGCCTTATTGACCTTGTAGTCATTCTGGTACATAGATCTTAATAAATCTGGGCAGCTTTATTGCTTGACATTTCTCCTCATAACTGAAATTTTAATTCTAATTACCCTATGTGTAGTTTCCATGCCTATTTGCAAGGACTTGGTAGCAATATATTATATTCTAGCCTAAAAGGTCCACTTTTCACATAAGGAAATGGTTGTCTTGACTATAATTCAAGAGGGTCTTTGTTTAAAAGTATCAAATACACTGCTTGATCAGTTTTGTTTTTTTCACTGAATGTTTTAACTTAATCTTGTGTTGCCAAGAATGTGGAAGTATGGTTAGAGATGATCTTATTCTACAGATCAGAAATTATTTCTTCTACGAAATTTCGATTTAAAGTTGAAATTTCACATTTAAAATTTCTTCTTAAAAAAATTATGTTTATTTGTAAGAATTATACAAATTATTACATATAAAAATGTAATTGAAAACAACTAGAGATTCTTGGACCTCTTACCCATTCCTGAAGGCCTAAATAAAAGACCTAGAAATAAAATAAACAGACCATGTTCGAAATATTTTTTGTAGTAGAATGTTGTACTGTGTTAACCCCCCCCCCCCCCCCCCCCCCCCCCCCCCCCCCCCCCCCAAGACCTTAAGATCTATCCATACAATCTCCATTAGATCTACCAACAACTGTGTAGTATAGTGGCCTCTCTGATAGAATACATAGTGATTGGAAGGATTAGAAAGGTCCTCATATTATATGGTTGTGGTAGAACAAAATTTGATTGCACAGAAATTGTATGGAAAGATTGTAAGGTGTATGGGGGCCTTTAGCCAAAGATAATTATAGAGTTTGGAGTTCAAGTGATCCCTTTATTGGGTGTCTCCTACAAGTCTATCTTTGTATTTGAACACAACAGATCCAATGAGAACCTATTGGTTAACTGAAGTCATTGAAAAATCAAGCCTTCGTGATGTCTCAAACTGTTGTTTTTGGTAAAATATTTATGACCTTGTTATTTTGTGTATAAACTTGAGTCTCAAAAATCTGAATTGTATAAAGCCTGAAGAAGGTATCTGAGACATCCTGAAAGCTTGCTTTTTCAATACATTCAGTTAGCCAATAAAGGGGATCACTTAACTCCAAACTCTCTAAATATTTTTATTAAATTCTGCCTTTTAACAGTCCTATCTCCACAGTTGTAACAATGGCCATTGCTGTAATCCATTCCGGGCAGATGTTTCTCAAAGTCTCCAGCACTGATATATTACAGGTCTCAGGCCAGGGCTGAGCAGAAGCCCTAAAATACAACCCTGGCTGAATCCCTGCCTTTAAATATCAAGTTATCTGTTGTATTTGCAGTAGTGTGGGAACTTTTTCCCAAGCTACAACTCTGACATGTGTGAGTTCTAATACTTATTTAGCTATTTTATATAAGAGTTTTGTATATATTGTATTCCAAGACAGAACTATACACATGCCTTTCAGGCCCCATTTAGTTGGTCGGTTTCAGGAAGGTTATGAACAGCTGACCTGATGCTGCAATTGCACTGATGTGTGCAGACATCCAACAGCCAACTGAATGGAGCCTTTTTTGTCACCATGTGGTCCTGTTCTGCAGAAAGTAATTAAACGACTAGCCAAATAAGAGACAGTTAGATGTTATACCCACTAACATTCTTATTGCCTGCTGTTCCCATAAATTCCTATGAAAAGATCTTTCCATCACTGCGAATCTCAGTAATTCCCATCCTACTGTACTGCTAAGGGCTTGTCCCCACTGGCGAGGCACTTCGTGGGGCTGCTCACGGCTAAACAAAAAAAAGGGTTCACGGCCACTGCCGCGGCTAAATACATGTCAATGCAACTGCTAGTGGCTCGTGGCCAAAAACATGGGCAGCCGTGCAAGTGGGGACAAGCCCATTGAAATAAATGGAAGCAACCCCTAAAGTATAACGTTTAAAGGTATCTTCTTACTCAAGTGGCACGTTGCATTGTGCACTGTACAACAATGGACGCTAGCATGTTGCCATGCCTTGCTTTGTGGATTGAAAGTGCATTTGGTATGCCAATAACATAATAAACACAGATCACAGATAATGTAAGTGTTGGGTAATGACATCCATAGTTATGCAAAGGATGAAATTATATAAAAATCTGATTAAAATCAGTTAATCAATTGGTTAAAAGGGACATGTACTTTGTCAGCACAGCATAGACCATATGCTAAGGTTTCATTGATTTTAGCACCTGGTAACCTGCTGGTTACATTGTATGCATTTGAAATTATGAGGAATTCTGTAGATCAGACCAAAACAAGGGACAACAGAGAAAATTAAAAGAAACAATTTGTTTTCAATACAAAGCAATGTATTTTTATTGTAGCAGTAGGAAAATGGTTTGTCCAAGGTATGGTATCTGGGAATTGCACGTATGCTGTGGCCATGAGATTATTGTATTATTTGATACGAAAATCGACCAAGTGATCAATCTTGGGGAAATCGAGACGTCTATGGCCAGCTTAATATATAACTTTATTATGAAGATGAAGTGTTATGCCCCCCATACACCTTTAGATTCCTCCATACATTTTCCATCAGATCTACCAACAACTATGTAGTAAAGTGACCTCCCTGATAGAATACATAGTGATTGGAAGGTGTAGAAAGGTCCTCATATTACATGGTTTTGGTAGAAGAAAAGTTGTACAGAGATTGCATGGTAATTGTATGTGGTGTATGGGGGGCTTAACTCTTTGTTAGAATTTGTATGATAAATATTTGGTGGTTGGATCTGGACTGACTCGGCAGTTGATGGCTGCAGCCTCTGACGCTTATCTCTGTGTACTGACAGCTGACTTTTTACCTTTAAATCGTTTGAGGTTGGAAAGGATAACAAGTTTGCAAATAGCAACTGTCTTGTCTCCTTCCTCTATCACACGTCTGTGGTGAATGGAGCCAGGCATTATCTGGGAGGCAGCATGGGGTCACCACAACACCTTTTGTCTCATGGTGTGACTCTATGTGTGACAGGAGCATACAAGACGTCTCAGTTTACAGCGGCAGTGGAGACCTTTCCCTCAAAAGCTTAGTTTAGCAATCCCACTCAAATATTTTACAAGGATTTCTTTGTAGTGTGTATTCCAAGTAAATTATTTTAAACAGACTTTTAGGCAGATCTAGTGTAATCAAATCAGGTGTCTTTAAATGAAACTATTTTCTAAAACCGCAATTAATAGCAACTTTTTATTTCAAATTGGCTTTAGACACTGGAGCAGGACTGCTTAATCCAAGGTGTCCAGATTTCTTGAGGCTATGGGAGGCGATGTGTTGGGTAAAGCCCTCAATTTTGAAACATAAATAAATTAAACACAATTCTGTGAATTATTGGACTTGAAATTACCTTTTGTCTTTCAAATGAGATGCTGGTATTGTGACCTTATTGGACATCAATTCTATGTTTTTATTCCACAAAAATATCATCACAATTTCTTAAATACTTTTTGTATAGTTGACATTTTCCACTTGATATACATAACTATATTATATTTTTGTTTCTAGCTCTCAATCCAAATAGAAGGGAAAATACGTCCAAGCATTTGACATATTTTTAAGTTATATATATTGTACATGGTTTCACAAAGTTGGAGGTTGCATTCGGATCAATTAATGCCTAGGGAGCCATACTACAGACACTGATTTTATCATGAGGTTAGGGTAAAGCGGGGACCACTTTCCCTTTTTGAACTTGTTAAAATGCTATTGCTACAAGATCCCAGAGATCAATATCAATGCGTATCTTTAAGGTCACCTTACTTTCTTTCTGCATGCAACTTCAGTTTTACCAAAACTGTGTAATATGAGGACTTTTCTAAACTTTCCAAGCAATCTGCATCCAATTATGGAGCCCCCTACCCTACATAGTTGTCTTAGGATTTTTGCAGAAATTGTATAGAGTGATTAAAAGGTGTTTGGTTGGCTTAAAGGTGCACATACATGGCTCGATAATTCTGTTGGACATTAATAACAATTGTTTTAGGTCAATCAAACAGAAATAGAATTCCTGCATACCTGTTTCGTTTGATCAAAAGTGATCAACATCAAACAGAAAATTAATGGGGCATTGATTGGTTCCAATTGGTAAATTTGGGTGGATTGTATCAATGTCTGGTGGGTCTTCTTGGAATTTCGATGGATTAATATTATGTGGCATGCGCACAGAGGAGAGGGGTAGCTGTGGCTTTCCTGTCCATATTTCTAATAAGTATAAAATATACAACAAACAAAATTGTGAAATTTCATTTTATCTATTAAAGAAGGAACAAATTACATTCAAAATTTAATTATTATTATTATTTTAATATAATATTTAAAAATACACTGCATGTCCCCAAAAAAAAAGTCTCCACCAAAAAAAAAGTTCACACACTCTAGTATTTCATTGAACCCCCTTAAGCTTTGATTATGGCATGCATTCACTCTGGCATTGTTTTGACAAGCCACAGCGAATGTGTGGTCTGTATAGTTTCCTATGGTGGAGGACACAGAATGTTGTTTCCTATTCGACCTCCTCCAGCCCCTCCCTATAGAACCGAATAAGAGCTGTTTTTGGGCTCTAATTCATTCTCCTGTCATTGGGAATAAGCAAGAACCATAATAACAAATGTCTGTATACAGCTTAAAACGGTATTGAACTAGAATGACTGCACAAAAAAGAAGTAAGTAAATCAGCGTTTTCAAAAAAAAATCTCCCTAAAGATCAAGGGGACTTTACCAGCAACCATATTTTGGTTATGACATCGGTAAGATTACAAAGACAGGTCTCCACCATATGCACATTGCCAAGTACAGTACAGAGCATTTGTAAGCATATCCTTGTATAGAAAATCAGTTCACAGATTTAAAATCAATAAACTAACTGTGGCAGCGGGTGGATTTAAGACACCAGGAGATTGAGAGGGAAAATATATATCCCCTCCAGGTGTATCACTCTCTTGGTCCAATAGTTAGCTTTGGTGCTAAAAAAGGAAAAAAATTCCCATTAAATCAATTTAAATTCAAATTATTATACACCCTATGTCAACAAATTATTATACACCCAGAATCAAAAATAGAGTTACATTTCTTGTATAAAGCTCTATAATGAAAGTACTGATGGAAGGGATTAGCCGGCTAGCTGGGCAAGTGGTACTTCTTAAGAGACAATATTAGCAAAACCTTCATTTTTTTGACAGTGCAGGTTTCCTTTAATCTACTTTTTGTGCAAAAATGAATTAATTTCTGTAGCTGTTCCTCCTACTCTGAATAAGATGCCCCGTGCTGCAATCTCCCATTAATAAATGTCTATAAAGTCAATGTAGATGACAAGTTCTTGACAACAGCTGTTCTTTGTAAGACTTTAAGACAGATTCCAGGCATGTCATAGCCAGAGCAGTTGTTGAACAGCGACTTGAGGCCACAACTTAGAGATGACTTACTACTTTACTGGATTAAACATCTTTTGGATGGAGACATGGTTGAAAAGACAAAAAGGGAGAAAATGGTGGTGGGGAACCAGTTTTTTTTACCAGATCCATACCATGTTTGGTACTAGATAATATATCCGTATACAGTTGTGGTTTTTTCCACCTTTAATATTCCTCTGTGTAGTTATTGTAACTTGCTAAAGGAATGTTCACACTTGATGTGTAATATTAGTCATGGTCATTATCACATATGTGAGACTACAAGCCACTAGAGAACACAACTTTACCAGGCAGAAAACATTAAACTGGACTGTAATCTGCCTGTATTGTGCCTTCCTTGCTCCTTCCTATTGTTCCTCATAAACTTGCCAATTCATTTTCTTAAGATTTTAATACAACCCCCATTTTATAGACCAGACCAGCAGGTACATCATCGCCATCTGGGATCGGCAGGGTAATGCCCTTAGCCTCCAGAAAACATCACATATTCAGCCTCAGTATTGTTTTAAGAGGCCTTAAGCCTGATGAGCAATGGGCTAGCTCTTGGGGAATTCTATTGCTGCTGGTGGGTATTCATAGGAAAACTGCATGTGCAAGCAAACCTTCATAGATAATGCTCAAATGAGTTATGATCGCATGCTGAACCCTCATGATGGACATTGAAATACAACAGAAGTCTTTGGATGAGGACTATTAAGCACACAAGGAAAGGACTATATGATTTTGGACGTCCTGCTTAAACGAATACAGGTTGTCAGTTTCTCTATATTCACTATGAAAGTGAAATCAGTACAGGAAAAGAGACTTTAATTTGCTCATTTGGTAGCTATTTAGTTACATTGAGGTAAACTTCTAGGACCTAGAATGGCCTCTCGTTCCCGATGTAAGGACATTTCATGCCTTTTCTGCCAAGAGTGACTGACAGCTGTCGGAAGTGCTGCCCCACTTTGCTGCGGCAGGCTTACAGCTGCTGTGGTCACTATGCACCGTGTGTACTGTAGCAAACTGGCAGCTGTTTTAGAGTTAAGCTGTTCATATTTGTTTTATAGAAGTCAGACTTCTTAGGTCATTAATTATAATACACATCATAAAGTTGGAAACATTTTCTCCTTCAAACTGTACCTACCCAAAGTGTCTCAGATTGTGCAAGTGTCTCAGACTTACAGTACATGTAATTGGGCTTTTTCTCCTCTTCCCAAGAAACAGTATTTCATAAATGGACAAAAAAGAGTTTGTACACATAAACATAGATAACAGTACGGGCTACCAACATCCTGAATAATACTATAATTGCACAATCTGTAGGGCACCCTGCTGGGATAGGAGTCCCCGAAATTCCCAGCCTAAGGGACTTTAAACGGTAGCAAATAAATAAATGAATAAAC
>CM070033.1:27497126-27511859 GCA_036250615.1 Ptychadena robeensis
GTTTATTCATTTATTTATTTGCTACCGTTTAAAGTCCCTTAGGCTGGGAATTTCGGGGACATAGGTCTCCTATCCCAGCAGGGTGCCCTACAGATTGTGCAATTATAGTATTTCATAAATGCTTAAGCTGGTTAGTTACTATTACGTTATGCCCATGGCATGCTTTTTTTTTATAATCCAACACAATTCTCTGCTCTCACTCCCCTTTTACAGATGTGCTAAAAAAAGGGGCACCTCTATATAGGTCAATGGTGCTGGCCCAACCCCCTAGCTTAAACCCCACCACCCTGGCAGAAGAGGTTCTCCAATATCTACATATATAGATAGGTGAGTATCCCCGACTAAGTTAAGTCAGGGTAACTGCTCAGGAGGTTAAATATGCTTAGTTACACCCACTTAATGAAAAAAACAAGATCTGAAGTGGTTCTGTACTGTAGTATGACCCCCCCCCCCCAACCCATATACATAGTACTTATCTTTATGTAGTCTTCAGCTGTGCAAAGCGATTCTCAAACATAAAAAACATATACTTACCTTCCTCGCTCCCTGCACTGCCATCCTTCCTCTGTCATGTCCTCAAGGGTGAAAGATGGACAAGCAAGACTTTTCAGGTCTCATTCCCTCAACCAACGAGCTGCTAGGTGAAAGGTACCTTCACTGTTAGGCTATGCTCCCACATAGGCGATTAACCTTGCACGGCAATCGCTGTTGATGTTCATGTCCATTTAGTTGAATTTAGTTGCTTGTCGGGTGCGTCCGCGGTTGGACCCATGATCAGAATCGTGGCTCCCCGCATTCTGATCGTGGGCAGTCCCAATTTTTCTGCCCTGATTGCGCCTCATCATTAAAAAAAATGTGTTTGACCTTGACATTACACTGAAGCCACAGGGGTAAAATGCACATAGTATACATGTCTGGGGAGGCCACCGAGCCTGAGTAATTTTACTATCTTACTATGCTGCTCTTTTGGTCAAAGGTTTTAATTTAATTGCGACTAATTGACTTTTTGACTTAATTGCACAGCCCCTGAACATCAGTGTTCTCCCCAAAGCAGATTGGCCGGGCGGCCCGCCCGGGAGATTTTGGTCCCCGCCCGGCACACAGCGAGCAGCGAGCAGCCTGACAGGCGGCGCCTCCCATTCTTCAGGAGCGCGCCACAGCCACTGAAAGACTCCGGCCCGCGGCATACTACCGGGGCCGCGGGCCGGAGTCTTTCAGTGGCTGCGGCGCGCTCCTGAAGAATGGGGAGGCGCCGCCTGTCAGAGGACTTGTGTGCCGCCGGACCGGTGCAGGCGGCGCGATGACGTCATCGCGTCATGACGTCATCGCGCCGCCCGGCTCAAAAAAAAATCTGGGGAGAACACTGAACATGGTATTATCACAAACATTTATGGAGATCTAGAGAAGGGTTGTAGAAACATGAAAAGTATTGCTGTAATTTTTGCATAAATTAAGTTAAAAAAAGTCATTTGTTGAAATTTTGCAACCATCTTTATCTTCTAGTAATCTTGTGTATGGTGTTAAGGCCCCCATACATGGGTCCGTTTCCCAGTGGATTCCGGGACGATCGATTCCGGGCGCGTGCACGCGAAACGATCGTCCCGGAATCGCGTGAAGCCCACCTTGTCCGTCCGATCACGTCCGATCGTTCGGGGGCCCAGAATCGGATCCGACAGAGAACCAACATGTTGGTCTTTCTGATCCGATTCAGCACACATCAGGGGGAGTTGCCATTTGTGGAGTAAGCGATCGGACACGGAATCGTCCAGGAATCCGTGGGACAAGGTGGTATGTAGCGATCGGACACACTTAATTGGCCGATCGATCGGACCTCCGATTCACGCTGACATCGCCGGAATCGATCGGATAGGTGATCGATCGGCCATGGAATCCGACAGTGTATGGCTAGCTTTAGAGAGAAAAGACCCTAATACAACTGAAAGTGTTAACTTAAAAACCGCACACATACACACAACAGATACATTATAGAGTTTTATACGGAGGAAAGGTTTATATTATTAAAAACAGTTGCATATTTTTTATTCGTTTCTCATGATCAGTTTCTCAGAAGACCTTTTTAATTACTTCTACAGGGTCATAGAAAGCCCAAGCTGTTTGCTTCATTAAATCTTGGAGGCGTCTTAGGAACAACTCCCCAAACACAGCACTGTCACGGTTGTATCTAAATTAGCATCTGACTGACCCTCTTTTAAAGGGGTTCTTAAGTCCCATCTGACACGGATTGGTGAATGAAACTAATTGGCGAGGTCTGCCAGGGAACAATAGGCTCTGCTGCTGCAACAAAAGAAGAAATGTTTCTTTTAATATTCTTCCTGATTCACACAAGTACCTATTTTTAATGAGTGCAGGTTATTGAGAAGTCTATTGTGCTCAGTTTCTGACCCTCACCGACAGGCCTATTAGGGTAATTGCTGATGGTCCAGGCGAGGCACGCTGGCGGTACTGGGGTGCTGTTTCTGGGCTTACAGCACATATTCTCTCACAGGAGCGTGCCCAGTGGGGGCCATACAGCGGGGAATCGTTTGACTTTAATCAAGAAAGACTGTGAGGATATAAGTTGGTCCTTCCCACAAGATGAAAGGCCCGCACATAAAAGAAATTGAGTTAGCGCTTCAACACTTTTTGCCATTAAGTGAATGTGGCAGATATTTCTGAAATGCTCCACCTACAGATGTAACCATCCATGACCTACATGAGATTTATAGATCCTTTATAGATCATTTGTTTTTCACTTTAAAGATTTATGCAGTTTATGTAATAATGTGAAAAGGCTAAATACATGTATCATGGTGTTGGTTGGACTGGTCGCATTAAATACCACCAGATTGGGGTTCATGTATGTTCTGCAGGCACAGGAATAACTCATTATAACAGTGTGTGGCATTAATAGGGCTGGTATTACCCAATGCAGCTACTCATGATGGCAGTTTTTTTCTTCCCATAGAGAATGGTAGTGCACTTCCAAAATATTTTATGGTTCTTTCACACTTACCTCTAACATGTGGATTGCACAACACACACCACATGCGTTTGGGGCACACTGCTTTAGCTTTTTCAATGCACTTGTGTTGCACATAATAAATGTGTATAAAGTGAAAGGACCCTTTAATAAAAAAAAAAAAAGAGCAGGTTGTGGTGGCATCAGGACCTGGGGCACCCAGAAAGAGATGTGGAGCATGTGTCCCAGATGCCCATCGTAGCATTCCCTATGAGGTCACTCCGACATAGAGTTTAATTTTTGTGGTTCTCACTCATTGCAAACACCTTGTGACACTCTTGCCCAGTGCAGAGATAGGTGAGGCGTATTACTGAATAATATGTCTTTCTTTTACAAAATATGGACTTAGAACAAAGGATACAAGGGGGGCAGAACAGAAACACAATTTCCAATAAGCAAAATAAAAAACAATAGTTCAGCAAGATTACAGCAAGCACCGGCACAGAGAAATATATATGGAATATCCCCTGAAATAATGAGATACTGAGGGCACAAAGTAGGAAATGCTTGCAGGGGTTAGGCACCAGCGCAGAAGCCCCCATTGATGAGATTATTAAATGGGTTTAATCATAATCCATAAAGGATAAAGGTTTCACCAAGATGTATTACTAAATCATTTAAGAGCCAGTTTAGCTTACATTAGGGTTAGGAGTTATGAATAGGGGTTGAGGGCTTAATGCAGTGATGGCGAACCTGTGGCCCTAGGAGCCCTTTCTGTGGGCACACATACTGTCAGCCAGCACAGAGGAAAGAACTCCAGCCTATTGGTTCTCAATGCTATCAGTTCTCTTCCCCTCTCCTCTGATTGCAGACAGTGCCCCAAACACTCCCCTATTCTATCTTATGAGAAAGTAGAGTGTGTGTTTACATGTTTCATTTGTGTATATGAGTTGTGTGTTTTAATTTAGGTTAAATTGCCATGCCGGCGGTTTGAGATAAATAAGTGGGGTTTGGGGTTCAATTTGGGCACCTGGTCTCTAAAAGATTCACCATCACTGACACAGTGTAAGAACATGTCAATGTTAGGCTGAGGTCACACTGAAGAAAAAAAAATATAGAAGGGAAGAGATATCTTGGTGTTCTATGGGCTACTAGGTTCAGAAAATTGCAAAGATTTGGTAACATTCAGTAGACGGTAATAAACAACGTCATGCCAGACATTGAAGACCCTCTTCACTTTTTTTGGCTCTATTTTCAGGGCGTTTTGTAGTCAATGGATGCATTTACTGGTGCATTAAAAAATAATTTGCTGAAAAAGCATGGTATCGGGCACTGTGGTAATAGATATGGGCAAGCTAACGCCAATATTGTCCTACACCTTTGTCACTTTCGTCTCAAGAAGCTCTTGCTACCCTCATTCCTTGCAATAAGACAACACCTAGTGGATAATCATTTGGATTGTTTCCTAGACGCCGTAGTTTGCTGCAATAGAATGTTTAAGCTTCTCTATCAAAAGCTTCTATTTATACATTTTTGTAACATATTTTCTTTTTTTTTAATATCCTGTCCTAGCTACGAGGACTTAGGACCCCTATGTCGGGCGGCCCTTGCAGGCTCTTGGTCCCACCCCTATGTTACATTTAAAAACCCATTGTGACCCACAAGTATAACAGTGCTCACCCCGTAAGCAGATAATAATGTGAAGTATTTTTTATTCAACCTCCAGCATATTGTCTGTGGACGTTGTGCCAACTCTCTGCTTCCAAATGTTTCCAATTCCATGATTTCAAAACCACAGGCAACTATAAATTGTTATGGAATCACAATTTTCATAAATTGGGGAATTGCAACATATTTAATAAGAGGCCTTGTTTTGGATTTGAAAGGTTACAGTTTCTCATCTCAGCAGTAGCTCTCCCACCCGGTGAGAAGAAGAACATAGCTGACACTTAACTGGACACCCTCTTATCCATTAATTGGATTCTGTTTATATTGTGCTTCTTACAAGTGTCACAATGGCTAAACTTTATGCACACTCACCCATAAAGCTTTTAAACAGCCAGCAGATGTTCTTATTAGAGGGATTAGTTCCATACAGAGGGGCAGAGTTAAAAACCACTTTCTTGTCAATTGACTGTGCTCCTGTAGAGTCCGTAGCTCTAATCATATCCGATAGTCATGTGACTTTAAATTCCATGTTTCAATGAGAGAGTTAAGGCGGCCTGTCAATGTAACTTAATGGAAAATTGATTAGTTTTGATGTCATGGTTTGTTTTCAGTGTTATCATTTAGTGCTGTACAAATTAGTGGTTGGAGCATACCCTATAGATATGTCCCTTAAGATGGTTATCATTACTGAAGTTGTGAATCAAGAAAAATATTCATAACTCTAAAGGTACAAATAATTTGATATGGAGCTTCTGAGTTGTATACAGAATACAGAAAAACAATAACTAATAAGCTAATAACACCCAAAACCATCATCACAAAACCCACTGTGTCCAGGAGTACTATGCACCGAGCTCATAATGACTGCCTCTTAATCATTCAGTGTCAATACAAATCAATTGTGTGTGTGCCGTAATCAAAGCTAAAGGCGGTGGCAACATTTTTTTGACTGGCAGTGTATAAAACAACAATATCCACATGTGTGAGAATTTCTCAACATATTGTATTTCATAGTATACTATCCACCAGCTCACAATTAGCCTACATAGATCTTACAGTAGTCCCCAATATTGCATTTATCTGTACATGTTTATAAATTTACCATGGCCAAGGATTTAGAGGGTCAAAGCTGTTCCAACCTACTGTGCTACCTATGGAGGACAACAGTTGACCATGCAGTTCAGATAAAGTGGTACAAACTTAGGTAATTTAAAGTAAAGTAAGTATTAACCTGACCTGTAATATCTATGTTACTATATTTTACTGTATGGTCAATATGACTGGTTGTTAAGGAAGTGCTCCTCCGACATTTTTTTAGGATGCTTTTGCTGGCAGGTTTCCTAAACCAAGAAATGCCATCCTCCATAATGTAGAAATTCTAAATAAAACATACTTTCCTTTACAGAGAACTGGTTTTGAAGACCATTACGGTTCGAGTTTTTAGATATGCAGCCCGTGGTAACTATGGCTTCATACTATGTTATAGAGAGGCCTGCTGAAACAGCTCGTAACTTTCTAAAGTGTCACACAAAGTCCAGTATTTCTGAAATATGCTCATGCTCATATTACTGTGCAACTGGATTTCCTCCGGTTATGTGTTATTTTTGCACTACGAAATGGGCAAGGGGCACATGAACGTAATAAAGGTAATTGAGCTTCCATGTTTCAGACATCTGAGAACTGTGTCAAGAGCCATTCAGGCAGCCAACAAAATATGTTTCAGGCAAATAGCCACAATTTTGGTGGAAGATTTTGAAAACCCAAACTGCCAAATTGCATGCCTGCGACTCCAATATCAACATTAGCATGAAATTGGCTTTTTTAGAAAACAAACCTTTGATTGCGCTGTGTTTTGATTGAGTATGTGTTACATAGTCAAGAGTTAAATGGAGAGGCTGTTTCTGCGGTGTTTAGTATATGTGTCAGGTCATACACTTGCCTTAAATTGAAACTGAACACAATTGGATTTGCTTTGGGACTGCCTGGACAGATCATCAAGTGACTTGTGAAGAGCATAAACCTAACAGAATGACTTATAATAAACATCAGAAGAAATGTGTAAAGAAGAGGGATTTTGTTAAATGGCCCATTTCTAGAAAAATAATTTTGTGAGTAGATGCTGATGGCACTGAATTACCACTTCAGCAGGAATAGCCTCTCTTATGGCGCCCGCCGGTGTGTAGACCCCAGAAAGTTGCACCAGCATTTATGTAGCATTGATTCATCAAGTGAATTTACTTGAGTAAAAACTCTGACCTATGATGACGTATGATAGGGACTTAAGCCCCCCATAGACGGGCCGATTCCTGGCCATAGTTGTGGACGACCGACCGCCATGTGCGCTCCCGCTGAGCACATAAAGGTCGGTCGCCCAAAACTACAGGGGAGCCCACCTTGAGGATCCGACCAAAAGAGCCCGCAGGTCGGATCGCACACGGATTTTGTGCCCGATACTCCAATCCTGCTGCAGGCAGTTAACTCTGTGAGGAGTCCGCTAAAAGCCGGCCATAGATCGATACGTCTATGGCAAGCTTTAGATTGTAAGCTCTTCTCACAATTGTTAGTATATATATATTTACTAGTAATGCAGTAGGTGTGCGCTGTGTGTTTCCAGTACATAATGCGGCATATAGTAAGGACTCTCAAGCAACCAGAAGTAACTTTTATCCAGAATCTTCCAATTCCCATTGGTGCCGGATAACAGGGTTTACTCTATCAAATCCCATCACTTGGCTCTCCCATTATTATAAATGTTAATATATTCTAATAAGGTAAGGTAAAGGTCCCCATACACTGGTTGATACCAGCTCCATCGATAAATTCTCGAGCGCAGCGTGGTGACCTCGCAATGACTCCACCATCACTTCACCATCAATGTGCACCACCGTTCGATACTTGTAATTTCCTCATAATGGCTTGATACTTGTAATGGGAGTCGAACAGGGATTTAGGGTCCCCATTCACAAGCTGATTTTCCAATCGATTCCTGTGCAGTTGACCACCGTTCGCAGTGATCGATTGTTTGGGAAACATGTTGGATTGCCATCCAAGGTATCAGACGAGAATCCATTGTGCAAAGTGGTGCGCATCGATTCACCTTTCAATAAATTAACATTTGCAACGTGGTGACGTCATCGCGCTGTGATTGAGGGTTCATCGATTGAATGGGTGTTGACCCGTGTATGCCCATCTTTACCAACATGTTGGTTCCCTGTTCGATCTAGCTTTCTTGAGCAGGATTGATTGATTCTGCCCAAAGAAAGGGTGGTCGGGTTCGATTCGCTAACAACCGATCACCACAAACAGGAATTGTTTCAGGAAATGAACAAAAAATTTACCCATGTATGAGGATCTTAATAGGTTAAGCTGGGCATAGACGTCTCGATTTTCCTGCGTGCGATTTTTAACCTCCCTATCGCACTGCTGAGGTCCAGATTTCTGTACCAAAAGTGCACCATAGACTTCAATGGTAAATTTTTCTTAATGTTGTAGGCCTGTAACTTCCCAAAATATGTCTGTACAAGGGTCTTATAGACATCCTGACTATAATAATGTTTGAAACAAACAATTATGTAAAAAAAAAATAATGAAAAAAATAAAATAATAATTAGGACACAAAACTATGCTGCTATGTACTAAATATCGCCAAAATAAAAAGTCTCTGGTGCCCCAGATGTTCCCATTTGCACTTAACCCTCTCTAACCTGGTGTGATAAAATCACACCAGGGAAGAAAGGGTTACTGCAAATGGGCACATCTGGGGCATCAGGGACTTTATTCTGGCGATATTTAGTACATAGGGGGAGTTTGAAAGCAGTTTTCTACATGGAAAACTGCTTTCATTCTATTTACTGTACAAATCTCCCGCCGCCTCCCCGAGTGACGTCATCACGTCACTCGGATTGGGGGGGAGGGACATGAGCAGCCGAGGAGGCATGTCGCATCGGGGACACGGGGACAGCGTGAGTATGCGCTCTCCCAGAGCCCCGCATTGTACTGGACGGCAGCACCTCGTCCAGTGCGATAGTAGCAGTTGGAGCGCTGGACGAGGTGCTGCCGTCCATAACGCTAGGGCGGTTAAACCGATCGACCATCCGATTCCAGAATTGATTTTATTTGCAAAATCCATCGCAGACTGTAACATATGATGTTGAAAGTCTCAATATGTTACCTAAAGAACTGGCCAGTGACCAACAGCAAACAAACAAAGGTAATTTCCACAAGATTCATAGATGGATCGCTTAAAACGATCGCATGAGACAACTAACAGCACTCGATTCATGTGCTTTTGACTAAATTTACAAACAGAACGAATGCGATCAATTGGATACAAATTGATGCATGCCCAAAGTGTCCGATCAATCGATTTTACATGCGATTTAGGGCAATTTGTATCCAATCGATTGCGTGGTCGATTTTGTTAAACGATCGCACTAAAATTGAACAGAAAATCAAAACGTCTATGCCCAGCTTTAGGCATTACACACTTTACTGTACTGCAAGTCTATGCCACTTAGCTACTCAGCCTGGGCCACCCCATTCCATATTCAATAGAAGAAGGCCAGGGATATATTTGTTTTATCTATATTTGATGATGGAAGAGGTAAAATCATGTCTGAAGTTCTTGCAAATCAGTGGGCTGGATGAATATGTCTCACTTCTCTAATCGTTAGGTATCCTTGAGTCGTCTGGCTTGATGCATGCAGTGTTTTGAAAATTTATAATTGCCATGTTCTGGTATGACTGGAATGAACAAAGGGCTTCTGTAGGTTGATAAGAACCATAAGAACCATTTCAAATATTCGGGCCACCATAGGAGGACGGTTGTACAGATCACAGGTCAGCTTTGTTAGCACTTTTAACAAAGTAGAGATGTCAGTCAGGGGATCGCCTCTCTATACCCAGTTCAGTCAGAAATAGTTTGATTGACAGCTTTATTTGCTGGGCATTCCTTTGGAGGAGAATTTCTACCAGGCAACAGTGTACATGGTGAAAGTATTTTGGTGGGTGCACAGCTGGTATTTGGTTTCTTCTTCTTTCTCCTAGCTGTCAAGTTTTGGTAGGAAAATTTATTGTGCAAGAGAAATCATGGAGAAACAATTTGATCAAGCAATTACTTGTTTCTGCTTTAGACTTTACAGAAAGCATTAATGTGGAAATACATGGGTCGATTTTCGAATTGATTGCAGCGCGCGTTCGGGGTGTTTTTGAATCGATTGCATCCAGCCTTTCTTCGAGTGGGATCAATTGAAGAAAACTTAGATCAGAAAGGGAACCAACATGTTGGAGAAACCCTGTTCGATTGCCGGTAACCTCAGTCCCCTTCCAAATTATCTAACTGGATCAATTGCGCAATTGAGTGGTGTGCATAGATTCTCCGTTCAATCGACAAAGCTTGAGGGTTCATCGATTGAAGGAAAACCGACCACCTTAACCTCTCTAGCACACCGCCTGTACCACGTTTTTAATGGCGCGGTATGGGCAATCGTGGCAGTGTACAAAGTACACTGCTTACAATTCCCACCCGCCCCTGTCCACACTTGCTGTGTGGGCTGGAAAGCTGACCCCCTCCATTAACATGAAGGTCCTTTAGACGATCGCTGCAGTTCCGCGGGTGTATTGGGTGCACCCGATGACCAAGCAGTTGGGATGAACCCAAACACCGAACGAATTGGGTATGTCTCAACTGCTAGGGAGGTTAAATAAGACAAAACCAAATGATCATGAGTGAAAATCAACCCTTTCAGCTGATCAAATAGATCAAAAAGAGTTCTCTTTCAGGAAAACATTAACTAGTAGAATTTGCTATATGATTGTTATAGAATTTACCTATATTATTGAATTACTTTGTTTTTGTTGTTTTTATGCATTAAGTTTCTGTGTATTTAATAGGAGTGGTGAAAAGTTTAGGTCCTTTAAAAATTTATCTGCCAAAGTATGAGACTCTTAAAATGAATCCCCATATTTCCATCCAAACAGTAAATTGTCTGTGAATTACTGGGACAGTACTGGATGTACATAACATGTCATTCACCCCAGACATTGTGGGATAGTAATTGGTAGACATTCTTACCTCAATTATAGCAATTCCTTTGGATGAACTGAACGCTCTGCTGTGGTTTTGTAGAAGACAATGTAACTATTAATGGAAATAGTACTCGCTTCAGGTTTCATTATTTATAAGCGTCCATGAACTTGGGTTCTAATAACTATTCCAGCGGCTTGCATGCACTTTTTTTTTACTGTTTAACATTTGTGTAGTTTGACGTTGATCCATATGTGGACGTATTTAGGGATCTTGCAACAGTATGTTCCGCCAGTTCGACATTCTTCTATTACTTCTTCCTAGGCGTGGCGACCGGTTACACCCGAGATGGTTATTTTCTAGAGGTCACTAGTGGGGTGTCCTGTGGGTGTATATTCAATTTTTTTTCTGTATTTCTGCAGTACATAGTGTAATATTGTGGAACCATTTACAGACTTAATCCTTGTTGAAGAGGAAGCTACATGTCTCATTTCACACCTTAAATATTCATGAAATCGGTTTTCTGAGTGACCAGTCTTTTGAGTTCAGCTCACTTTCATTAAGACCAATTGTTAGAGTGAATGTGAATAATCTACAAGTACATTTATTCAAGATATATACAGAAGTAAATCCTTATAGACCTGTGAAGAACATACCTGCTGTACCTACAGAGCGGGTCATTGTTGGATTGCAACATCCAGTATTATCCCCAGTGCCTCAAAGTCAACTTCATATGAAATAACAGGATGAATGTGAAGTGAATCTGAATGAAAACCTTCAAGATAAACTAGTTTGGTGTTTAATCATATCTGTCATCTTCGCCAGCCGGGAATAGGGGCCGTGACGTCACTTTTGTTATGACAATCCGGCTCTTCCGCATTAGAATGACTTAATTGACGTCACTTCCGGCATCAGGAGATTAATGTCCCGGCCCTCCTTATTTAGTACCTGCCTAACTAAGAAGGGAGAGGGCGTTATTCTCCCTAATGTCCCAGCCCACACATCATCTACACAAACGGGGTGGGAACTTAGGAAGTAGAGTAACGCCCCCTCCCTCCAACCTCCGCCTGATTTCAAAGTTCTGGGCAAAATCTGGGATTTATTGAAATTGCTACTTTGGTAAATCGGCCAAAGCGGGAGGGTCCACAGGCATGCCTTTAATAGCTAACTGAAGTCTTTATATAGCAACAGTACCCAGGACAATTTCGAGGACAATCTCCCCAGTTGGTATAAAGGTAACAATAATAAAATCCAAGTTTCTGAAGTTAAAAATGTGTAATATTCTGCCCAAATCTAAAAAGGTTTAAAGGTACCCATACACAATCAATCATGGTGTGCTTAGGCCAAAATCATGGAATCAATGCGCACCACTTTGGGTGTTTGATCACAATTACTTTGGATGGGACCCTCGATCCCCATCCAAATGATCAAACAGGGATTTACCAACATGTCCCGTTTAGGCGGGATCGACTGCTCAAGGTCAAAATTAACCAACGTATGGGTACCTTAAGTCTCTTCTTATCCATCTATTCTAGATATGCCTAAAAGTGAGCAGCTGTGTCTTTAAAGTTTAAAAAAATTCAAAGGTAACAACAAATTCTCTCCATTTGTCACAATTTATTGAAAAAAACAGGGAAGGCAATATCAAGCTGGTTTTCCTGAACAATGGAGAAGGCCTATTCAATATAATTTGGAGGCCCAAAGGTCCAATCAGTCTCCAAGATTATGCGCTAATGTAGGGGTGTCAAACTCCAGTGCGGAGGCTACATTTGGCCCTTTGCGTAATTATATTTGGCCAGTAAAAAATGAATGCCACAGTTGTGTCTTCTATCTGTCATTTGATTTCACACGTGTTCTACCGGTAGTATTACTCTTTTCTTTTTGTAGATTCAATGTTTAAGCCAGTGGCTACCAAACCTGGGGGCGCACAGGTATTTCAGGGGGGCGCAGGCCCTCATTCTTAACATGTGTTTGAATAGGGATGGGGGCTTCATAATGTTCCTAAATAGAAAAGGGGGACCCTGCAAGGAAAGTTTGGGAACCACTGGTTCAAGTGAAACTTACATTTGTTTCCTTATAAAAAGGTTCATTGTTATATCTGATGAGAAGGAAGGAATTCCTCAACTGTAGCCATATTTTGTGTAAAATTTTAAAGGTTGGCATGCGACTGCGAAATGTAAATTTTCTCCCACTTTTTGTTTGGGTTTGACACCCCTAATTATGTTTTTTTCCCTTACCAATACATAAAGGCCCCAAATTCTCCAGATTATATGCAGAACACATATACACATTAGATTTTCTATCCACACTCCCATTTCTGAGGGCAGAGTAGATCACACTTTAATGGCAGAACATTTCTGCATTGCTTTGTATGTGTTTAGAACAGAAAACATGTGTTTAGCTTGTAGATAAATAACCTTCATTTCCCTTGCCTCTCCCCCTTGTTTTCACATCTGTACGAATGTCCGCTTAGAAGGGAAATTTGTGGGGGAAAGAAATCGTTTTTAACAGGCAATGATATACATGAAAAACACAGTTTTTTTTGTTCCTATTAGGGAGTTAAACAAAGTTGCTTGGCATGTACATTTATTTTAGTTTGATTATATACATTCTGGGGCTTAAAAGGAATTCTTGGTGTTGGCTGGGCCGTAATGAGACAAGCAGCTGCCGGGCCTTGCTGAAAGACATGTTGAAAGTGCCCAATCAAAGTCTCTATTCACATGCAATAAAGCCGCCATCCAGGCCAGCGCAGAGATATGTCAGTGTTCTGTAGTCCTAATCAGAGAGCTGCTCCTCCAGATCTCTATCTTGTTCACTCATGCCGTGCAGAAAATAATGGACCTAGTGCCAACTATCATACAACAAACTGAAAATTGCCAGAATATATCTTGTCGTGTGTATAAGAAATATGGCTTTTCTCTAGTTTTGATCCTTCGGGAGCGGGAAATCATTTTGTATGGCTTACCTGAAATAACTGTATATCATTCCCCCATTCTGTTTGATAATGTTATTTAGGTTTATAGTGTGTGACATAGAGATGCAGCTGATTCCTTCATTTCTTGTATCATAAATTGCCATTTCGCTTAGCAATCAGCTAATATACCCTACATTGCTTCCAATGGTAATGTCAATTCCATCAAGCCCAGCTTCATGGTTCACCCAAAACAATAAAGTCTCTTGTGCATACTTTCTGCAGTTCATCTCCTTCTCAACCCCATACCGGAAAAGACAAAACATCTAAAGCCTGCCATACACGTATTGATAATATTTACGATCAATAAAACCCAACCAATGTTAGTAGTTGATCGCCATGAAATCTGTGCAGGTCTACATGCTACGACAGATACATTTTGATTAAAGTTGGTAAAATTTTCGATCGGAAAGTGATCGGACAAGTAGAATTTTTTTTATTGGTCTGGGAACATCGGGCAAGTGTTTTGTGGTTTCCCGAACTAATTCGTGCAGGTGATGCTTATTAGCATATTGAGACTTCCGGTGCCGGCATGTTGCAGCTGGTGACCGGATGGATTGATCATAACAACCAAAGTTTTTTGAATGTTTGTGAAAATAATATATGAAATAACCATTTGCATTTTTTTTATTGCGGTTACCATTGTATTATAATAATATAGTCATGGTTTACATTTTGTTAGTTTCTAAAATACTGTTGTTATTAACTCCCGCTGGACATGATGCATTTCGGGGTGATTTCTAACCTTCAACCAATGACATGCATTTCCACCACTTATTTATGCACTACCCTATCAGTTCCTTTCCATACCCCCTACATCACTACCCATTGGAAAGCACATCGTCCGATAGAATTATTTTTGATGACATTTCCGATCAAAACTGGAAAAATCAATCCAAAACCGGTTACCCTATGTGGTACCATTTTAGCTCAAATTACGATCGATAAACGATTACAACATCAGGATTCATCTATCTGTTTCTATTGATCGTAAATTTTAACGGTACGTGTATGGCTAGCTTTAGAGCTTTTTTAAGTCAGACTATCTGAATATACAGGGAGTGCAGAATTATTAGGCAAATGAGTATTTGACCACATCATCCTCTTTAT
>CM070033.1:27529802-27543487 GCA_036250615.1 Ptychadena robeensis
TGGGGGGGGGGCAGGACAATGAGAGAGTGAGTGAATGGGTGCGGTTTAAATGACATGTGATCTATAACTGTGCCCATTTAGGTCTATGGCCACAATTGGCCCACTGCCTGCTGGCCGTGATCAGAAACGCGATAATCTGGCCAGATCACGGCCTTTAGTTGAAGTGGGGACAAACCCATTTAACTAAATGGAGGCAATGGTGTCCGCGCCACGGCTGATTGCCTATGTGGGAACATAGCCTAACTGGCCTTACAAACTAAAGGGTTGAAGAACCAAATCACAATAGGTGGGCGGAGGGGGGGACATCCTGGGTGGTGATGTTAGGAATGATGAGATGGGTAGGTGAAACTAAAGAGGGGGGTTTTCAGGGCTTTTTTTTAAGTGGTTAAAAGGTCAAAGTGAGGCTTTTTAGAACAGCTGTACCTAAATAACATCAACAGTGAGCCTTATTTTTCTCCACCAAAACTTTCCTGTGTTTAAATTGTAAATTTGATTTATATGTGGCAACCATTCTATTATTACAAACTGGCCTTCTTTGAAGTAGTACATAACAGTTGTCCTTCATTGAGAACAACACACAATGAAAACTCAAGGTTGCAATTTCGGGAGGATACATATCTTCCTTCAACATTTTGTCATGGCCTGGAAATTGATATAAGACACAATATGTCTCTAGAAAACCAGATTTCCTCCAGAGGAACTTCTGTTTTTTAGATTTATTTTCCTTGACACAATCTTTTATCTATCTATCAAGATATGTTGAGTGACTTCTAGATATTTCAACATATTTGTTCATTTCTCCGCAGGGCAAAGCACACCTATAATAAAACACTACTAGAACAAGTCCAGGAGATAGAGACCCGCTCAAAGGAGATGACCAAGACCACCATGCGTGACTCCAATGGAAAAAGGTAAAAAAAAAACTGTAGGAACTGTAGTAACAACTTATAGACATTTACCAAATATTTTATAACATATTAATTTTGTTAGCTAAAAAAAAAGGATGATGGCTGATTACTTGATCTGAATTTTAATAATACAACTAGAAGTATTCTGCAAATATTTAGAGACAGAAAAAAAGAATTGCACGCTTGTCCAATGATCTACCACTAGAGATGTGGTATGGGAATTGTATGCAGACTAAAACAATCAATTAAGTACAAGCTGCTGTGATTGATTGGCTTTGTTCAGTCTGCATACAATTTGCATGCTAATGACAACATTTTGGCATCTTAGGCTTTGGCTCCATTATGTGTTAAGGATGTGCTGCATTAACGGATCCAATAAACGCAACCCATGCGTTACGGATGCATTAGGGATGCGTCAGGGATGCATTTGTGACATATCCATTTTTTTGTGTTTGTTTTTTTACCATGAACAGATTGATGAATGCATCGAACAACGCACACCATTGCATTTCAACGGACTCAATTAGTTTTTTTATGGGTTGCGCAAATGCACCCATACTTGTGTTGGCTTACGTTGCGTTAATGTCAACGCAGTGCTCTGTGTTGATTTAAACGCAACGCAAGCTCACGGATCACACTAACGGATGTGTAGACACATCCATTGACTTTCAATGGTTGTGTCAACATCCCTGCATTTGGCATACATTCATCGCAGGGTTTCAACGCAGAGTGGAGTCAAGGCCTAATTGACCATTTGTATCTCCCTCCCTTAGGCAAAGTTCACATGAGTGGTTGGAAGCACCTGTTTGCCGCTCCCATCCGCAGGTGTTGCTCATAGGCCTTGGATAGGAGTAGTTTGGGGGTATTTTATCGTCCATCCATTAACCACCTGCCAACCACCCACATACATGTTTAGTGGTCAGGCACCAGGACAACTGCTGCCCTGAAACTGCTAATGTAGATGCAATTTTTCTGCTAATACACCATTCACCTTCTTCAGCGAGTACCCCTTTAGACCAGGCTGTCAAACTCATCAAATTCATTGTATTTGGCCCGCTAGATTAAGAAAAATTAACGCTTTACCTTTTTGCAAGTTTAAGCAAAACTTTAGTTTGTTTCCATATGAAAATTTTTGCATTATATCTGATGAGAAGGAGAAACTTCCTCAATTGTAGACATTTGTTCAATACATTTTAAGGTTGGCTCTTGTCTAAGTTCAAAATTTGGCCCACTCTAGTTTTGGGTTTGACACCCATAGACTGTTCAATGCAGCATGAAAACCCATTTTAGCTAAATAGAATTCTCCAGCCAATCAGTTATTTTTTTTTCAAAAAATCTTAGAATAAACATAATTTTCTCTACAGTTATTGATATAGAAAATGTAGCACCTCCACTACCTTGAGCCTCAGTAATAAAACCCATAATCAGTGTCAGTCCCCATTTATATTTACTTTCTTTGAATTTGTAGATTAATTTGGTCCCCTATCAGTTATATATTTATTTATTTATTTTTAGCTGTCATATAGATGAAATGCAGAACATCTTAAAACAATGCAGTAAAAACAGACGTATGGGACAGGTCTGGGTGATAAGGTTTGGTGTAATAAATTAGTCTGAAAGGGGTGTCTGGTAGAAGACCCAGTTATAAGTAAAAATCTAATGGGAAACGTAATCTGGAATACAGGCACATCCTCTTGTGCATTTCAGATAATGTATTTATTAGTCTTTGTCAGAGAAGATATCATATTTCCGGATACAAGTCACCATAAGTGTTTTCCAAGATTTTTTTATGCTGAAAAATGAAAGTTCACTTCATGTAGACAGGAACCCTGAAAGGTTAATGAGTTGGGAGTTAACCAGCTTAAATATTGTGTACATGTGTATGTCATTGTTAATAAATCAATTATTTTTTTTAAAAGCTGCTAAAATAGGAAAATCATTCTATAAGCAAAGCATTTTTTTTTTAATCATTCAAATTTTATTAATATCAAAAACGAAAGATAGGGTTCCCTCTTGGGACTTTGAATGGAACAGTATCACAGATGTGTGAAAGGGAGCAGAGTAGTCTATTAATGCAAGTCCCACTATTTAAAATATAAAATTTTATTCATTATTGAGAGCCAGTCACAACGTATAAGCTTGTATAACTAAAAACAACGTCAAGGTGCCAGCTACACTACAGCACACACAGAGTGTAGCGGCCAATACATATACATACAGATAATCTAATGGTAGTCAGATAAGGTCAGGTGCATGCGGCTACATGTTTCGCCTTTAGCGGCTTCTTCAGGCCAATAGCACCCTAAGAGCATATGTGGAGATATCTTCCTTGGTCAGTGTTGGTTAACTCCACACATGGAGGCTCCCGGGTAGGCGGCGGTTCCCTCGATCCTCAGGTTTAGCTTTCTTTTATGGCCCTTTGTCACCTTGTTGACAAGATGCTCCCCTCCGCTTGCTCTCCAAACATTGCCTCGGGGATGATGCAGTGGCGTGATCTTGACACTGTGGGCACATCCTTCTGGTGGCAACAGAATTATCTCCGTTAATTGTAATCAAAGAGTATTTTTTTGTTTTAAGTGCAGGAAATGTAAAAACATAAAAATGTCCTTGTGACACATTGGCTTTTACATATTATTGCCATCATAAGTGATGCATGTGATGCATAGAATTGGCACATATGTGGTCATTACAGGCTCTTGGTCTGGCCCCAATGTGGCCCACAAGTCAAAAAATGTGCCCATCCCTGGTATAGATAATAGTTTTTAATCACCACCAGTTGAATGATCTGGTGGGAATATACGTGGTATGGTGCATTTAATTCCCACTTAATACATTTAAGTACATAACTGTTAACCCTTATCGAGTGTCCATGTACCGTAACTGCTGGTCCAAAATGAAATATGAAATGTGATCTTCTTTCCAAGCTAATGTGTATAAGCAACACATGCCTTCCCATCTAATTCCCATCCCAGCCTATGTGACAACGTTACTCTTTAATAAATTTATTACAGTGAGTGAGCATTGCCATACAAGTATAGGAGGTCTCTTACCACAATAACAAAAAGCAAGACTAAAGCCCCCCCCCCATACACGCTTAGATTTCCACCTGATTTTTCGGCCAATTGTCCACCATGCCCGCTCATGGTGGTCGGTTGAAAAAATGATCTAAAGCTTCAAGGACCAAAATTGCACGCCAAATCGATCCAAGCCATTACGGAGATGTCCTTAATTCTTAGATCGCTCTAATACTTTACCAAGTAGCAATCTCAGTGACCTTTGCAGCGTCTTCTCACGGCCGGATCCCCCAACTGCTCTGCTGTATGCCGTGTCCCCTTTGCTTAGGCCTTGACGGCACCCCAAGTAGCTAGGGGGACCGACAGACAGTGCTGACACACAAAGGGTGCCTGGCCGATTGTGACCCGATTTTTCAGCCGATTGACCGCACGTGATGACGTCGATTGGCCAAAACATCAGGTCATAATCTAAACGTGTAATGGGGGGCTTTAGAAATGTAAATTATAAAGTCTCTTCATCTAAAATCTTTTTTTATTGGTTTAGATGGCAAATGAAATGTTGATTGCATTGTAGGGAGTGCCTAGCCGTTGGCTGTATATAAACATTTCAAGTCGGAACAGCTGACAACTATAATATTTTCTGCTATAAACCGGTACTCAAGACATGAAATAATAATAATTCATATTGAAATGGATCTGAGAACTGGGGCACTCTTCCTGCACCTCTATGAATGTCTATCATGTTTCCCTGCCAATATTGGCTTTCATGTTTCAAAAGTGACTTAAAGGAAATAGAGGTCGTCCTCAGGTACAGAATGGGACTGACAATGTCTCTGCTATTGTGTCACTTTCGAAGTATGAATATTCCTGGGTTCTCCTCTACTAATGTATTTTTATTGTGTTTTGCATTAAGTTGCATTCTCATTGCAGTCTTTATTTATATCCTATGCAGCTCTCCCTCATATTCACAAGGCATGAGTAGATATGATGTAAGCAATCCACCTCTCTTCTATCCTCCCCCCTCTTCCAACAACCCCCCCCCCCCACTTCTCTTCTAATCACTGCCAGATCCACTGGGTGGTCCAACTGTGAACTAGATAGTGGTGGAGTGCTTAAATCTTCTTGAGTTTGCCGTGTGTGTCATGGTGTGGCCTCTTGAGTGTTCTCTCGGTGCTCATTCTCCCCCTTTCATCTGCCGCCGTGTGTGCATCTTGGCCCTTTCACACCTGCTTCAATTGTGCATGTCTCTGGGGAGGGGGGCATGTAGTCTGGAGGATTGAGTTCTCTAGTGGGGTTTTACTTCTAAGGCTTGTTTGTGTTTCAAATCTGCACCCCCACCGCTCTCATGGAGTGTGTTTATCTGTGTAATAACCCCCTCGCTCTCCAGTCCTGCTGGGCACCTCCTGCCAGTTGCTGTGATAATTCTGTTTGCTTAGAAATGCCGTTACTAAAGTGAGTAACCAGAATCTCATTGTTTGCAATAAAATCCTTCCAAGTCTATGAAAAGATCCCTGCAGTGACAGCTAACTAACAGAATAACTGCTTCTCGTCAGATTTTATGATATGTCACACTTCTGCGGGTAAACAACCCTCTGGGAAAGAACTTCTCGATAGATCTTGTTTTTACTTGACAACACTTTAGGGCTTTTGCCACCGAATGTGTGGCCCAAAGGCAGTGTGTGGCCCTTTGGTACTTGTTGTGTGACCCTCAGGCCTATGCTGGTATTAATGAAACTGGGAACATCAGAACTGAAAAAGTCTCTAGCAGTCATATGTAATATGTTAGCAGTTTGACTATGTTTTAAACATGATTATTATACACCCTGTTATGCCTGTCCACGTCTGCCCCATCTCCTGGAATGTGTAGCACTTTACATTGAACATTATGTACAACTTCTTGATGATATCAAGGGCTACAGTTGAGGCCACCTTATACAGTATCTCACAAAAGTGAGTACACCCCTCATGTTGTGCAAGTTGTTGATATTTTTCATGGAACAACACTGAAGATATGACACTTTGATATAATGTAAAGGAGTCAGTGTTTAGCTTGTATAATAGCGTAAATTTGCTGTCCCCTTAATATAACTCAACAATGTTCAAACCTCTGGCAACAAAAGCATGTACACCCCTAAGTGGGAATGTTTACATTATGCCCAAAGTGTCAATATTATTTTCCAGCACTGCCTTCCAGCACTGCCAGCACTTATTTTCCAGCACTGCCTTAATGCTCTTGGGTAGATGTTCGCCCTCCTTCTTGCCGGCGAGCAGTACGGGTGTTCAACCCGCCCCGTTCACCAGCGAGAAGAAGATCTCTATTCTTCCTCCGGCAGGATCAGAACCTGCGAGATTGTGCCGGAGGAAGAAACTTTTCACTAGAAGACCGGGCATGAAGTCGGTCTCCTAGTAAAAACCGTCTCGGAAACAGGAAGTGATGTCAGTGACGTCACATCCGGCTCCCCTAAACAGGAACTATGCGTTCCAGGGACCGGATGTGACGCCACTGACAAGAGGCGGGGAATTTGAATCTGTCTGCGAACAGACGGACGGCGGACTTCTTTAAAAGTCCGACCCGCCCGTTCACGGACAGTCCTGGCCGATGTTCAGCCATCACTACTCTTGGGCATAGAGTTCACTTGAGTTTCACAATTTGCCACTGGAATACTATTCTATTCCTCCAAGATGAAAACACAGAGCTGGTGGACGTTAGAGATCTTGCGCTCCTCTACATTTCCTTTTAGGATCCCCCACAGATGCTCAATAGGGTTTAGGCCTGGAGACATGCTTTGCCAGTCCAGCACCTCAGTTTCTTAATCAAGGCAGTGGGGGTCGTTATCATTTTAGGATACTGCCTGTGGACGGTTTTTGGAGGGAGGGGACCAGGCTCTGCTTCAGTACAGCACAGTACATGTTGGCATTCATGGTTCCCTTCACTTGGGTGTGTACTCTCTTTGGTTGCCAGAGGTTTAGACATTAATATCTGTGTTGAGTTATTTTGAGGGCACAGTAAATTGATACTGTTATATAAGCTGTACACTGACTACTATATGAGGGCCTCACTTTTGTGAGATGCTGTGTCTGTTACCTGGGTGGACATCTAACCATTTAGACCATACTAGCAAAATATTCTCTTGTGTGCCTCTTTGTTTAAAGAGTAGCCTCTCATATGAAAGAAGCCGCTTCATGTTCCAACCCAATCACTAAAGGAGGGGAGGAGATTGGGAGATCCAGAAGTCCCAGTAAGTAAACCATAGGACCAAATCAAAGGAAAATCTGTAAAACAGAGCTAAGTCATACACTAATAATGTAATAGTTATCCACACTGAGCTGCTTCTTTCCTAAAAATCCATTATTATGACGATCAGCCAAATTGGCCAGTTGTACAATGTAGGAGACTGCTCTGGACACTACAATTAATGTTCAAAATTTGTTGGTTCACATTAAGTACATGTAAAATTTGCTAGCCTTAAGACCATGTCTCTTACTTTATGACATGCTAGCGTAAATGCATCCAAAAATACAGCACGCTTTGGCTTTAATGTGCTGTTTTTGACATGGCCAATGCATTCTCAATGGGCACATTAATGCACCTGTACTCATCGTGTTTACACCAATGTCAATGCAGGGCCATGCGCAGATGTTGAAGTGACACAGCGGGAGGCATCTCCAGCACGCCAGTGTGTATGCATCCATTGAATATCAAGTGCCAGCGCACCAAAATTCCAATTTGTGATGCAAGTCCAGGTCTGGGATTTTGATAGTTGAGAGTGGAGACATGACCTTAAGCGCCAACAAATGTCCTACTCATGATGTGATCCAGCCAAATTTATACTAAACAGTTGTTTACCTCTGATGGTACCTGTAGTGTACGGTGCAGCACCTGTGTATGTATTTCCTGTGAACTGTCCAGACAGCGGCAGGGAGACAATGCACTACAAAGAATCACACAATACAGTAATAGTATAGACAAGACCCGATAAAGTAATTTTAACTGTTCCCTCTGAGCTGGAGCATTCACTGTGGCTTTGTTAATTATAAAAACAACTACTGTTATGCTTGTTTCCAAAGAACACTTATGGGAACCACATTATACAAAAGGTGAGCAAATATTCAGAAAGCAGCTTGTGATTACAAGCCGTACCCCATGTCCACAGATTACCTGATACATTGAAAGCACTCTTTGAAGTTGCCTTTCCTCAGTGGATTGCCGCTCAAATCACAAGTGGAGGTGTGTTACTGGAGATGAAAGAGAACCTTCTATTCCCTTCTCCTTCCCCAGGATAATAGAACACAACCAGGAATAGCTTCATTATCATTCCAGGCCTCAGAAAACCCTCAAAGTCTTCTTACATGTGTTAAAAAAGGATGTGATGAAATAGAGATATACAAAAAGATTAATACACCTGGATTCTCTAGTATGGATTTTATTTGTCAGATTTGTTTTCAATGTTCAATTCTTTGTTAGTTTTTTTTTTATTTGTAATGTGATTTGCTTGTTTCATGTTGTAGCTTTACATGGGTGAGTATGCATAACATGGACATGAGATAAGGCATTGGCCATTTTTGATAGCATTGGGTGACCATCATTTTAAAATGATCAGTTTAGGGCAGAGGTATCTCAACCTGTGGGTCGGGACCCCCTTGGGTCCACTGAAAGCATCAGAGCTGCTGCTCACTAGCGGCTTACTAGCTGATACCCACAAGCGGGGTGGGAAGTTGGGAGGCAGAGTAACACCCGTTCTCTCCTAACTGAGGAGGGAAGGGGCATTACTCTCCCTTCTGACTTCATACCCCGGACATCATTTGCAGGGGGGGGGGAAATAAAAGGGAGGGGACATTACACTTACCTGATCATGCCAGAAATAACTAGTGGCGTTTCACTTTCAGTGTTTGGAAAGCGGAAGTTACATTCTGAACCGGATCTTCTGCGTTCCGAATACGGGAAGTGACACTTCGCAACATCCATTCCAGGGTCGTGGCTCTTAAAAGGTTGAGAACCATTGGTTTATAAAGGAAATTGTACAGAGAGATTGGGTGTGTGGTGAATTTAAGATATAAAACAGTCAATGTTTTCCCTTTCTCAGGGGCAGATAATAAATATTTTTCAGTCCCCCGTCATTCTGTAATAAGTAAAACCAAAGAAAGCTTTGTTCAAACAAGCTGAAGTTCATTATTATTCTACCCTTAATATTCCCCTATAGCCAGCGTAACATGGCGAATAGAATTACCTCCTTCCTCTCATATTGTTCCTGCATTGACAACAGCAGCCTAAGGTCTATGAGGCTCATTTTTATTCAGTATCAAAGTTTAATATGAGGCAGAAAACCTCATGTCCATAAATTGTGTTCGATCACTACTTTGGATGGGAACCAGGGTTCTCCATCCAAAGTATCGAACGGGCATTGATTGCGCAAAGTGGTGCGCAGCGATTTGCCAAACAATCAAGTGTGACATGGTGATGACATGGTCAAGATGTCACCACGTCCCACTTGATCATTCATCTAATAAACGGGTATCGACCTGGCGATACCAGGACCATTTAAACTATTTGCCCAAAAATTGGTAGGCACCTACCTAATACACTAGCAATGGCCTTCTACACAGATTTGGTTCAAAATAGAGACCCCTAGATCTATACATTGGAAAAAGTTTTTCAACTGCCTTGTAATGTCTATGGGTATGTCAGGTGTTATCTGCTGTCCCAGCTGTAGTCGCTTTGTTCAGTTGTATCTGCGCTCTAGACACTGTGTCACCACCAGCCTGGCAGCACGGTTTCCCAGGCTAAAGCTTATCTCTGGGACTGTCTGTTTAGAGGCTTTCAGTACCTTCAAGACCTTTCTAAAAAGGACCCTTTTCCAGATAAGCATTCCACTTATATTTTGTAAGGAATTTCTCAAAACGCTTGAAAGCCTGATCTCATCTTGTCATAGTCTGCAAGTCTTATTATTGTGCTGAGCACTAAAACATTTCTCATATACTGTGTGTGTGCGTGTGTATATGTCAATTTATATTAATATACAGTTTTTCTATTATTTATAATTCTGCTTAATAAAAAATACTTACAAGGAGGACCAGCCTACCCACTGGACTGAATATGTCAATATGTCATTATTTTGCTGGTATATCACAGGTAGGAAAATATCTCAGAACAGCAGAGAGCACTCCTGGAGGGGAGCTGGTAAGTCACAGACTTACGGACTGTCAGATGATCTTCTCTCTCCCCAGGCGGCCTTGCGATTTATGGGTGGGGGTGCTGGGGGAGGCATAAAGTTATAACTGAAAAAAACTAACTATAAAAAAAAAATTTGTTTTCTAAATATATAAATTAAAACCACTCCACTATGTGTAAAGATGGGCTGCATTTATGGATCCAATAAGCGCAAATCACGTGTTAGGGATGCGTCAGGGATCCGTCAGGAATGCGTTAGGGGCCGCATTTGTGACATATACTTTTTTGTGTTTGTTTTTTAACCATGAACGGATTGATCAATGCATCGTACAATTCATATTATTGTGCTTCAACAGACTCAATTCATTTTCCATGGGTGCCCCAACGCACCCCTGCTTGCATTGGCTTAAGTTGCGTTAATGTGATTTTAATGCAATGCAAGCGGACAGATCAATAGAGAATCAACATCCCTACATTTGACATAGGACAAACCCAGGGTTTTAACGCATAGTGGAGCCTAATGCTAGGCATACACATACCGACCTACTCCGATATCTTCCTCCGATATCTTTCCGGGAGGCTAACGTGATGACGTCATCACGTTAGCCTCCCGTTGCATTCTGGGGCCCCTTCAATCGGCTGGGCACCCTTTGTGTGCCGGCCATAAGCTGCGATGAAGACGCCGCTTCATTGCAGCTTATGGCATCGGCTTTCATCGGCTCCCATCGGCCAGAGAAGATCGGACATGTCCGTTCTCTGGCCGGCCGAGAAGTGGGGCGACAGGGATCTGTCGCCCCATGTGGGCACATGCCGATTAGCGGCCGATTTTTAACCTGACCGACGGCGAGAGCGAACACGCCCGTCGGTCAGATTAAAAATCGGCCGCTTATCGGCATGTGTATGCCTAGCATAAGGCTATGTTTCCATTATGTCGGGACCCCTCCTAAGCAGACTAACCTGCTCGGCAGAGGATCTGTCTTCACTGCGCCGATCTGCTCCGCCGATGTAAGGCTGAACGTAGTCAAGTACGTTCAGCCTCTGCACTGGTGGATGTGTAAACAGATCATCCGCCGAGCAGGCAATGTCTGTGTAATGCGTCGGGACCCTTAGCAGAGGGGTCCCGACGTATAATGGAAACAACCCCTAAGCCTTAAGCTTACATATACACACAGCTCAATATTGAGCCGTTCAAGGTTCCCTGCAGCAGCGTGATGACGTCATCGCGCTGCCACCCAAAATCGGAGGAGCTGGTGACACAGCACTTCATCTACCGTGGTTTACAGTCATGTCCAATATCCCTGTTTTCGAAAAGGATTGTTTGGTCATGCTCAAAAACAGCGATGGCCACATATGATATGGGCCAGATAGATGGCCGTGAGTGCGCACGGCGCTCGAGGCGGTCATCGATCTGGCCCATATCTACATGTGTGTTCCCTGATTTAGTGTGTCTGGAATTTGTAAGCAGTTCAGTAGCATTTGAACATCACTGGGCACTCAATAATATTGAGCCCCATAGCCCTCACACATTCAGCTACATTAGCATTTTATTCTGCACAACGAACAGAACAAATACTAACTGTATTGCAGGATGCAGAGTACACATATCCTAAAACTGGCAGAAAAGGCAACTTGTGACATGACAAATGGTATTTATAGGACTCTTGGACTGCACTGCCAGTTCGTAACTGACCCTTGGTGTTCTTGGAAAAACACAAGTCTTCTCACACCCCTCTGCAGCTAAGTAGTGCTGTTAATTGGAGTCATTACATGTTCAGTCCCAGATCTAACCAAATTGATGTTGTAGCAGATGTGTGTATTTACACACGTATAATTGGTAGGGAGCTGGGTGATTGATTGGACCATTTATAAAGAAATAGAGGTGTGAGAAAAGAAAGATCATGTGTCCCTGAAAAATAAAGTTTACATTTAGTTTAGGTTTTTTAACTAAAAGGGATTTTTTTTAACTAAAAGGGTTCATGTTATGGACCCTTGTCATCATCCAGTTTTTGGAGCACCTGTACACGGTGTAAAACCTGCCATACACACACCGATTAGCGGCTGATTTTGTCTCTGACCGACTGGCGTGCGTGGCAGCAACAGCATCGGCCGCCAATCGGTGTGTGCCCACATGGAGCGACAGATCCCTGTCGCCCCACAGCTCGGCCAGCCAGAGAACGGACATGTCTTCATTGAAGGTAACAGCCGGCACACAGCCGCCGCTGACGATGCAGGCAGCTCGGGAATGCAGCATGATGACGTCATCACGCTGCATTCCAGAGCTCATCAGGACTACTAGTCTGTCGGCACCCAACTCGGTGGGTGTATGGCAGGCTTTAGGGAGTACACACAGAGCAGTGTTTAGAGATCCACAAATTGTACATTTTACTGATATTTATGTGGCTTCTGGAAAGTGTTAATATATATTACCTTGTGATGGCATTATCTGTTTATGGACCCTTCACAGTACATGAATAGCGTTGTGTACCGGCTTTATTGGTAACACCCAAATTGCCAGTGCACAACACATTACGTTACTGCATTATTAATATTATCATTTATTTATATAGCGCCAGCATATTACGCAACTCTGTACAATAAATTAGAGCTGAGACACAACACAAGATAACACACAGGTACAGGTTATGACACAGGAAGAGGAGAGGACCCTGCCCGGACGGGCTTACAGTCTAATAGGTTGGGGGACTGAGTATACAATAGGTGGGGGCATGGGACTGGCATGGTGGTGATGTTAGGAGTGGGGAGGCCAGACTGAATATGGGGGTTGTTAGGGCTTTTTAAAAAGTGCCAAATGTTTTAGCAAGTCTAATGGGAAGAGGGAGAGAGTTCCAAAGAGTAGGAGCGGCCCTAGAGAAGTCTTGAAGCTGCACATGTTATGAGTGGGGATGTCATTAGTAGATCACTGAAGGAGCGGAGGGGTGTATTTATGTACTAGGTTGGAGAAGGGGCATGAGGTGTGGAGTAATTTAAAAGCGAGGCACAGAACTTTAAATTTAATTCTCTGGACAATGGGAAGCCAGTGTAGAGATTTGCAGAGAGGAGCAGCAGATGAGGAGCGGTTAGAGGAGTAAATGAGTCTGGCAGCGCCATTCATGATGGACTGAAGAGGCGAAAGTCTAGTGAGAGGAAGACCAGAGAGGATGATGTTGCAGTAGTCCAGGCGCTATTGTTTCCCATACTAGTGTACAGGAAACACTTGCGTTGCAGTAATAAAATGAGTGAAGCAGGACTTTATGCATACATTCACTGAGTTGCTCAATAAGGCATAATACATTACACAGAAGTGTGAATGATAGATTTTATATTTGCCATGCATCCAGTTGTGCTCTTGTCCAACATTTTTCAGGCCCACTACACATCCAGCAGAGGATCTCATGTAAAAAAAGTAATGCATATAATGTTTAGTAGCTTACATGTGTAAAGTTCCAACCATTAGATCACTCCATACAATTTCCTTTAGATCTACTAACAACTATGTAGTGTCAGGTCCTACCTACATAGAAAGAATACATAGTCATTGGAATGTATATATCACTGCTATGTAGTGCCGGGTCCTCCCTGACAGAATACATAGTG
>CM070033.1:27543587-27562913 GCA_036250615.1 Ptychadena robeensis
GGTTGGAAGGTATATATCACTGCTATGTAGTGCCAGGTCCTCCCTGATAGAATACATACAGTAGTTAGAAAGCTCCTCATATTACACGGTTTTGGTAGAAGAAAAGTTGATTGTACAGAAAGTGTATGATAAGATTGTAAGGTGTATGGGTGGCTTTACTTACTCCTGTATCATTCTAGTAAAAACGGGTTCACCTATAAAATGGCTTCTAACAGGTCAGCTTAGTTGTAGTTAAAAAAAAAAACCACATGCGGAAGAAATACTGTAAATGTTTTCTTCCCAAGTATTGAAAAGATGGCTGTTTGTTCCCTTTTGTTGCTTTGAAGGGGGTTGAATGCCAGACCTGGATTAAAGAGCCATCACCATTCCTTTCGCTCTCTCTTCTTGTCCCTTTTAATAAGGGACACAATTACTTGTGAGATTCCCTTTCACTTAAGTGGTTTTGTGCCGAGCTTTAAAGCCGCTCTACGGGTTGATTAAGAGGGCCTGCATGACTAGCCTGGCCCTTGTACTGAGGTATGTTACTTATCTCCTCTTCCTTTCTACTTCACCAATGAATACAGATGCCTATCTAGTCATTTCAATAGCCATGACCCCAGCATTGACCAGTCAGCTCGTATTATTGGCCCGATTACTCAATGGCTCTCTTGAATCCACAGAGAGAGCAAAGTAATGGAGAACTTGCTGCAAACACAAACCAAGAAATCTAATGCTGCAGCCTCCCCACTCCAACCGTGCATGAGAGCATTGTCTGCGGCCGCTCTTTAACATGCCCGAAACTTGGCAATTCTGGGCTCCCAACAACTCAGCTTCTCCTTTAAATTACTGCTATTTCATTTCTACAACTGTGTGCAACAAATACTAAAATTACAAGTTATAAGGAGTGCCTCATTAAAGACAAAGAGGACAAGCAGACTGAAGTTCTAGTTTATGAGATCCAATAATCGTCACTTTAATTCAGCAATTTTTGTGTAATTCATTATATATCTCTTAAGGCCCCCATACACCTTACAATCTTTCCATACAATTTCTGTACAATAAAATTTTGTTCCACCAAAACCATGTAATATGAGGACCTTTCTACATCTTCCAATCACTATGTATTCTATCAGGGAGGTCACTATACTACATAGTTGTTGGTAGATCTGATGGAAATTTTATTGAGGAATCTGAAGGTGTCTGGGGGGCTTAAACCTTCCAATCACTATGTATTTGATCAAGGAGGCCACTATACTACACAGTTGTTGGTAGATCTAATGGAGATTGTATGGATCGATCTTAAGGTGTTTGGGGGGCTTTATAATAGTTACAATTCTGTGCAGCCAGTACCTGTGTCATATAGTGTATTAAAAACAGAGGAAATTGCCTGCCAGCAATTGATGAGATTGATGAATTGTGCTGGTAAAGCATACAGCAGGTAAGGCCCCCCATACACATTTAGATTTCTCTGTCAGATTTCCTTTAGATCTCCTTTTGTTTTACCAAAAGCATGTAATATGAGGGACTTTCTAATCAATCAAGTCTACCTGTGTTCAATAGCAGAGGACCCTATACTACATAGTTTTGGTAGATCTAAAGGATATCTGGTAGATCTAAAAGGATGCCGGTGGTCAGGAAGCAATCTACTATATATTCATACAATGCATATGGTTAAAAAAAATAAACTCACAAAATTTCCACTTTGCTAATCACCTTCCAGTGTTCTCTGCCACCTCCTCATCCCCCCAAGTTACTCATCAGAAGAGCAAGTTTTATCCATCAATACTGAATTGTAGGTTGAGAACTTGCATAGGACCCCTGAAAGGCTAAAAAGGCCAATGCTTCACTTGCTAAGCTTATCATACTTATTTTTCTCCCCACATGATTATTGGACTACTTGACCTCCCAACCATAAGCCTATCTGAGCACCTCCCTTTCCATGTGCTTATTAGGCAACGCAGTATCGAGCCTAAAGCCGGCCATAGGCGTCTCGATCTATGGTCGGCTTTTAGCAGACTCCTCACAGCATGGTGACGTCACCACGCTGTGAGCAGTTGGCTACAGAACGGACAGGAATCCCGTGTGTTCCACTAACACATGCAATTCCTGCAATTAACTCGGAAGGGGAGGAGACTTCCCCTCCTAGGTAACTGCCTGCAGCAGGATCGGGCAGGAGAAGAAACAGCAGGACAGATCCCTGTGCGATCCGACCTGCTGGCTCTTTTGGTCGGATCTTCAAGGTGGGCTCCCCTATAGGCTGCAACTATGGCTGGGAATCGGCCCATCTATGGGGGGCTTAAAGCAGGGTACAGAAGGCTCGATATTGGAACCGTCGGATGTACCCTGCAGCAGTGTGATGGAAACCCAGGCAAAGCATCAGACATCGCCATATTAACGGTCATGTCTGATAAGGCTGTTTTTGAGCGGGATTGATTTGTCCCGATCGAAAACAGCTATAGATTTGACCCATTTCTCCAAGTCTGTACCCTGCTTAAAAGTTTCAAGACACGCCTGATTTCTGATATGGCAGTAACTGAGAAGGCCCAGCATAAAATAGGTGTAAATAGGTATAAGCATTACTTGTTTGCTAGGTGCGATGTGCAACACTTTGCCGGCCTGTCCCACCATCAAGCATGAGAAGCAAAGTAATATTGATGTTTAACACAAGGACCCTCAACGCACAACCCGACATGCATGAAATTCCCGGGTCACACATACTCTGTTAACTTCAATAACAAAATCTTGGAGTGAATAATGTGTAACATTCCGGAGAAGCTACTTGACATTCCATTTCTTGGGTGTTTTTTGCGTGAGGGTTGCGTGTTTAGGGTTTAGATTAGAATGAGATTAGAATTCATAAAATTGACTTTTCACTACACCAGGCATCTCCCATGAAGTATAGTTGTTGTAAAGGTGAGGGATGAGTACCAGATGGCAATGGCTATTTATTCGTCTCCAGCCACAAAAAATTAAAGCTTAAAGTGGTTGTAGCCTTTTAAATCCAGTCTTTGAACAAATCTAGTGGAGGAGTTTTCAAATTATAGTGCAGTGTATTAGCAAACAAATCTCAGAATAGCTTTTAATTATAGGTCTTCCTAGGTCATGTGACATTCCTCCTCCTGCAAACTGATTGTCCTGTGGTTACCAGGGTCCCCTCTCTTATATAACTACCATCCATTAAGGCTGGAATATATGGCTCAATATTTGATCCGAGAGACAGATCTCACCAGTTGGCTTCCCCGATATCAGGAGCCAGCTGTCAGCCCATCCTATACTTTGAATACCAACATGAAAAACGGCATACACGGTCAGATTTTTCCCAGATTTCTGCACAGCTCAATGCCGTGAACGCACACGACGCTCGCCTGTGCAGAAATCAGAAAAAAAAATCGACAGGTGTATTCCCAGCAGACAGCTCTGCTCTCTCCCCCCGGCTCAGCTGAAGCTTGGCCTGGAGACCAGCAGTCTCTATGCAAAGCATTGGACATCGGCCGTATTTGGCTGTTTTCAAACGGGATATGGCTGTTTTCAAACGGGATTGATTTGTCCAGCTCAAAAACAGCAATGGACGCATATTACATGGGCCAGATAGATGTCCGTGAGCGCGCACGGCACCGTGCGCGCTCTAAGCGGCCATCGATCTGGCCCATATCTGCAGGTCTGTACCCTGCTTTACACTCTAATATGTTGAGTTATGCTGGCCATACACATGCCGATAAACGGCCGGATTTTAATCTGACCGACTGGCGTGCGCGCTCTCGCCATCGGTCAGGTTAAAATCCGGCCGTTTATCGGCATGTGCCCACATGGGGCTGTCCCTGTCGCCCCACTTCTCGGCCGGCCAGAGATCCGACATGTCGGAAAATCTCTGGCCGATGGGAGCCGATGCCATAAGCAGCAATGAAGACGGCGTCTCCATCGCTGCTTATGGCCGGCACACAAAGGGTGCCTGGCCGATTGTGGGGCCCCAGAATGCAATGGGAGGCTAACGTGATGACGTCATCACGTTAGCCTCCCGGAGCGATATCGGAGGGCGATATCGCTCCAGCTCGGCATGTGTATGGCTGGCATAACAGAGTATAAAATGGGGGGTGATAGGACTGGCATGGTGGTGATGTTAGGAATGAGAAGATGGGTAGGCGAGACTGAAGAAAGGGGTTTTCAGGGCTTTAGGAGCAAGTCTAATGGGGCGAGGGAGAGCGTTCCGGAGAGTAAGAGTGGCCCTACCGAAGCCGCGCATGTGATGATGTTATGAAGAGGAGGGGGCGGTTAGGGGTATATTTATGTCTCAGGTTGGAGATGGAAGTGGGACAGGAGGTATGAAGTGATTTAACAGCAAGGCATAGAACTTTAAATTTAATTCTCTGGACAACTGGAAGCCAGTGTAGAGATTTGCAGAGAGGAGCAGCAGTTGAGGAGCGGTTAGAGGAGTGATTGAGTCTAGCAGCACCTTTCATGATGGACTGAAGAGGTGACAGTCTAGTGAGAGGAAGACCAGAGAGGATGATGTTGCAGTAGTCCAGGCAAGAAATAATGAGAGCGTGTACTAGGACTTTGGTGGTCTCTAAGGAGAGGAAGGGGTGTATCTTGGAGATGGAAGTGGCAGGATCTAGGGAAGTTCTGAATGTGGGGAATAAAGGAGAGTGCAGAGTCAAAGGTGACACCAAGGCAGCGAACTTGTGGAATAGGGGAAATAACTGTGTCAGTTAATGTTGGGTGGAGGCTTGGAAGGTGATGGGAGTAAGATGATGAGTTCTGTTATCCTCAGGTTGAATTTAAGGAATCTGCCAGCCATCCATGGCTGATAGGCACTGAGAGATGTTGTCCAGGACAAAGGGAATAAAGGCCGGGTGGATACATACATTTGAGTTTCCCCATAGTATTTTCTTTCTTCCACCTATGGCAGCTAAATAAAAGGAGGCACAGGTGGTATATATGTACAATTCTACAATAAGCAATTAAAATACTTTCTGTAATGATGAATTTTAAAGTTGCTGTCACCTATTCTTCTCCAAATCCTTTCTAATGCAGGTCAGTCAATTGCTCAGTGTAATTAAATCATTAGTGCTAATTAGTGTTGTGTAAGATAATTGGTATTGAGTGTCATCTCCATTTGACAAAGTGAATACTTAAGCCACATTGCAGAACAGACACACTCCTCTCTCTGATGTCATTCATTTACGTGAGCATGGAAGCTTCAAAGTATGGAACTGCCTGAGAGACAACAAAAGCGACACTGAGCAGGAGAGACAATAAGAGGCCCATTACTTTAATTTCAGTCAAATGGGCTCTGTGCCTTGAAATCTTATACTGTTTACTGTTTTCCATTCAGTGCTGAAGGAATGACATGGCCATTGTTCTGCATACTACAAGGTCAGTCCATGGATGAAATGTTTGGTATTCGGTATATAGCTCAACATGAGAAAGGGTGTGGACATGTGGTCTTACATGTGCTTCATATCAAGCAGTCTGTGTGACATGTGACACAATAGTTTTTCTTCCCAAAACTGACTACATGTTAGACGCAAGTACAAACTTCCAACTTCCTTGGTAAATACCACCCCGGATGTTTACAATGCCACTAGAGGCATTGCTGAGCTCATTTTTAAACCCTACACATCCAGCTGTCTCATGCTTTTCTACTCTATATCACAGAGCAAGAACAGGCCTGGCAAGACACGAAGAACCCCATCAGAGAGCCTAATGTGTTTTTTGTGTGTGTCCAAGTTGGGGAGATTTCACCTCACTTCAAAACCAAAAGTTAATGGCAACAAAAAACATTAGTTAGAACTTCTGACTTGCATTTTTTATTACCTTGTAGCTTATCCTTTTGCTAGGTTGGATTTGTTTGCTGGTTAGGATAGTCATCAAGACCAGATCTACTGTATATCGTAGGGTTGGATTTTGGAAATACCATTCAAATATCTATAGTCTCTTGTTTTCCTAGCAATCCTCAACAAAATGTTATGCAAGTTAAACACTGTCTACAATTTCTCTTTTTGTGGTTAATCCCTGGAAATTGACATATTCATCAAATGAAATGTTCCTACATTTGCCTTCATTAATGGGTTCCTATTGTCCAGGTTTCTGAGTCCGAGTCATACCAACTAGAAGTCCACAAGGCTTAACATCAGTGCATATAAGTTGTGGGTACAGTGTTTGAAGTGTTTCAGTTTTTTATGGGTTCCATAATAATTTTAGGAGAGATACCACAAGGCTAAAGGGGAATGATATAGTATACTAACCCGTTATATCCAATAACAATAAAACTCTTTTGGTGATATTATTTAGTGTTATGGATATGCCCTTTTTAGGATAGATGTGACTACATCATTGTTGTAGTATTAATCCGGCTATACTTAAGCCGATTTTTCGCTCGATTCCTGAATGATCAGTCGCTATGCAAGTTCACAGCAAACGATTGTTCAGGAACTGAATGCAGTCCACCTTAAGGGATCAATCCCGCTCGAACAAAAAATCGATGAACAGGAATCCAACATGATGGTATTTTCCTGTTTGATCGCCATTACCAAAAGTAATTGCCAAGAATCGATTCCCAAAGGAATGTGACCCTATTAAGTTACAAAATTACATGTATGCCTCTGACTGTAATGGGGCCCAGGAATGGTGGCAATGGCAAGTCTGATATTTTTGGTGGCAGGGCATGTTCCTTGCCCATGGGCTATATAGGAAAGTACTATATAGGAAAGCCTTAACTAAACCTTGGGTTTGCAGTTGGAATTTTCATTTCTTCTAAGTCAGTAAACAGAGAAGAGTCTATTTGCATTGGACATTGTCTACCCAGTACCATTTCTCCAGACCATTTTCTTATTTCTCACCCTTCTCTCTAAGGGGAGGTCATCAATATTTATTATTGGCCCCAGTGATTTGAAGTTTCACCTTTGCTTCTGTGGGACATGGTCATGAAGAATTAATTTAAATAAATCACCTTGCCATAAAGAGTTGCTAGATTTTATTGTAATTTAATATAAAATATGAACTATGGTGGTAATGCAGGTCTGGAAATTATACAGTTAAACCTGTCTTATCCCAAGGACCTGCCTCACGGCTTCTTCAGAAATGTATTCATTTGTTTTGTGGGTAATAGTATACCAGGAAATGAAACACTTTGAACAATACATGATAGGCTGATCTAAGATCTGTCTATAAGTCTGACTGGAAATCATCCGCAGCATAGAAAGCGATGTAATATTATGTGCAATCCTCTAAAACCAGCTCCAAGGTCCCTCGTTTGGATTTATTTTTCAGCCTGAAGTCACTTGTGCAGATACAAAAATGCACTCATCAAAATCAGTATATCAGTATCATTTCCATGTTATCACTCTATTAACTGCAGCCCCAGGTGACACATTTACAGGATAAAGTTACATTTCTCTGAAAGGAAGTTTAACGACTTTAATAATGTTCTCTTTCTTGTGCATATCTTATCAATCTGTGTAGGTTGTTACCCGAACAGTTTGTAAATATATAAAGCATATAATACATACTAGTACAGGAAAAACAATGAGGCGCCGGGCTCAATTCACACATTCTGGTTCAGACACATTACCTTTGGTTAGTTGTACATTTCCATTGACATAAGGGTACTTCCCACAGTCATCAACAAGGACAACCATACTGGTGTCCCTAACATTTCGTTATATTTAAAATAAATAAATACATAATTTTGTAGAGGTTTTATATTTATGTACATGAAATGGTGCATGCGAACATTTCATTTTTACCACTTGCAGCCAGTAGACAGCCAGTAGTTGCATGCTTTGTCAAGCTTGCATGCGAACATTTCATTTTTACCACTTGCAGCCAGTAGACAGCCAGTAGACAGCCAGTAGTTGCATGCTTTGTCAAGCTTGTTGTGCCAAAATTGAGTCACTTACATACAGCTAATAAACATGAAAGCATTGCTGGCCTTTCTAACTAGAAAGCCAAGAATAACTGTACTTTGTATTCCATTTTTAAAAAAAGAATCTATAACAAATCAAAATGAAAGTTCTGTTTACAAATAGATTTCAAGTATATTTGTTAGGACTTGTTCACACTAGCCACGCTGATTTTGCCCAGAAAGCTCCCCGCAGGTCCCTGTGTAGGGGTACAAACAGTGTTCAGCGCCGAGTGAATGCCATCCTCAGTAAAATAATGAATAAGAAATATCCTGAAACCCGAATGATAATTCTACCATCTGTTACCAGCAACAACACAGATTTTGTACTGCGTGTTCATCTTACATTATTATTATGGTTTATTTATATAGCGCCAACATATTACACAGCGCTGTACAATACATTACAGTGGAGATGCAACACAGGATAGTACATACAGGTACAGGATATGACACAGGAGTAGTAGAGGACCCTGCCCAGTCGGGCTTACAATCTAATAGGTTGGGGAACAATGTATACAATAGGGGGAGTTAGGGATAGGGGGAGTTACATAAACCAAGAATAATTTGTTAGTGAAATTCGTTTTCTAAAGATAAAGTACATCAGATGAATAATATTCTCCACCTACTGATGAAGAAAGATTGAAGATCTACTATAGAATAGGGTTACATTGAAGTGTATGGGAGATGTTTGCACTGCTCCGGCAAAAATGTGTACTATAGGGCATTTCGGGTAACGTGCGACATTGTGTGCTTCCGCAAACGCGATAATAAACCGCATCACAGCTGAAGAATGGCTACTGTGAACGAACCCTTATTGTGGTAGTGGTAGAGTCTGATTCAGTGTGAAGATCAATGTACTTTCCTGACGCGCTCCATGTCAGCATACACAATATGCTGACATGGAGCGCGTAAGGAAAGGAAAATTACGGTAAGTATGATAGGAATTTTCCGTTTTCTTGACGGCTCCATGTCAGCATATTGTGTATGCTGACATGGAACGCGTCAGGTGAGGAAAATTACGGTAAGTATAATAGGAATTTTCCGTTTTCCTGACTGCTCCATGTCAGTGTATTGTGTATGCTGACATGGAACGAGTCAGGTGAGGAAAATTACGGTAAGTATGATAGGAATTTTCCGTTTTCCTGACGGCTCAATGTCAGCATATTGTGTATGCTGACATGGAGCGTGTCAGGAAAGGAAAATTACGGTAAGTATGATAGGAATTAACCATTTTCCTGACTGCTCCATGTCAGCGTATTGTGTATGCTAACATGGACGCGTCAGGTAAGGAAAATTATGGTAAGTATGGTAGGAATTTTCCATTTTGTCCTCTTCTTATGCTGCACTTTTTTCTGGTATGTTCTTTTGTACTGTTTGGGTTATGAATTAATACATAGAAGGGTGATAGGAAACATTTATTTCTATTCCTCCTAGCTTTGGTTTTCTACACCTCTGATAAGGAATGGGGCCTCCTTTGTATAGTGCCTCCCACTTAACAAGCACTTTAAAATCTCTGTCCCGAATTAAAGAGAGACAGCTTCACGTATTAAGCGGCAGCTGTTTCCGGCCTGCTTGACATTCACCGAAGGTAATAATGTTTATTTGATCTCATTGCAGCTTGAATGAACGTGACCACTTGTTGAGGAGACTTGGCAGGAAGACCCCTCCAAGCCTGTTTCGTGCTAATTCTGTCCAGCAAGGTGTATCATGTAAGTATGTAAGCGTAAATAATACAGCTGGCTGCTTCCTGCAGGTGGGGATTTGATTTTAATTAAAGTGTGCAGCAGCATGTGGAGGTGATATGGGAGGAAGCATTCAACTTCTGCTTAAGCTGTGCCCCCCCCAAGGTTAAAGGTAAGCTCAGAGAAGATGATCTGTGGGGTTGTTTTGTTGGGTTTTGATAAGAAGTAAATATAAGCGTTTTTCCTTTGGTGGTAGAAAGATTTGGAAATATTAAATAGCTGACATGATTCAACATTAGTTTAGTGACTATTTATTTAAATGGTTTGAAGGGGTCATCTGCTAGAGCATAGAGGCTAGGACCAACGTTGGTAGCCCCCCAAAAAATCCTTTGGATTAGTCTATATTGTGTCTCAAGGACTGTTGTGGATATTGGAGTTTATCTCCATGTTTGCTGCTAAACTTACAAGAACGTTAAGCACACCCCCTAAATTTAACTCTGAGGGCATGGGTCTGAAGCAGGGTACAGACACTAAGAAATGGGCAAAATCGATGGCCGCATTTGAGCCCCATGCACACTCACGGCCATCTATCTGGCCCATATAATCTGCGCCCACCACTGTTTTCTAGCGGAACAAATCCCGCTTGAAAACAGCCACATCGGACATGACCGTAAATATGGCCGATGTCCGTTGCTTTGCCTGGAGACCGCGGCTCTCCAGGCAAAGCTTCGGCTGAGCTGGGGAGAGCAGAGCCGTCTCCCCAGAACGGACAGGAATCCTGTGTGTTCCACTAACATATGCGATTCCTGTCAGACTGTAGCCAATTAACTCGGAGGGGGAGGAGACTTCCCCTCCGAGTTAACAGTCTGCAACAGGATCGGGCAGAAAAAGAACCAGCAGGACGGATCCGTGTGCGATCCGACCTGACAGCTTTTTTTCTAAGATCCTCAAGGTGGGCTCCCTTATAGTTGCGGCCGACCAACCTTTATGTGCTCGGCGGGAGCCGGTTGGTTTGCTGCAACCATGGCCGGGAATCGGCCCGTCTATGGGGGGCTTTAGAATGAAAGGGTTGCTGGTCCATTGTAAATTACAATTAGTATTTTTGTTGTTGGTGTAAATTAGGACAGAGCCTGATGGGTAATAAGACTTTGTATACTATAAAACAAGGCAGGTGATACATCACTGTCCATCATGACCTTGCTGACACCTCTTTCTCCCCCTTTTCTTTGTTTCAGATGGTTTTGCATTTTCTCAAGAAGAAAACGGTGTTGTTTCTCAATCTCAAATCGTCCGATCCTATGACACAACAAAACAGAGGAGCGGGACAGAATAACAAATGGCTCAGAAACTGGTGGCAGCAGATAATATGCTTTTGGACTGTACCTCCACTGTTAACAGTTATTTGACTGAGTTTGGCCACAACAGCCAAATACTGAAAAAAACAACTTTTGTGGCCTTCGCCAACAAATTTCTTTACATTTTTTTGGTTTTCACCAGCAGAACCTGCATGAGATTCCAATACAACTATGCATTACAGGTCTGGCTGGGAGCTAAGATGTAAATACTTATAGCAGGGGCACATTGTGCCTGCAAGTATATACAAATATTGTTTTCCTTCTGCTGTATTCTGCTTCTGACTGTTTACATATCACAGTTCTACTCTGGTGTTAAACTGATACAATTCTGCATTAAGAAATATTCTTACATATAAAAAAGTTATAGCACATCGAGGAATGTTCAATGGGGTTTTCTACATATAGATGACATTCAATGGTCAGTCCACCCAATTTGAGCAGTACCTGACCATAGATCCATACAAACCCTTCCTCAACTCCAGAGTTGCTGAGTTCACTCTTCGCTCCCCAACGCTGGTGGCCTTACGTACGCTTATTGCCAGCAGTTGTAGGATTGCTGGATTATTTTTTCCTGTAGTCCACTAGAGGGGTGAATGACAACAAAGCTTAGCATGCAATATGGTGATTACAGAGCCAGATTTGGAGGGTCAAAATCCTTGGTAGGAGGTCTCCAAAGACTATTATTCTAAACAAAGAAAGCTTAAGTTTATATCTATTGTCAGGGGCATCTTGTTGCTCAACGATGTACCATGATCAAGTGGTCACCTTTTAAAAAAATGCCCAGGTCCATACTTGATCCATTGCCTGCAGCCTGGCCACTAAATACCCAGTGTTTGGGTTGATGCATGTACGCTTAAAGTAACTGCAGAGAGAACAGGAGGACCCAGGAGTCAAAGGGTGTAGTTACAGACTTCGGGGATTTGGTCATTTCAATAAATATATGTTATTGTCTATAAATTCCTTTGGATTTATTCAATTTGTCCTATGTCTTAGAGGTCTTGTGTGTTTGCGAAGATCATTGATGGTATACCAAGTGGAATATCTATGGCGAGCCAGATTACTAAAGGAGATAGTTCTCAGGGTATAAATTTGCACCACCTTCTAAAAAAATACTTTTTTTATTCGGTGACATTGCTGCTTCCAGTTGTTCCATTTAGAATGGTTCCCCCAAAGATGGGGGCAATGGTGGGGTTTCAGATAACTACCTTTACATTATGCAGCAATGTTATTGTATTGAGGTGACTAAAAAGGGGTGGATGAGGGGGATCTTTAAAAAAAAAAGTTGAACATGTCCCAATAGAATGGTAGGAAAGTCTGAGCCCATTAATAACAGAGCTACTGAAAGAGAAATAACTGCTTACATCTGAACTTTTGGTGCCTGAAACAGACAGAAACCACAAAGGTAATAGGCTGTGAATAGTAAAATACATACCATTGCATTTACTCGAGCAGATCTGATTGTTTTACCTGGACATGCATGCTGGACAGATGGAGCACCTCAGCCAAGCTAAAAGAGACCACATTAAGTGGGATAACTGCATTCATGACATAAGCGTCATAATAAAGTTGAAAAGTTCCTCTGTCATGGTAAAAGAAAGCTACTGCAGGTGTAAAGTCCGCTCACCGGTGCCGGTCTATAAATGCAGACGCCTACAAATACTTCCTGTAATGGCCAAATATCCAGCTGTTCTGTTCTAAGTAGTGTCAGGATGAAAGAAAAAGCTCAAGACACTGCTGCATTAAACTACAGCAGCTTTTGTTTTCCATGCCAGTTACTTTTATTAAAATAAAAACAAATGCTTGTGAACAAAACGATATCGGTAGGGAAGGCAGACTAGGGAAATCATCCTGACTCCTGGTAAGATTTTAGGGAGACTCGTTTATGTTTGAGCGATTTTGCATTTGAGGTCACAACACACAACAATGGGTCCTTTAACTTGACCATGTCCAAACAAAACTGAGATCAGTTTAGACTTTGCCTTTTGTTGGAAACTGTAGTGAGTAATTATTCTCAGGTATTCTTGTTGTGCCATATTTTATTGATGGTACTTCATAGTCAGGTAGATTCTTCATTTGATAGTTGTCTCTATGATGGAGTGTGTGTAAGATGAAATTATGATTTACCATGCTGTCAAGAAAAAAGTTTAGCCCATCAGCGGAAGTTGAAGCCCAACTTATTGGCTTGGGCAACAGATTTAAGGTAGGCATACACATGGTAACATTACCATTACTAGTAATGTCCAACACACAAAAGGTGCCCGCTGATCCTCTGAGGGGCAGGCTGCAGTGTGATGATGTCATCACGCTGCAGTTGGTCCCTCATCTATCGAGGAAGAATCTGCCTGTGTATGGGCACCTTAAAGCTGGGTACAATGTACCCTGCAGCAGCTGCTGTCAGATATCGGCAGAGCAGGGGACACAGCTCTGCTCTTTTCCTGGCTCTGCTGAAGCTTTGCCTGTAGACCAGCGGACATCAGCCGTATTTATGGTCATGTCCCATATCGCTGTTTTCAAGCGGGAAAACAGATGGGGCATATTATATGGGTCAGATAGATGGCCATGATTTGACGGCCATCGATTTGACCCATATCTCCATGTCTGTACCCTGCTTTACTCTTGCTCCATTGTCCTTCACTGCACAGTTCTTCAATCATCACTATAGACAGTTTGTTTATTCTGACAGCCCAAGTAAACCTCCAATAAAGAAAACTGATAGTATAGGTGTTCACTGATCACTGATACCCTGAATGAGCCAAGTGGCATGGTCTGTTTGCTTTCGATAAAACAGAAAATAAGTAATACGTTGGCCCTTTCAGTTGTTACTATCTGTTTAGTGTATATAGTGCTTAGCCATAAAATGCTACTTTATGAGACCCGGGTGCTTGTGGATATATTCCCTTGAGATAATAAACTGTTCAGTGACTGCATGTCTCATACTACACGTAATCTATAGGATACCCATAACTATAATGGCATCAGCTTTCTGCTTCATCTACAATGTTGGATGGACCTGCTGTAACTTACCTACAACCAGAAGGCTGTGACGTTTCTGCATTCCCCCCTGTCTACCTGACCTGGCTGAATTGGATTATCAAATTCTCTATCTGGCAATTTACAACAATGCGAAGTGTACATTCTCTGTGTATTTATGAATCATGGTGTTAATTTATTGACTATATTTTGGTTCTTATTGGTTTTGCAAATATATATTTAGCACCATGAATAAAACAAACAATTCTTATAACATGTTGCTTTACTGAAATCCTGTGTTTAATTACTTAGTGAAAGGAAAGTGTGTGCAAAGATTAGCACGCAGAGACATTCAAACACTTATCTTTACTGTATCTGTACAATTGTCATTAAAGTTGGCATCATCTACAAATCATAAAAGTCTAGAGAGCAATGAAATACATTTCAATTTGTCAGGGGTTGAATTACTTAAATAGGATCTGGATGTGTATTAAGACAATGGGGGGTGGGGCATCAACAGGAAGGTGGGAAGTCCAAGTAGAGAGTAGTTAGTGCTTAAAAGGCCAGAGATGTATGTAGCCAACAGTGTTCATAAGAGCAGCCAACTAAAAGTGATGAGCTTCGCTGCTCCTAATCTCAGGTTGAGGTCCTCGACTGTTCCAATTATGAAATGGATGTAATTGTGACAGCAAGGATGTCAATTTGACGTCATAGATGCATCTGCGGCCTTGAATCAGGAACGTGGGAGTATTACAATAACATGGCACTAAGGCATCATTCACAAGCCTGCAAAGCAGTGGAGAAGACATGACATAAGGGATCCCCTAGTCACTTTTTCAACATTCTCCCATAAGTGGTAGCAAGGGGTGTAGGCGCCCATGTGAATGATGACTTAACACAACCCATGCACAAATGGGGGCACAAACACAACCCAAAAACATCTGATATGTCCATTGTATGCCTGTGAACATGCCGCACATCATGCCCACGGTGCGCTGCATTTTTTTGTGAAGAAAATTAAGTACTCTGTTGTCATTGAGGTAAGTGGTAACATTCCTGTGCTGCCGCTTCTCTGCTATGCTCGGGCTAGACTATGAACATCAGGACCAATATGCTGTGGTATGACATGAAGAATTTCCCATACACACATAGATCCGTGGGTGATTTCACGGCCGATCCATCCCCATGCGCGTTTGCAGCTATCGAAGCTGCACACCTGGAGCCACCGATCCTGATCACTCTAAACAGTGACCGGCTAAAGAACGGACATGCATTTTTCTTTGGTCGATCACTACATCTGCTGTCAGATCCTGGGGTACAGAATACGGGACACGGACCATGTGAACAGACTCTGGTTTACAATTGTGGTGTTTTTGGTCCTTTTCCTGGGTGCAATACATTTTCACAAAATGCTGAATAAAATCTTTTTATTATGTATCTTGTGGAAAGTAAAAGTTATATATGACTGTGATAGAGTAGATATAAACCCCAATAGAATGACATTTAGTTGGCTAAAGTATTGTATCATAATGAATAATGTGAATCCGCTCCCGCTGCGGGCATGGCGCACCAGTAAAGACTTAACAGTTTGTAGTGTAGACGCAGCCTTAGTAGGGGAGATGAAATTGGTGATGTGGGAGGAGAAGATGTGTAGTTCAGATTCAAGTAGTGGGCTTTCCTATCTTGTTTACATAAATTTTTGATTACATAGATTAATTACAAAGAAAATAAAATAGTTGATGACATATATTTGATACAAAAAACATTTATTTGATTACATCTCAGTTGCATAGAAAATAAAAGAATTTATGTCAGGACAGAGAAAAGTGTATGCTGTCCCCTTATCATCACATCATGAAAAGATATCACCTACCAAAACGTCGTCGAATGGAAATGTGAACATAGCTCTGGCCATATACATGGATATAAAGGCATGTGAGATGACATTCATGCATATTTAAATATATTGAAAACTTAAAAAAATCACATATTGATATTGATAGGACTTACATATACAAATAAAGTAAGAAAAAAAGTAATGTCTGAATTTGTACAATAATAGGAAGGACAGATACTGAATCAGTGTTGCATAGTCTCTTTATTATCCAGGGTGAGGTCTGGTCATTTTGTTGTTTCCAGATCCTCCGGCCATTAAACACCAACTGAACATTATCAACTTCCCGCAGATAATGTGACTCTTTAGGAGGGGCTCTTGTCCTTAAGTTGTGATTTACAGTCTCCCCTCATTCTGCCCCTCTTAATAGAGGTCAGTAACTGTCAGACTAACATCTCTGTCCGCTGCAATAAGCTCTTACACACATGGTGAGCGGAGGCTGTCAATTAGAATCACACATGGGCTTTGACATTTGGTCATTGGCAATGTGACATTGGGGGAGGCCAGGTCACAGATTATCATCATTTTAGGACAGTAAAGTAAACTTGTATTAATCCTACATATCTCTTCAGGTCAGGACCCGGCATTCTTCTGTCCAAGCACAGCAAAGTGAGGGGGCTCACTGACCTCACTATGTTAGTTTTTATAATTGGTGTTTGTGCACAAACACAGCGGGAGCAGATATCTGCAATGCTTTCCTGGAAATCTTTTTCATGGTGGGCATACACGTTTCGACTGCCTAAAATAAAAAATTAAGTCAAAGATTTGAAAATCAAATCCTTTTTACATAAATTGATCAAGCAAAAGTGATGGAAATGAAACTTAAAATCGATCGAGCAGTGATCGGACATGTTGGTAAATTTCAGTTGATCGCTCAAGTTTTTTTTGGTATTTGGATGGATCTGATGGTACTATAGAGCATGTGCACAGGACTTAATCCCCCCAAACACACATGGATCCACCAGCAGATTGAAGCTGCGTACCTGGAGCAGCCGATCCATGTCGGTCACAATCGGACATGTCCCTTTTTCTCTGGTTGGTCACATTACTTGGGACGAGGAACTGAATCTCTACCCAAAGTATCGGCCAGCAAATTGCGCACACAAATGGTGTGTTTTCAGTTCTCAGAATGACTGGCCGTTCAAGGATCACACAGGCATCTTAGGCTTTAGCAAAGGAATTGATCGGATCAATCACACTGTATGCTGGTACGATTAAACAATGTTTGACTAATAGACAATACTCACACCAACACATTGAAATGAAGATCAATCAATCGAAGATTAAAGTGTACATGGCTGGTTTTCAATTTACCAGAAATCTGAAAAGCATGAGGGGTACTTATTCCAGATAATTGAGCAGTTTGGCCAGGTCAGATATCAGGGAATACAAAGGAATTCCAAGGTATATCTTAAAAATGGGGAAAACATGTTAAGATGATTTATAAAAAACAAATTCGACTCTTCCGATGCATATACCCTAATGTGCACAGACAAATGATGAGAAAGAGCTAACACTGTATCTAAGTGTATCACAAAAATAGCCCAAAACAGTACAATATAATATAGCAAGTGCAGGGGTTAGGACTATGTAATGCACAACATAGCTTTTACAGTGAATTGATCACCAACGTATATTTGGAGTGTAGAAGAAAAAATATATAGTGTATCCGAAGTCTGGACGGCTTGCAGACTTCTCTAGAGCTAATCCTCCTCTCTGGAACTCTCTCTCTCGTCCCATTAGACTTACTTCCACTTAAAACACTTTCAGGCTAGCCCTTAAAACCCACCTCTTCGGTCTGGCCTACCCATCATCTTCTCATCTGTACCATTAGCCAGTTCCATCTACTATTATTGCACGCAGGGTCCTCCTGTGTCACAGTGTGTACCTGTCTCCTGATCGGACGAACTGGATTCATCTAGAACGCTAGAGGAGTGAGGATTGGGAAAACCCGATATACCCCCGCAAATCTGCGGCAATTCTTTAAATTGGTTCGGCACCGCCATAGACCTCCATGTTAATCTAGGGGGCGTCGGTCCCCAGCCCACGTTACCGAAATCAATGATGATGCCAGGGACGTGGACAGGGGTGGGGAATTTCAAGCAGAGTACATGCTATAGGCAGGTATTGGCAAGTATGGGGTATGGGTAGAACACTAGGGAGGTTAATGTACAGTGCTATGTGATATGTTGGCGCTTTATAAATAAGATTAACTATTAAAAATAACAGTCTAAAGTCATATAGGGGTGTGTCATACAGACCACAGATTACTGAGTGTAGTGGTCAGGAGTATGTGACACGTTATATTAGTGGTCAGTGTTGAGTGTATTTCTAGAGATGGTTGATTTTTTATTTTTTTTTATTTTGACTAGATGGTTTTTGTGATTTAAGTCCCTAAACATGGTATCATCACCAAAATTGCTGGAGATGTAGGTAAGGGTTGTGGGAACATTACCAAAACAGTAGGGGTTTGTAGTTTTTGCATAACTGTGATTACGTTCAAAGTCAAAATCAGCTAGTTGAAATTTTACCCCAAATTCCTTCTTTAATGGCAGGAGCTATACAGTAAGATACAGGAGGTCCTTTCAGATCTAACATTCTAAAGGGTGTAAATGAATTGTCTATAATTCTTCAAAAAACGACATGTTCTAGAGCTATACTTATTTTTTGTTATAGCACACACCTTCCTCAATTTTGGTGATGATTTTATGTTCATGGGTCAAAATTTAGCAATCCTCTCTAATCTCCATAAAATAATAATCTGTATTGTTCATAATATTTAGGAGACATATTTCCAATCATTTTGGTGGGCCTGGCTTTTAATCAGGGTGGATTTGATTTAAATTGAACTGATTTAAATCACTAGTCAGTGAGGCTTGATTTAAATCATCGTTTTCTACATAAAGACTAATTCTTGCTGGTATGATACAAGTAGATGAAGATTATTAGAATAACAACTTTTCATATTATATCCCCAGTTTAGGTTATCATTCATATTTGGTCAACTTTTCTGTTTTATTTAGGAAGGAGAAAAATAATCATTCCATAAATCATAACAATTTAAATAGATTTATTCAACTGAATGCCCCTCCCTCCTCACACTTCGTTTCACTTTCTTCTTGTGCAGATCTATTCCACTCCAAACAATCAGAAAAATATTGTTTCTATTATATTCACTGAACTTCTTGAAACTTAGCACTGAAGGGTTGATTCTGTATTCATAGGTTTGTAGAATATAGAGAGTTTGGAGTTCAAGTGATACAGTTTATTGGCTAACTGAAGTCATTAGAGAAGCAAGCTTTCGGGATATCGCAGATCCCTTCTTCAGGCTAATACAATTCTGGTTTTAGAAGCTCACATTTATACACAAAAAGTTACAAGGACATAAATATTGAAAAAAAGCTAATGTTTTCTCAAGACACACTAGACTGATTGAGGTGAGGGTGAGGAATAATGCTAGGCAAACACATGCCGATAAGCGGGCAATTTTTAATCTGACCGACGGGCGTGCGCGCTCACGCCGTCGGTCAGGTTAAAAATCGG
>CM070033.1:27572496-27590661 GCA_036250615.1 Ptychadena robeensis
GATCGGATGATGAATCGATTGGACATGGAATCCGACACGTGTATGGCTAGCTTAACACTATAAGTGGGAACCACCAAGCAAAATACTTACCACTACTACTTACCTCAACCCCTCCTGGATTATTCACTGTCTACCCAACCTGCAAACCTGCAAACCTGCAAACATAAGTCCTGTCCATGAAGTCCGTCTTAAGCAGGGAACACACACATAGATTTGGATCAGATTGATGGCCGCTTCGAACACCATGCACGCTTACAGTCATCTATCTGGCCCATATCATATGCGGCCATCCCTGTTTTTGAGAGGAACAAATCAATCCCGCTCGAAAACAGGGATATTAGACATGACCGTAAACCACGGTTGATGTCCATTGCTTTGCATGGGTACCGCGGGTCTCCATGCAAAGCTGCTGCAGGGGACCTCGAACGGCACCTATATCGAGCCGTGTGTTCCCTGCTTTACTGTATGCTAATATAGACTCCTCAACCTATTCATTCCTAGAGATGGTCAATACCAGCCATTTCGAAAGATAGGGTTCCTTGCCTAACAAATGAATAGTTGTGGATTTTTTATTTTGCACCAACTGGTGTTGGGTTTTTGCATTTCATCTTTGTTGTTTCAAAGTTCTACCAAAATTAATACATTACAAACGCAAATGTAATACACATTCTCAGTTAAATACTGATGAATAGTAACAACATCGGATATTTTGGCCACATATCCATCCTTAGCTGTGTATCTGCCTTCCTTTCCATCTCTCCCTCGTCCCATTAGACTTGCTCCTACCTTTGACACTTTTAAAAAAAAGCCCTAAAAACCCACCTCTTCAGTCTGGCCTATCCATCTTCTCATTCCTAACATCACCACCATGCCAGTCCCACCCCCCACCTATTGTATACCTTGTTCCCCAACCTATTAGATTGTAAGCCCGTCTGGGCAGGGTCCTCTACAGCTAGGAACACACGGCTCGATTTAAGCATACAATCGATGTAAGATTAGATGAAGAACCTCGATTTTGGTATTTTATCGATTGTACCGTGTGCTCTATAGGGTCATACAATCGTAGTACAATATCGATGTAGAGAACATCGATTATTGACTAAAATCGTCGATGCCATTGATGCCCTACAAACAGTAAACTATCACTTCATCGAATACAATTGTACAATGAAAATGAAATAGTAGTACGATCATGGTACAATTCAACGATAATTTTACAACTAGTCCGATCACTTTTCAATCGATGTAAAGCTCTTCATCGAACTAAAATCGTTGATTGTACCATGTGTCCGCGCTACGATTTTGGTACAATCGATGTAAATTTTCATTGATTTACATCGATTGTACGCTTAAATCGAGCCGTGTGTTCCTAGCTTCCTTCTCCTATGTCATACCTGTACCTGTGTGTTATTGTGTGTTTGTATCTCCACTCTAATGTATTGTACAGCGCTGCGTAATATGTTGGCGCTATATAAATAAATGATAATATTAATCTTTACCATGTCATCTGTCTTTCCTGAGCCTTGCTTTCAGTATATGTGTTCCTGTTCAGTCTCAAAGTCCTTATCTACTTGTTTGCTCGTTCTTTTGTCATGGTTGATCCCAGCCGTTCAGTCTGTTTGTGTTTTCTGGCTGACTTTTCTATCTCATTGTTTGTTTTTTGTTTTATTCCCAAATCTTCCTGAGCGCTCCCACCTTCATTTCGTTGTTTTCCTACTGCTGTTTTATGAATGGCTCAGAGTAGGAAAGGAAGTTACCTGAGGACAGAGTTAAAGGAAGGTTTACATAAGAAACTAATAGACAATATGATGCAGATAAATACAGAGGAACATGTGCTCAGAAATGTTTTACATTCTATGACGTTTAAAAAAAACAGTTTTTTTATGGAGCTTTCAGGCTTTAGAAAACCATTCTTTTCCTATTCAGCCAACTGTGTGTCTTTGCCCACCACTTTCTTTGAAGAATATATATAAGGAGTCCCATCTCTGCTTTTTGGAATATATTTGAGCTCGTCCTGACCTCAAACTGACCTTGTTACAACTGTAAAAAACATACAACCAACTTTTAAATAATTATGTCCAATAGTTTATGGCAGGTGTAAAGAGTAATCTCAACTTCGCCATGTCCATGTAAAGCCCCCCATAGACAGGCAGACTCCTCCATGCAACTTCTGTACAACCAACTTTTCTTCTACCAAAACCATGTAATATGAGGACCTTTCTACACCTTCCAATCACTATGTATTCTATCAGGGAGGTCACTATACTACATAGTTGTTGGTAGGTCTCATGAAAGTTGTATGGAGGAGTCTGCCTGTCTATGGGGGGCTTTAGCAGACCATATAGTCTTTATTGTACAATGTTTGATATGACCAAGAAAAATCCAGGCCCCACCAATAAGATCATTGATGGAGGTGTCCTCTTTGAGAGTTTTCTTGAAGTTCAATTCATGATGTCCAACACTCAATCATCCTTTGAATACCATTTCAGACAGACACAAGATGTATGGGGTAGATAGAGGGTAAGCCACTTGTGGTCTAGCCTGTGCTCTTCGTATATATAGGGCTTTGGGTTTGAAGGATTGGGATTGGATTGGTTGGGCTGTGGTCTCCTGAACTCCCAACCCTGGTGGTTTCTGCTATTTTTGTCTCTGTGGTTGATGAAAAACTAAAGCTGGCCATACACCTTTAGATCTCTCTGTCAGATATCCGTTAGATCTACCAACAACTATGTAGTATAGGGTCCTCTGCGGTTGAACACAGGTAGACTTGATTGTTTAGAAAGGCCCTCATATTACATGGTTTTGGTAAAACAAAAGGAGATCTAAAGGAAATCTGACAGAGAAATCTAAAAGTATATGGGGACCCAGCAACACTCATTACTAATGAGTGTCGAATTGTTGGTCTAGATAACTTTGCAAAGCCCCTGAACATGGTATCATTACCAAAATTGCTGGAGATGTAGAGAAGGGTTGTGGGAACATTGCAAAAAAAAGTTTTGCTCTAGCACATGCAGTTTTTACATAAATTAAGTTCAAAATCAATGCCGAAATTCCGATTTTCGAAATTTTGACTTTGAACTTTATTTGTGCAAAAACAAATTTCACTCACCTAGCCCTTCGGGTAGTTCTGGGGTAAAGTGTACATGTATGTACCTGCTGTTTCCTCTACTACGGTATTTCTGGCCTTGGGAAGTCATTTCTGGTCATTGCCAACTATGGAAATGCACTGTCTGTACAAAAAAAATACAAACGTTGGCATTTTAAAGACATCTGCTTGTATAGATGATTTTTTTTTGTAGAGATTTTTTATGAACTTTCTTTCAAAATTCCATTTAAGCAAGAGATAGAAGAGAAGGAATTATCCGGGCCAGAATGTCAGTCACGCTAAATCCTCTCTTCTACATACATGCTGATATATGATAAAAGCTGGAAACGTTCCCAACCTTTATGGTTACTAAGTGTATTTACATGGTGACTCTCTGTCTTAGGAATCTCTTCTGAAGCCTCTGCTTTGCCTGTCTGCTCTGAAATGCCCTTCTTTAATTCTCTGGCTGAGCCGACAATGGACAACATAATTGGTTATTCTCTGCAGAGGGCAAGATGTTTTTTTTTTTTAAAAGACGTAAGCTATTATTGAGAAAAAACACAATTTAGTCTAAATGCTACTCTGTTTCTACATTTTACTAAATGTAAGGATGGCTCAAAGGTGATGCATCATGTAAATCATACTGGTGGTACAAGACTTGATGGGAAAAGTTCATACTCCTTGCTGGTTACAGGGTTACAGAGCATTGGTTGAATTGGACATCTGTGGAGAGACCCCTGCTTTCACACAGAGGGCACACATCATTTTCCATATGCATGATAACAAGGCTGTTTTCTGAAAGAACCATACTGTTGTCAGATACACATGGATGGTATATAATAGATTTATCTGAAATTCCAATTAGGCCTAAAAAAATGATCCATTTAATGGATATCGTGCCTGAAATGGATTCCTACAGACTTGTGCATTTACTGAAAGGCCCTCCCTAAGTAAAATACCTGACACGGCATATAATAAAACGTACAAACCAGTATCCAACAATAAAGCGGAGTCTTAGTAACAAACATGGGCTGCCTAACGCGTCTCGCACATATGGAAGGACAGTTAAGCACAGATACATCTCCCGCACACAGACACATTCTGTTCGGCTTCATGTGCTTGCCCAGTTTTCTGTCTGCTGGAAGGGCAGCCAGAATAAACAGGCTTCCCGGTGAGCTCACTCGGATTGATGGGTTTATACTGAATATGTGTTTTCTCTCTTCCTCGGTGACACTGAGATTTATGGCCTTAAAGGTAGACTAGTCAACATTCATTTTCAGCAGACACTCAGAACATTGCTTACTTCTTCTCGCCTGGCTGCAGCTGCATGCTGAGAAGTAAGCTGGGCTAATAGAAGTACAGGATATTATTCTATTATTGTTTATCATTATAATGAACTCTACAGTACCCAAAGGTAAAGCAAGTAAGTGGTTCAGAGCACATTCTGAACTCTTATGGAAAACTTTAATGACTTGAATGTTACAGCTTTGATATGGGGACTTCTACATTTCCGACATGAGAGTAAAACACACAGAGTACTCAGGACAATACTGAAATAATAGTCGTTTCCAAAAAAAGGTTTCGAAGACTAAAACTTTTGTCTCTGTTAGATTGTCTTTAATTCCCAACCCACTTATGACCATTTTTTTGGTGTTGCTGTTCCTCCATTGGTGTCTGCAGGATAAAAGGTTAATGTCTCTAGCTGAGATCTGGACAACAGTGAAGATCCATAGGATTTCTACTTTGCTCCCTTACTGACTGAAATTAAGATACAATTTTGGATCTTCTATTTCTTCCATATTCCAGAAGCAGGATCCTTATTTGGATGTCCACATTACCAGGGGAACACATAACTTTTTTAGTGAGCAATGAGTACTAGGAGATTGTGTTTGCTACTCACCCCACATGTAGGGTGGATTTTATAAGTTCCGTCTCCCTCACTGTCTCTCTCAATGTCCTCTGTGTCAGCTTCCTGCATGGTAGATTCTGCTGCAGATGGTCCTCCCTGTTCTTAATTGATCCACCAGCTGGCTTTGGGTCAAATATAACTCTCACAGTACAAAATGTTTGAACTCCCCAGATCTTATACCTCATTAGTACAACCCTGACATTTTTTTGGGTTAGCATCTAACCCCTGAGACTACCTACAGTCCAAATGTTAACATTTCTTAGTCATAGCTCAACTTTTTAAACAGTGCTTTTCTCTTCTTAGATTTTTACCCTTCCATATCTGACTTTCATCCCCCAAATCTCCAACACCCTTATGCCTGGCATACACATGCTGATAAGTGGACGATTTTTCACCTGTCAGCGGAAAAATCGGCCGCTTATCGGCATGTGCGCACATGGGGCGACAGATCCCTGTCGCCCCACAGCTCGGCCAGCCAGAGAACGGACATGTCCGATAATCTCTGGCCGATGGAAGCCGATGGCATTAGCTTCAATGAAGACCGGCATCTTCATTGAAGCTAATGGCCGGCACACAAAGGGTGCCGGCCGACTGAAGGAGCCCCATAATGCACCAGGGTGCAAACGTGATGACATCATCACGTTTGCATTCCGGTGCATATCGGAGCTGGCCTGTCTGCACCCGTCGGGGTGTGTATCGCACGGTGATCCAACATGCCCCCACATATGGGGTGAGTACCACACAACATCTCCTGATACTCATCTGAGGAGCCCACTAAAGAAGTTATCCCCACCTATTGTATACCTTGTTCCCCAACCTAGATTGTAAGGGTCCTCTACTCCTCCTGTGTCATACATGTAGCTGTGTGTAATTGTGTGTTTAAATCTCCCCACTAATGTATTGTACTGCGCTGCGTAATATGTTGGCGCTATATAAATAAATGATAATAATAATAATATGTGCACCCCTGGATATATGATAGGATACAAACCATTGTCCTAACTTCCACAAAGCAAACACAAGAATTCATTAAATCCTGGTATGCCATAGTTTTTATTACATGGAATGTATTCTTATAGACAGCAATGACTATGGCTGCTACTGCTTTACAAACTTTATTTCCACAGGAAAAACAGAGTTCCCGCAAACTGCGTCATGTCAAATATTCTGATTTTAGAATCCACATTATGGAACGCTGCCACATGTAGTTACTCTGCTGTCCAACCTGTCAATATTTGTACAAAACGTCAACCATCCAACTCAGTTCAGTCACCCCCCCTCTGCGCTCATCTTCTGCCTGGAATTCTCATCACGGAGACTCTTCTACAGTTTGTGGGTGTGTTGAAAGATGGCTGCTGATTTCAAAGAATGTTCCATGGTGCGGCACTGCTCCTACACACCACACACGGAAGCAAAGTCCTTTGTCTTTTCTAAAGAGTGAATCTGTAAAGATTCAGGACACCTTGATTTTGTATTGATATATGTTAGGGCACGGTGCATGTCATCATTGTTCCAAAAACTTTTTCATCCATTCTCTAAACTTTTTGATTCTCTGAATTATACAACCTGCTGCTCTCACGCTACTGCGAAACTTCAAGTTCAAGTAATTTAATCGTAAAGTATATACATATTTCCAGCAGCCATGAACACTGCAGCACTCTGAAGGTGTTGGCTAAAGGCTGTGCGAAGCCAGTACAACCCTCAGAGGACCTAAGCTGAAAGTAAGTATTGTGAATGTGCTTAGAGAGGGGCGGAGGTGCAAAAATTGCATTTATCCTTTATAGCCCAAATTCAGCTTCTAGATAAAATTATAAATGCCATTCCCTACCACCTATTTTGTTTTACTACTGCTCCCCAGAAGGAACCCTGAATTGTAGAGCAATCTATCCATTTTCAACCCCGAGGCCAAAGCACAAGAATAAGCAGCTCCAAACTCTGAAGTCTTCTTGACTTGAAGAGTGGCCATACACGGGTTGATACCCATTCAATTGATGAACCCTTGAGCGCAGCATGATTACCATGCTGGGCTTCAGCTTTGTCGATTGAACAGAGAATCGATGTACAGCACTTCTGTGCAACTAATCACATTCAATTCAATAAGTAATGGCAAGTGAACAGGGTTTACCAACATGTTTGTTCCCTGTTCAGGAGGGTGGCCGCAATCAATTTGATATTAGACAAAGGGGAGTAAAGCTAGCCATACACACACCGATAAAAATTACGTAATCGTAATTTTCGGTAAAAAACTACCACATGGAAAATACAACTTTGGATTGATTTTTCTGGTTTTATCGAAAATAATCGCTGTTTATATCGGACAATGTGAATTTTAAAATGAATTTAAATGTAAATAATAAAATAATAAATATATATAATTTTATTCTATATACATAGATATTAGATAGATACATATTACAGATAAACAATATATAGAGATATATATTGATATGTTTACAGACAACAGATATATGTGTAGTATATACTATGTAGATGATACACTGAATGTATGTAATAGTAAAAAATGAATTTACGATCTAATATCATATCATAACATAAAATATACACTACAACTTTAAAAAACCTCTCCGGTCAGTTCAAGTAAACTATATTTATTAGTATATATATATTTACTGTATATATATATATATAAATACTTCTACATTGCGACAACTAGTACGTTGGCTGCTATGCTGAATAGCCACCATGTCAGCGGCAGCAAAATGCCGGTGGCGGAAGTCTTAATATCACCGGCACTAATTGGTCGGTAAAACACTATGAACTTGCCCGATGTTCCCAGACCAATAAAAAAATTTCAACTTGTCCGATGACTTTACGGCCGAAAATATCGGCAATTAGAATCGTATTTTATCTGTCGTACCATGTGGACCTGCACAGATTTCATGCCGATAAACTGCTTTCATTGGTCGGTTTTTATCGATCGTAATTTTTATCGGTGTGTGTATGGCTAGCTTAAGATACATGTTCTCCTATACATGAATATACGGTATATTTCACCACTTGTAGACAGTGTTTTAGTAAGCAGACCTTCATACATTTGAGGGTATGTTTGGATGACTCCTTAACAAATAATGAAGGACTAACATGTGTCCGTTGTGTAAAATCAAAATTTAACTGTTAAGGTTTGTCAGCTTCATGGAGGAAATATTACCAATCCCGAAATCCAATAAGACAACATAGAGAATAGGTTTAGCAGGAAAAGATGAAGCTTCTAAGGTGTGTATAAACATCTTCCGCCAAGAAAGCCCCTTTGAACTTCGCAACATGTAACTTGTCAGCATCCTGAAATATTTGATGAGGACTGTTTGTGCCAAAAGGCTCCATCACCAATGTAAAAATAGCAGAGGGGGAAATGGACACCCTGGCAAGTTCCATTATTAATCTGAACATCCTTACTTAACTACTTTGGTTTGGGCAATGGGTGACATACAAGACTTTACCTGCAGTGAGGAAAGAAGAAAACACATGTATTGAGTTTACAGAAGAACACAAACATAAATGATAATTAAATTGTCTGCATTGCCAAGCCAGCAACATCAATGGCTCGCATATTATATGTAAAGTGAATCAAAACCTTAAATACCAAAAATGTATTCTAAAGCCCCCCATACACCACATACAACTACCATGCAACTTCTGTACAACCAACTTTTCTTCTACCAAAACCATGTAATAGGAGGACCTGTCTACACCTTCCAATCACTATGTATTCTATCAGGGAGGTCACTATACTACATAGTTGTTGGTAGGTCTCATGAAAGTTGTATGGAGGAATCTGAAGGTGTATGGGGGGCTTAAGAGGACAAACATAGACTGACTATATCCGTTTGTTCCTTCATTTTGACCAGGTCATCCCACCTCTTGTCGTATGGTAGCAACCCCATTCACTATACTATGGTGGGCGCCTTTCTTGCAAGATTAATGTCGGCGGGACGGCTCACCATGGTGACGGCGGGGGGGATAAAAGGCCTGCCATCTAGCTTCCGGATCTCATGCAGTGAGATGGGGGGGGCATGGCCTCACACAGGCTGGTAAGGTAAGGGAAATTCATACTTTGCAAGAACTGATAATGACCTACTCTCAACCTATATATGTAATGTAAATTCACCTCACCTTATCTTTATATTATCTGAAAAATGCAACAGAGATTTTGGCTACAGCCTTTCATACTGGGTGTTACAACTATACTTAATAACTTGTTGGTAGTGAGTAGATTTTGCATTGCTCACGTTGATATCCTTTAATGATTAGGTGTTTATATACAAAATTTTTATTTATTTATTTTTGAAAGTATTACATCGGTATACTTTGAATAAACAATGGAAAAGGGGAAACGTTTTTTTCTTTTTCTCTCTCTCTTCTCTTCGCCAGCATCGGATTCTATTCAGTGGATTTTGATATTTACTTGGTATTCCCCATTCTCCTGGCGTCACCAAACCCGCCCGCTGCCGCAGTCTATTGTTTTTTAATGGATGATCTAACTAATACTACTATATATACTACTGACCTTCATTTGGTGAGTGATTTAAGGAATTCCGTAATTATGCTGATCATGATACATTGTGATGATGACTTTTATGACCTTGCCCTCCTTAGGGAAAACTGTGTTTTTCCTTTTCTCTTCTTCTATTAAAATTTTGGGATGTTGGCAAATTTAAATACTGATTAGGAGGATTACCATATATGTACATACACATTACCTTCCTGACGGATCTTCTGTTCACACATGCGCCGATGCGTCATGTAAACAGAGGATCCGCCGGGCAGGTAATGTTTATGTGTTCTGTTGGGACCCCCGCGCTTAACGGAGCACACAACGGAGTGGAGACATAGCCTTGGATCGATCATGCAAAAGTCGACACGTGTATGGCTAGCCTGGCTGCTAAGGCACCTAAGCAATGCTCATTGGAAAGGGGTCACAGTAGAAGAACACAAACATAATAAAGAAGTTATAACAATATTGGATTCCACTCTCAGCCGCTGATTGAGAACAATCGAGTATTTATATTAATAATATATATAAAAATATTTAAAAATAATCCAAAATCAAGGGTACATATATCACACCATAAAACATTTATTAAAAAAATGAACACTTTCTCCTAAGTGCCCTTTTCAGAAGAATTATGGCAAAACATGTTTTTTTTCCTTGGACAATATTATACAATACACACAGAAATTGTGCAAAACACCACATCTCAAATTGAACTGCTTTTAAAACCCAAAACATGGAGAATCAATTTTACAAATTTAACTTATGTTATGTTTAACTTTTTTTATTTATACAATATACAAATGATAGTCCCTCTGAACGTGGCTGATCAGAGATGGTTTGTAGCAGGTACATGCGGAGGTTGAATTGGGTGACACTTGATGGGAAAAAGTTTGTCCTTGGTACAAGGCGGCAAAATACACACATCTGATTGATTCTCAGTGTGGAGATTTGAGCAATCAGCTGACATTTGTAAAAAACAAACAAAAGGGGACCACAGGATCTGAGCAGGAATCCGGGAAGGGGTGACAACCACAAGCAAAGCGAATAACATGGATTTTGTATTGTTAGTACAGGTAAAGGTAACTTGTAAATAACTGCCGTGGTTCTTACACATCATCTGTGGGCTGTCTATGCTATAAAACCTGGAACAATGGCGGGACAACGAGAACCATATGTCATACCGCTGAAGAGGCATGTAGGTAAAATAGGATATTATGCTTTATTCTGTATTGATACTGCACCTCTAGTTATAAAAATCCTCATCGCAGAAAACACATACTAAGGGTGAAGAATAAGAGTTGAAGAGCTGCTAAATACCTGCCGTTACCTTGGAGAGAGTTAACACTGATGATGATGATGATTTACCCCTTTATAGTTCACAGTAATACAGAATTTATGGGCTTCTGGGGGTCAGCTTTACCGAATGGATTGATGAGGACCAGAGAATCCATATTCCTGAGAAATGAATGGGGCTCACTGCAAATATATTGATCATACACAGTCCCTAATGGTAACAAAGCCGAAATGTTCACATATGGTAGTGGTTCCCAAACTGGGGGGCATGAAGGTATTTCAGGGGGGTGCTGGCCCTCATTCTTAACCTGTGTTTGAATAGGGTGGGGGGATTGATAGTGTTCCTAAATTGAAAAGGGGGGCCTGCAAGGAAAGTTTGGGAACCACGGACATATGGCGAGTTTGTATGCTGCAATATCATTTAAGGATTGATCAGGCATGTTCAAATGACACTGGTTGAGTGGTCAATTTAACATGCCTCAAGTACATTTTAAGGTGCATTAAATAATACTGCAGTGTGATGAATCGACGCATCATGGCCAGTATTTATTGGATATTATTACTAATATTTTTTTTTAGTCAAAGCCTATAGGCTGGGCTGTCCTTTGTCTTATTACCTCCCATTGTTGGTGTCTGCCGTGTATAGTCATACATGATCATGTGAGGTCATTGTGCATAAAAGACGTATTAGCCGCCATATTGTTCAGAGACATCTAACCTGTTTCTTTGGGTAACAATATAAACAGGATTCTATAAAATGTTAGAAAAGGGAAATCAGCTATTTATTTGTCACTGTTAAAGCAGATCTGATGTGTAGAAGGGGCTCTGGCTTGTTGTAGTGAATTGTACAATGCTTAGTGAATATGTTTAACGTGTGCTGACTCTTATCAGATTGTGTGACATCTTGTTTCATAAACTACACATAACTAAAGTGAAATTTTACTCTGGGCCTATGGACAGCTTGGTGTTCTGACGGGTGTGCAATATAAATGAATTGGTTCCCAGGACAGCAGTCCCATAAATGTAAAATTTTTACTGAAGAGCATCACAGTGCATAATACTGTAGGTTGTAATGCGTCATGTTAAAAATACACAAGACCATTGTAAATGCATGACACTGCAGCACCCTACCATCATATTAGAAAAATACACAAGACCATTGTAAATGCATGACACTGCAGCACTCTACCATGCATATAGTGTGTGTTGTAAAATGCAACACAACAGATTGGTATAATGGGCCCGAATGTGTATGGTGTACCGCATGGCTTCCCCTACTTAATCAGCTCAGCAGATGGAACCAATGGGAATTTCCTTGTTGCATGACCAACTCTCTCCCAAAAAAAATCATTGGATTTCCACTTCTCAATCTCTTACCTTTGTAATGGGCCAAGTTACTTTGATCATATCACAACACTCTATCTCTCTGCCCACATTGCATGTTCCATTTAAAACTACCTTTATCTATCTTTATCTGAAAAAATTACGATGTTGTATTCTTTATGTGGGTTTGATAATTGAGTTTTTCAGGGACTCATGTAAAGCAATTGTAAACTTATAAACAAATTGTGGTATTAAAAAAATATATTTTACATAGTGGTGACAAAGTAGCTGCTTTCTGTACCATTTAACTATTATACAAGAATATTACAAACACATTATACTCAATCTATCAGCTACATTAAACTTTTGTATGAATCCTGAGGCATTGAAGAGCACTTGTTAATTATACGCAGTGGCAGCCACCATTATTTTTGTGCTAAACCAAAACTTGTGAATAAAAAACCAAACCAGCATCTTGACTCAACTCTACTACATGTATTCAATGGTAACGTATTCTAACTGTGGCTTATTGAGAAAATGTCTTCATGTTTATACTGATTGGCTTCATCTTTATCAGCATACCCATGTAAACATCCAATAAGTTTGACTCAGATCATATCCACCATGACCGTTCCTCAATGATGCTTAAGAGCTTATTTACATAGGTGGTTTTTAACTGGCCGGTAAATGAGAAACTGCCCGACGAACTGCCCAGGTTGGCTTTCGCCCCATAGATCTGTCATGGGTAAGTTATCTAAATGCCCCCTCGCAGACAGTTGTGCCCGGTTGTTTTCTGGGCTACTGCCTACTGACAGCAGCCAGGGAATCAACTGTGTAAATGTACACTACTGTACTGTAGTGATTTTATTGCCTGTAATATTTATTAGTTGTTGGTCAATATTGGCTTCAATAGGACACTCTAAAAAAACTTAGTTTAACCCAAAAATGTATGTCTCTCCATTGTATATAAATAACTATGAGTGTTGTAATAATGATAAATCAAACTAAATTCTCACTCCTGTTTCCCTTTCCAATACTCAATCTATACAATGGCCAGTGATGGTATAAGCCTCCTCTTAATGCTTAAAAATCTAACAGGATGATGACAGGGAATTCAGCTGCAAATAATATCACCCATGATGCCTTTTGATTGGCACAAAGAGAACAACTAATCAGATGCGGCAAATGAGATGTTCATGTTTAAATAAAACACTCTATATAACATTAGAAAATGATAGCATATGGCTCATTAAACATCACTTATAATATATTAACAGTGCTTTGGAAATGGTAACCTGGCTAATGTTCCCCTTAACGTGAAGCTGTTGTAAGAAAAATATGAACTATTTTTGGCTTCCGTTTAAAAATGCTAGGTGCCTGGCTGTTCTGGTGACCTCTTGGTTCCAGTTATTTTTAAGTCACCAAGTAGAAAGCAGCAGACATAAAAAATATAATAAGATGTTAGGACTTCTTATATGCTAACTATTACAGGTGAATCATAAAGAGCAGCCAGAAACAGCTGATTCTATTTTATTATTAAGTTTAAATATGCATCTTTCTGAAAACTATGTAACTGTAAAAAATTTAATCTCTTATTGTATTTGAACCCCTTACCATAGATGTGTATGTAAGGGCACGTAAGGTTTGTTTAAGAGTTAGATTCTCTGTTAAAGGATATCTAAACCCCAGAACATTGTGATATCTTACAGTTGGCACCACTGATGGTAGATCATTCAGGATAAACGTTTCGGTGAAAACGGCCCTTTACCTTACTTTGGTGAGATTTTGTCCCTATTGTGTCTCCAAGGAAGGAGGAAGTGAAGAGACATTGCCCAAGTGGGACATCTGTTTCCTACTCTATAAATACAAATTTTTTTGCCTATAAGTACATTTTCAGGAATTTACTTCTGAATTAGGTCTACAAAAAGCTTTACATCTAAAGCTTGTGTGATTGCACTGTCTTTATGTTTGATTGTCGGCATGATTGTCTATGTTAAATATACACTTTATGCACCATATTATTACGCATTAAAAACAACCTGCTATAGCAGAAAATACTAAGGGTGTGTTTCACAGAGAAGTAATTTTTACACGAGCCCATTGCATCTAGAGTTTTGGAAAAAAATTTGGGCAACAAACTTGCCCCAGTAATATTGTCTGAATGGAGTATGTATGTTCTCCCCTCATATGTATTAATCTGTGCTTTACCAAATGCCCCCTCTGCTCCATATATACACATGTTCACGAGGCTGTTTACTTGTTACAACATGTTACATAGACCAGACTAAAAATTACTTCTTTGTCAAATCACATCCTTAAAGCTCATTTAACTTCCAGTTTAAATGTACTAAATACATTCCAGAAGCATCAACACAAAAGATGTAAAAGGGTCTTTATTTTCTACATCAAATAGCCACAGCCTGAGTAAAAATGGCTTTTTCCTGCCAGCATGCAGGGTGGGCCCTACGCTCTGTATAGAGAATCACTGATCTCTTTGTAGGTCCGCCACCCTTTACTCCAATGAGCAGGAAGCATGAGTTTACCTTATAGATCTCCCTCAGTATAGGGTGTGTCAGACCACGGCTTCCCCAAAGAGAGATAATGGTCCCAAATCACAGCATGCTGACAGGGGACAGGCTGTGGATGATTTAGGATGACTGTAAAGGCACCCATACACGTGAAGATAGCCTTTCGATCGATGATGTCCGTAAATCCCTCTTCAACTGCTATAATTTAGATGGGGACCAGAGTATTGAACGGGAATTGAGCACCTAAAGTGGTGTGCCTCGATTCCCATCTATTCAACGTGCGATTGAGGGCAGCGTGATGACATCATCATGCTGCACTTGAACGGGTGATCCATCTTATGGGTATATGCACGTGTATGAGGAGCTTAAGACACTGAACACCTTGTGTTCTAATGCACCTAGAATGCATTACCCAGTTTAAATTGAGAGCTTTTTAGGGACTTCACCCAGTTTTTGCTGAACCTAGATATCCAGTCCAAGCAATCAGTGGCTTAAAGGGGGTCTTTCATAAAGAAAAATTCCTTTGTGAGAAGCCTCTGATACCTAGGATATCACTCACATTAAAAAGGTTCAAATAGTGTAAGTAAGAATGCTTCATTCAGAGGCTTTCCACACAGGTATTTTGGCTTGTGACCGATTCCCTTTAATGGCTCAGGCATGATAATTAAAAATATACTCCCACTCCAACCCAGTGAAGAAAAAAATGTCTATGCACATTCATAAAAACTTTTTGTCTGTTGTTCACCATGCATTTTACAATAAAGCTATTCAAAGTCTCTCTTGTGGCTCCAACAGCCTCTGTGTCCCTGTAAAATGCACCATTTGTTATAGTTCTTGTTTAGACTCCTATCAGAGACCCTGATAATAAGTCCTCATTAGTTGTCCATTAAATAAGACTCAACTTAAACAGTCACTGCTGGGTACATCATCTGTTCTGGATTGTTGTGAGGAGGGTATGGTGACTGCATTGGTCTGTAGCCACCTTGGAGTCCATCCATAAAAGTTGGGACAGGGGTCATATTGACAGAGTCATGGGGGACGGCATAGCCAACAAACTGGGGGTGAAGGTACTGTCCTTGGTGAGGAACAAGCTGTGTGGCTTGCTGACAGTTCAACACTGAGTAGTTGGTGGGCATATTTACATAGACGTTATTCATGGCTCCTTCTGGCAAGCAGCAGTTGGTTTGTGATCTAGTGGGTGGTGCCCTGGCACCAGAGTTGGCACTGGAGCTAGAACTAGTGGCTGTGCTGGACTGGCGGGAAGAAGAACCACGTGAAGTGCTGGCACTTGAAATCATTGGGATGGTTTCCATCAGTCGGTTCCCACCTGGTGCTCGGCTCTGCTGGGGCTCCTGTTTTGGCCGCAAACAACGACAACAGCACACTGCTACTAGGGACCCCAAAATTATAAAAGCCACAAACACTGATCCAACTATTAGAAATGGCACGTAGATGGGCACTGCAAGAAAAAGAGAAAAATCAATGTTACTATTGGGAAATCATGGTACTTAACCATTCATTAAAACAGAGTTTAACAGTATATCTAATTCTAATATCCACTTTTAATTAAACACAAAGATATTGGTATTCTGTTTTCAAATAAATATAAGATAACATGTATAACAGATTAGATAAAAAACCCTCTTCCAAAGTTTTGTGTTCTAATTACATTACTAGGTACAATCAACAGGATTTTGCACCAAATAAGCCATTTCTACAATAAAAAATTTAAAATAGTTGGCCAAGCCCCTCCCCAAAAAATAAATACTCATCTACATGTCAGCCGTCCCCCGAAGACCAACCTCTTACTGATATAGCACTTCATCCTCCACAATGTGTCATCTTGCCTGAGCCCATATAACTTCTAGACAACAGGGTGCTAATATTTGTACTTCTAATACACATATAGTCCTCGACCCTACTCCTTACTAGTAAAGCAACATAGCTGAAAGAGGAGGTTAAAGTAAAATCTACTATTGCTTTTGTTCCCCATTGAGCTAATCATATTCATTGATGTCCTGCAAAGTGTGAGTACCGGAAAACTTGAAAACTTTTTTGAAAACCAGTGTTCTCCCCAGATTTTTTTTTCAGCCGGGCGGCGCGATGACGTCATGACGCGATGACGTCATCGCGCCGCCTGCACCGGTCCGGCGGCCTCTCTGATAGGCTGCCGGCCAGCGGCAGCACACAAGTCCTCTGACAGGCGGCGCCTCCCCATTCTTCAGGAGCGCGCCGCAGCCACTGAAAGACTCCGGCCCGCCGCCCCGGTAGTGTGCCGCGGGCCGGAGTCTTTCAGTGGCTGTGGCGCGCACCTGAAGAATGGGAGGCGCCGCCTGTCAGGCTGCTCGCTGTGTGCCGGGCGGGGACCAAAATCTCCCGGGCGGGCCGCCCGGCCAATCTGCTTTGGGGAGAACACTGAAAACAGTATTAGAAGTGCTGCTCACCCAACAACAACTTAATCGACACCTTACTGTATGGGTGGCTCATTATGGTGTCAGCTCCGTTTGATATTGTCTCCCAATGCAATGTGCCCCCCTTAGTGGTGCCCTCAAACATGGAGCTCCAAAGCATCATTATCACCAGGACATATAACTTTTCATAGGACCTTTCCTTGTAAATGTCAAGAGAGTTAAGAAGCACAGACAGTTTGTATCACCGTCTATGCCTTCCCACCCTGACCTTCCCCCTTTCCATTTTGTAACGGTAGGGTGAACTTCCCCAATGTAGTCTCATACAGAAATAACTGATCAGAAATCAGGTTGGAATAAGGCTGATGAGTTTATCCAACTTGTAACTTCAAAAGTTGACAAGCTGGTTGTCTTTCTCATATAAGGGATATAATAGACTACAGACTTTCCAACCAACCACCATCCACCCAAACTAAAATAACGACACTGGCCTAGTGGATAAGCAGTGCTTTCGAATCAGTGTTTTTGTCATAGACAAGCATCCATAACCTCACTTGCATTCTGCTAATTAAGAAAGCTCCGATTTCAAATCCCAAAATGAAAGCAACATGCCCAAACAGAGGCGTAATTATCAGCGGGGATTGGGAGCACTCGACAGGTGGCATGTGCACTTACTGAAGCAATTTTTTCATTAGTACATGGCAGTTCATGTGACACAGGAAAGACTATGAATCAAGTAACAGGAAAGGAATCTTAATGATAACAAGAATGTTTCCACTCCTGTTTCAGTGTGTGAATGATAATTGTGACGTCACGGCAGCCTGTACTGGTGCCGTCCCATTGTACAGATCAGGGATGGATGACTTACCCCTGATTGACAGCGATGGGATTTATCCAGGGAAATTAAGGCTGAACATCCTACAACATAGGGAATATGACACTCAGACCGATATTTAATATCACATCCAATATCTGGAGTCCCACTCATAATTAGGCTACCATGCACAATATGAGGATAACTTCATTCTACATTCTTTTTATTTCACTAAAGCTAGCCACACATGGTTCAATTGACTGTACAATCAATGTAATTCAATAAATTTTTT
>CM070033.1:27590761-27603143 GCA_036250615.1 Ptychadena robeensis
CGATCGAATTGATGATCGATTTGATGTCAATTGAACCATGTATGGCTAGCTTTAGTCTTATTTCAATTGCACATGTGCTACAATTATGTCTGATGACATTTAATCTTTGTAATATGAAAGCTCCAAAACAACTTTTTGATTACTCCAAACCCCCAATATATTGTGTAATATGGTCCAATACCCCGCACTCATACATGAGACTCCCATTGGATGGAATTTGGATGAAAGTGCAATGTATATGGTCAGATAAAGTAAAAGAGTTCTATCACAATACCATCAAGGACTTCTGTTTCGCAACAAGCTGCAAATTAGAAAAGTACATTTCTTAGACTTGTCCTTACTAAGCTACCACCAGACAACTAGATATCTCCCTGAGACAGAGGACAGGTAGACATCTGCTTATCCTTAAAGTGTCCCTAGAGTGCTAGAACCCACCTCAACAGCTCATGCTTGGTTAATTATCTGCGACCATGTGGTCAAACAATGTGAACAAAATCTAGATAATTGATGACCACTATTAACTTGAATGTTTAGAAAATAGTTCAACAAAAACACTGGTTAATCATGGTGTTAGGCCTTGTCCCTGGGACAAAAGCCACATTGCAGGACTGCTTACAAGCATGAAGTAAGGCTTGAGACTCGTTCTGTAATGCTTATACTGTGACCTGGAAAGCACACTAACAGTTTTTCTTAATATGTGGAAAATGAACACAGAAAAACTATTTATAATTTCTACAGGGGGTAACATGAATCATCTCATCTGTGAATCCATGAAGGTTTCTAATGGCCAATTGGTAAAATTCAACATTAGTGGTCTGGAATATTACACACAATGAAATCACACTGCAAGTAACCGGCACAACTTCTGCCCAATCTAAGGGTTGACTCTACAAAACAGCAGGTGGACTTGCTGGAAGGTTGCAGAGATGGACATATGGTTCCAGGGAGAAGGTAAATGCATAGTCTATTTACATAACCCTAGACTTAAAACAAGGACTAAAAACTCTGATCAATATGGTCAACTGAATTCAGAATTGTTAGTCAAATCCACTGGAACTGAAATATTTGTTCTTGTATGGCTAGCCTAACTTACTGCTGCCTCTGACAACTAGGTTCCCCGAATTGAGTGAAATCACTACCAAGCTCCCAGTTGATGATCTAACATAAGGAAGCAAAGATCTGCCTCAAAGAAGACAACCGCCTCAATACAGAACAAAGCAACAAAGGGCACTAACAGGAAAAGATCTTTTTCAGTAACAGTCAAAAATGGTGGCTAGTCCTTAGCTGTCTGCGTCAAAGTTCAGAGTTAAGGTCCTTCTAAATAACATGAAATCTATGAACCATCCTGGAAATAATTTAGTAGAAATAATGCAACAGAAAAAACTTTTTACGAAGCTCAGAAAGGTGATGAATCCTGAGTTTGACTCTTGTAAATTTCTTTAGGTGTGAAAAGCATTCCCTCGCTTTCCATGTTTGGATGAAGTTTACTATGAGCAGGTGTCCTCACCGCCCATCAAATCACTCACCAAGAGGTCACTGCAAAGCACAGCAATTTCTGAACGCTTGGAACAACTGCTCCTTCTTCCTGAACATTTGTTTTACTTAGTAAACACCATGGCTGTAATGTGAGTGGTGGAAGGAGTTTAGACCTTCTTAGGGCTTTTTCCACACTATAAGTCATTTTACTTTAATTGCTCCTCGAGACAGGAAAAGATCCTGATTCATGTAATTCATAAACGTGTAAAAAAAAATCACATATTGCAATCTACAGGTTCTCAGATGTAGTGGGAATACTCTTCTGGTGATTGGGCCAGTAATGTCTTTTACTTGGGTGATAACATTCATTGGAGTGTACCTACAGAAGAGCATTGTTGCTTCTTGACAGGAGGGATAAAAATCAATGATTTAAAAAATATATATATATTTTTTAATTTAAATGGGATATTTCAAAAAAAAAAAATCTTTTCGATGAAAGTATATTACCACCCAAAGGCTAATCCATCATGAAATAAAAATTAGTTATTTAATTATGTAGAATAAGGCTGTATATGTTAAATTTTTTGGGTAAATAAATTCCATTAATCCATTCACAATGTCACGCTCCTCCAGAGGTTTCTGTAAGATTATTGGGCAGTTTCTCTACAAGATATTATCACAGATGCTTGCTTTACTTTTGCAGTTCTCAAAACTGAATTTCACTCATCAGAGATCACATGCCTCTTCTTCACAGCAAAAATGTTATAACATGAACTGAGTTTAGAAAAAGACCTTAATCCTATTGTTCTACAAATCTATGAATACAGATACCCCTTCAGTGCTCAGTTTCAAGAAGTTCAGTAAATAGAATAGAAACAATATTTTTCTGATTTCTTTGAGTAGAATAGATCTTCACAAGAAGTGGAACTAAGTATGAGGAGGGAGGGGCAATCTATTTAAATTGTTATTATTAAAGTAATGATTATTTTTCCTTCCTAAGTATAGCAGAAAAGTTGTCCAAATATGAATGATTAACCTAAACTGGGGATAAAAAAAAAACTAATATTAAAAGTTGTTATTCTAAAAGTCTTCATCTACTTGTATATTAAAGTTATACCGGCAAGATTTAGTCTTTATGTAGAAAACTAGGATTTAAATCAAGACTTACTGACTAGTGATTTAAATCATGTTTTAAATAAGTTTGATTTAAAACAAATCCACCCTGCTTCTTGAGGACAGAAAGTTTCTGGTAAGGAATACTATCAAAATTATATTCATCAGGAAAACGTGTAGACAATAAAAGAAGGAAATTGTTAGGGCTTACATACAATATAAGGTATCTGTTTAGTGAAACAATTCATGAAGGTGAGTTTGCACTATTGTGCAGGATCTGTTTCATCAGTATAGGGCCCTTTTTACTGTCACCCAACCTGCCATGCCAACAACCAACCTGCAAACTCTGGATATTGGTTGAAAAAAAGTTTGTAGATAAAACAGATAAAAGATAATTGTATATGTATTGCTCCTTCCAACAAGATTTCAGGAAACTGCCTACTGGTACAGATGCCTATTACAACTCAAGATTCCAAAGTTTTGTTCTAATTTTGGATAAAGTTAGGAAATGTTATAACCTCTGACAAGTTGTTAGTTTCTTCTATTTTATGTATAAAACTTACTTGAAAACTGTAATGTTTAAAATGTTTTTTCAGGGTAAATATAACAGATAAAATATCAAAAATGAGGAAAGATCATCTCAATAGATAAAGCTAACTCAACAAACGAAAAAAACAGTGTGCGGTGTTTTAGCTGGAACAAAACTTTCCAGTGATATATCTCTCAGATCGACTTTTGATATATTGATACCCGTTTCCTGTATATGTTATTATTGCCAGGATCAGGTGACAACCGGACAGTCTTGTAAAACATCAGAACTCAGCTCATATAACTCCGGGCACCTTGGAGAAGCCAATAAGTTAGTTTATAAAAACTTTTTGGCGAGTGGACTGTTGTGAGACAGCCAAGATAATCAGCTGTTTTTTCAGGTTTCTTTCCTTTATACATAGTGCCAGCAAACTCTGCAGTGTTCTCCGGACCAACTACAAAGCAACATCTCTCATATGATAAACATGAGACATAAAGAAAGGTTTAGTAGTTAGCCATGGTTCCTTTCATAGATACTGTACAGTGTGTCTGCTTGGCCATGGAAGCCAAGGAAATGTTATTTGTACAATTGTCTGAATACATTAGCACTTACAGAACATAAGTGTCTACATCTATGTAAATCTATCTAGTTCAAAATGAAGACATTACGAACCTGGACAGTTGCCACTCACCATCTATGGCCAGCTGACCACAAATTCTAATTTTGAAGGTTGCATCATCTGCGCTATAATGTGTTCTTCGCCCCTGTACAATTTACCTAGTCTGAAAAAAATGAATCTGTCGTGTAAAACTCAGTTATTTAAAGGTCTTACAGATGACAACCTATTAGCCCGTGTAAATTAGAGGAAAGTCCTGTTTGAAGCCAAGATTGAGAAGAGTCAGCAGGCGGCTGACTGCACATAAAAAGGCCACTCTCATTACTATGATAATCCCCCTGCTTCTCCATGTCTGCATCCCCCTTCATCACCTCAGAGGTTAGACCAAAGAAAAAAACCTTCAAATTGCTGGCTGCCAGTCTGATAATTGGTGTGTGCCGCTGTGCTTTAAGGATAATGCTGTCAGATTCCAAGCACTTCATCAGACATTCCTAAAATTCTCCAATTTGTAGTGTTGGTTTTTCTAAAAAGTGTATTGAGTGTGTAGAACCCAGTACAGACAGGGCTGGTACGTAACAGTTATAAAATATCTATTGATTTTACTAGACAAATATAGGGGTGTTAAACTCAGGGGGTCCAAATCTGGATGAAATGTAAGGACCCTAGCGGTCAGGACGGCAGCATCTCGTCCAGCGCTGCTACTGCTACTACAGCACTGGACGAGGTGCTGCCGTCCAGTACACATCGAGGCTCCGGGAGCGCATACTCACGGTTCTGCGCTGTCCCGGTGTCCCCGATGTCACAGGCAGGCTGGCAGCATATCCTCCTCTCTCCCCCCCCCCCCCCCCCCCCTCCGAGTGACGTGATGATGTCACATCGGAGAGGAGGCGGGAAATTCAAAAGTACAGTGCATGAAAATCAGTTGAAAACTGATCTCTATGTGCTTTTATGTACTAAATCTCGCCAGAATAAAAAGTCACTGGTGCCCCAGATGTGCCCATATGCAGTAACCCTCTCTTTCCTGGTGTGATTTTACCACATCCATTACACCAGGTTAAAGAGGGTTCACTGCAAATGGGCACATCTGGGGCACCAGAGACTCTATTTGGGCGAGATTTAGTACATAGCAGCAATGGTTTGTGCCCTGATTTATGTGTTTTCTCATTAAATTTATTTAAATTTTTTATTTTTATTTTACATAATTGTTTGTTTCAAACATTATTATATTCAGGATGTCTATTAGACCCTTGTACGGACACATTTTGGGAAGTTACAAACCTACAACATAAAGAAAAATTTACCATTGAAGTCTATGGTGCGCTTTTGGTACAGAAATCTGGACCTCAGCAGTGCGCTAGTGAGGTTAAAATTATATTTAAGAAATGAATGGCACAGATGTGTCTTTTATTTGACTTGATATCACATGTGTTATAGTATCACGCATTGCTTGTTCCAGATTCAATGTGTAAGCAAAACTTAAGTACCGTATTTTTCGGACCATAAGACGCACTTTTTTCCCCCCAAAAGTGGGGGGGCGAAATGGGGGGTGGGTCTTATGGTCCGAATGCAGAAGTACAGGGGCATTTTTGTTAAGGTACCATGGTGTCCCCGCCCGGTCGCCGCCGGTCCCCGGTCTCTTGCCCGCCGCGCCATTTCTCTCAGACAGTCTGTCTCACTTCCTCCTTCTCCTCTGACTGATAGACGTAGCGTGCGACGTCTACGACACGCCCCACAGCAGCAGCCAGGTTGAATAACAGAGGAGGTTCCTCCTCTGTGACTGACTGTGCGGCACTTGTGGCCGCCCACTAAGACGGGGCCGCCGATCTGCATCCATCAAAATTTACAGACACGACCCCACCTCCTCTGTATTCAACCTGGCTGCTGCTGTGGGGCGTGTCCGTAGAACGTCTCACGCTGCACGGCGGACGTCCGAGTCAGAGGAGAAGGAGGAAGGGAGTGAGACATGAATGTCTGACAGAAGAAATGGAGAGCGGAAGACGAAGGGACGGGGGAACACAGGATGGAGCGGCGGACGGACAGGGACACCATGGAATACCGCAAGGTTGCAGCAGTTCAGTCAACAGAGGAGGAAACATTTAATTGAGGGATGAGCATCCACCATCCTTTCAGCCATCCTGCCTCCTTCCAACTTATACTAAAAACAACCCCATATAATAAGCCCACAACTCTCACAATGTTATATTGTGTAATGGAGGTTACCGGTATTATTATGGGGGTGGTGTTTAGTATTTTAGTATGGCCCTGCACTATATATGGAGACCCACCCTACATCAAATGAAGTGAAGGAGGCAGGATGGATGCTTTGCATTTTTTTCTTGTTTTCCCTTAAACCTGGTGCGTCTTATGGTCCGGTGCGTCTTATGGTCCGAAAAATACGGTATCTTTCCATATGAAAAAGTTCATCATTATATCTGATGAGAAGGAAAAACTTTCTCAATTGTAGAGAAAGTTGTCCAAGTTTAAAATTTTGGCCCACTTTGCATTTAGTTTGGCCCCCCTTGTGCAACACCATACTCAGAGATCAGATAAAAGGACACCTTAAGCAGATAGGTTGTATACAAATGACACCTCCAAACCAGTTGATCAAACTAAAGTTTTGTACCCACTAATGTTTGATGAAACCGCTAATGTTTTTGTTTTTCCACAATTGTTGTTTTTATATAAATGTTGAAAATACCAAATCTAATGTATTAGTAGTTTGGAAGGCTTGGATGTTGGATGAATGATTAATTGCATATAACCAACTGCATGCAGTTATGGTCTATAAGCCCTTAAAGACAAAACTGCAAATACTAATAATCCACTTCTAGACCTGTCCATGATGATCATGGTCATGGTGGTGATCTGGTTGTACATGATCTTAAAAATGAGTAGCCCAGTAAGATAGAGCTTGAAAAACATATGCTACATTTTCACTGTTGTTTCCTAGGCTGTCGGCAGGAGCCCCTAAAATAACTGGGTACTCCTGTCGGAGAGCGCTACAACCTTGTTCAGGTAAAGGTGTGCTTAGATCCCCCCCCCCCCCCTCTGTTGAGGTCAACCGGCCAGGGTATGTGTGTAGAAGATGTAGGATGCCTATAGATTTACATCCACTTCCTTATCTTATCATAATCAACCTTATTAGGAGAAAGTGACCCTTGCCAGATTAGAAAATAGTTTACCTAAAAGGTATCACCAATCAACACTTGTCAGGGGAGAAACAATTGAAGCTGGGTACTAGGTAGGAAATATTTTTATGACCCCTCTTATTTTCGATTTCCACTTCTGCAGTGCTATCTCTTCTCTCCATTAATGGTATCATCATTTTCAGGGACTGTGGACTGGTATAGACTTTATGAAAATAAGTTGTGCCCACATGACCAAATACTCTGCATTTTGTAGCTACAACCACCTATAAAGCTCTGTAAAACACCTATACTGAAACCCATCACACAGATGACTTCATGGCACATTGAGTTTCACCACTTCATGGGGTCATTAATATTCAATGAATAACAATAACTACCAGAGCAGTAGGAAAGCAGTAAGAGTTCTGTAGAAAGCAACCCTTTCCCGATTCAACTTACACACAAGATGCCTGACCATTGTAAACCCAAACCCTACCAACAATTTTACTAAGCCCTTCAAGTCAACGTAAATGCACCAAACAGAAATAGAAGCCTAGATCTGACCGAACGGCTGTCATTCTTATTAGTATGAAGGCTAAGAGGTCAGTAGACATGGGAAACGCCCAGATTCCACTGCTCAAGTGCTATCTCAGTACTGCAAGGAAGTGCATATTTACATTGCAAATATTAGCTGCCTATCAATATGGGTAAAACATTGTCTTTCCAAGAGTCTCCAGTGTAATGAAAGTGCCTGCTGTAGGATAGTGCTTTTGTGTTTCTTCGTCATTCATGATGTACCACAGTACGGCTCCGCGGTGGCAGCTGTTCAAGAGATGGATTACCCAAAAAATTTTAGTGGGTGACTTTTCATTTATGTATTGAGTAGATGAAAAGCATCATCTTCTCAAATTAAGCCATGAACCCAGTCTTTGTTGTGTTGTGACAAAAAAGTTAAGATAAAAAAAGTTTATCAGCTGTCATCCCTGACCACAAGTGGGGGGAATGACATTTCACACAGGAACTGTAAGATGATCAGATACAAGCCAACAGCCATCGGGCACCTTTCTCTGTCCACAGTGCCAAATGCCAATATTTGGATTAGGCAAGGTTCTGTTTTTAGACTATAGGAAATATTGAGGAACATGCTTTATTGAACTAACAATTACTAGAGGAAACAATATACTCTATACCCCTTGTGGCTACCATTGGTGTTGGTGGGCACATCATTAATTGGTCATCTTGGGCTTTATTCAGATGGGTGGTCAAGGAACCGATCATTTACCTCAACAGATGGGCATGACACAACACATTCACTGGGCAGTTGTCCATAGGGACAACATGAGGGTGGTTGGAGGGTGGTAGACAGCTGCCAGCTAACTGCCTTCACAAATTTGTAACCCGCTAGAAACAATCTATCGCGATTTGTTTTCCTACATGTGATCCTTTGAAAGACCAATCTTTAATGCTTTCTGAGTCACTGACAAGAACAAGCAAGTCAATGAGGTAAGAAAAAACTTCTACCCATGTGTTCTGCCAGCAATGGCAGCCTATATAGTATCTTATTTATCACTTAAGCTATTGATTCACTAGTTCAACACATTAGTTGCCAGGCTACCAAGTTTCAGTCGTCTATAGAAAATCCCATGATTACACCGAACCTCTGGCGTGGTTCCGGAGTGTCTGCCGTCTGACACAGATAACACCCACTAATGTGCTTTATGTTATATTTCTGATAGTAACTAATGAGTCCTCCTCAGTGATGTCCTCATGTTTTCCACTGATATGACCAGACCAGAGCTCATGGCGCACATTACATCTTCTGAAAAACTTTATTGATCTTGCACTGACTTACGCTGGATACGCTTCTACATACAGATGCTGGATTTTTGGGACCAAAGATAATCATGCATGAGGGCCTTTAGTGTAACGCAGTGGTTCTCAACCTTTTTAGAAGTGACGTCGCAAGTGCCCCCCTCCCTTATATTTTATCATTTGAACAAGCGGGGTGGGAAGTTAGTTCTTAAGTTAGGGAGGGGGGCATTACTCTCCCTCTTTACTTCCCACCCCACTTGTTAGCAGCAGTTCTAATGCTTTCAGTGAATCGGGCCTGTAAAATGGTCATTCAACCACCAAGGGGGTCCCGACCCACAGAATGAGAACCACTGGTGTAGCACGTAACGTGCATTTCTCCCCTCAAACCATTTATCGATCCTTTGTGCCAGATAACTAAACCACCAGCTTCTAAACAAGGGCATTTACAGCAGGATTACCAGGATTTATTTCTGTATTTATAAACTGTAAATGGTTTTCATCTGTGTTGCCATCCTTCTTTTTGGTGTATTAGATAGAGCTAGCCATACACAGTCGGATTCCATGGCCGATCGATCACCTATCCGATCGATTCCGGCGATCTCAGCGGGAATCGGAGGTCCGATCGATCGGCCAATTAAGTCTGATTAATTGTCCGATCGCTACATATCACCTTGTCCCACCGATTCCTGGACGATTCCGTGTCCGATCGCTTACTCCACATATGGCAACTCCCCCTGATGTGTGCAGAATCGGATTAGAAAGACCAACATGTTGGTTCTCTGTCCGATCCGATTCTGGGCCCCCGAACGATCGGACGTGATCGGACGGACAAGGTGGGCTTCACGCGATTCCGGGACGATCGTTTCGCGTGCACGCGCCCGGAATCGATCGTCCCGGAATCCGATGGGAAACAGACCCGTGTATGGGGGCCTTAAGAATACCTGATTACTGTGTGCAACCTCTCATTTGTTAAGCTGGCCATAGACGTTTAGTTTCTTCACCGATTCTCCGGCAGATTGACTATGCATGATGACGTCATCAAGCGCGACAGATTGTGCACAGAATCGGCCGCTCATCCTTTGGAAGGGGTCCCCATCCAAAGAAATGCAATAGTTCTAAAATTTATGGACATGTACGTATATTCTTAGATCGATTTCCTGCCCGATTCATAGCTTTGATAGGTCAGCGACACAATCATCTGATAATCGATGGCCAACTTTAGCAATTATTTTTTTTTGCTTTACACAATTATTACTTTGGCACGTTGGGTATGGTCATGGTGGTCAACACTGTGGCCATCTGTCTCTGTGCTCATTTCCCAGCACAGCTCTGTCCACATGGAGTTTGTGTGATGTGGTATTCTGTAGAATGCATGACCTCTATTTAATAAAGTGAGAACAATATCAGTGACCAGTAGTCAGAATTGACTTTCCTGTGGCCAATCCAGGCAAACATGATTTGGGATCTTATATGGGAATTTCTTTGATGTGCTCTACAATTAAGTCATATCCTATAGTGCAGAGAGCAACACACAGGCCACGTCACCTCAATAAACCTCAATAACCTTAATAAAGTTGTTTATCCCCCCAACACCTAATATCAATCAAAAGTATGTTGTGCATAGAACAGAATATCCTACAACTATGTGCTGAGTTGTGTCACTGGATAGAAAAACTGACAGGAGATCTTCTTGTGATCACATGCAAGGCCTACTACAATAGGTCCAACACTTACACAAAGCCTCACCTCTCTAGGTTAAGCCTGGGCTTACAATCCTTGGCCTACTCAATGCACACAAGACCTGTCAACCTGGGCCCAGTTATCACACACAAGGCCCACCAAACTGGGCACAGCAATAACACACATGACTTAACAACCGGGGCCAAACCATTGCACACACATGCCAACTAAGTCCAATCATAACACACAAGGCCCACCAACCTGTGCTTATCCAATACACACAAGACTTACCAACCTGGGCCCCACCATCACACACAAGACTTACCAACCTGGGCCCCACCATCACACACAAGACTTACCAACCTGGGCGCCACCATAACACACAAGACTTACCAACCTGGAACCAGCCATTGCATATAAGCCCTAACAACCTCTGCACAGCCATTGCACACAAGACCCACCAACCTTGGCCCAGCCATTGCACGCAAGAATGACCAACCTGGGCACTGCATTGCACCTGTTCAAAGATCTTCATTGATCACAACAAACACACTAGATATAGGTTTCAATTTCTAACAACATCTGACCTGCTTTCATAAAAAAGTTCACTTCTTTGTAGTGCTTACAGATACACTGGTTAAAGAGGGCTTGCTCTAAAGTGTTTTACTCCTGCTTCATAATATGCAAAAACTTTAAACTGAATTGTCTGAGCACAGACGGCCAGGAGTGTTTGAAGCTCCCATCCATGAACAGCAACCATGGATGGCGAAGAAATAGAATAGGACCAATTGAGGGGTGACTGACAGCCGCTCGGTAACCTCTCAATTGCGGTTTAAGCAAGCAGAGGTAGAATAAAGAATGATATGTAAAAAGTCAAATCCTCACAAAAGAACAGAAATATAAAGTTAAGTGATTCTGCAAAGTGCATGGAAGAGCGATTACTGATGTATAACTAGAGCATGCACATCTAATCCTCTTGGTCCGTACCTTACTTTGTAATAAAGTTTTAATGTCAAAGCCTTGTTCAGTACTTAGTCTTAACTTTGAAAAACATCCGTATCCCCCTGATTTCCCCAGCACAGTATTTTGGCAGGATTTCCATCTAATAACACCACAAATCATTCCTCCAGGCTCCTATGAGATCAATACTGCAGGTTTACTATGGGTTGTGGTCATGGGGGTGCTCCATGCAGCTGGAGGGAAATGGGGTGATCTGATGGAAACACTCAAGTTATTGGGAGAAGGGAAAGTTGGGTCTCGCTATGTCACTGGATGTGACTTGGCTGGGGTTGCAGACGGTCTTTCTGAACTATTTGCTTTGGGAAAGGTGTTAGGAGCATGTTGTTTTGGAACTTTTTCCTGGCTGAGCGTCCTCAACACAGAACACAACAGTTGGGGCGTCTGCTCTGGCAGTAAATAGGTGTGATTTCTTCCTACTGCAGAGAAGGCTATGCCAAATATTTCCATTCATTGCTGTTATATCAGCAGCCAGTTCAGTGTGCTCACAAGATGCCTCTGAATATGGACGGAGCCCATCTCTTGTGGGTTATTAATATTATTAAAATTCTGATGATTGTTGGAGTTATTGTCATATAGTGTAGTCACTGTGGCTTTACATGAATAAAGTAGAAGTAAGAGCCATGTGTTTGCTGTTCATTTTGGATTTGTGTCTTGCAGACCACAGGGTGTGTGAGAGCATGTCAATGACATTATTAAAGTCTACCCTGCTACCCTACTTGACTATTCCGCCTTCAATGTAACCCATTCATTCACATTTCATAGGAGAAATAAAAGTTATTTCAAATATATGCAGTTACAATAATAAAATAACCAGGCTTAAAGGCCCTTGTCCACTCACTTTCCATTATGGGGTGACAACTTTCAGTCAACACCTACCAACTGTGCCCTTGACATGTCACCAACATAAAGTGGAACATGAAGAATGATAAATGACTTGTTAAACCAGTGGTTCCCAAACTTTCCTTGCAGGGCCCCCCTTTTCCTATTTAACAAAATTTTTGAGCCCCC
>CM070033.1:27613106-27624112 GCA_036250615.1 Ptychadena robeensis
AATATTCTTCCTGCGGCGGGATCTCGCTGCTAATGATCCCACCGGAGGAAGAATAGAGTGATCCTTCTCGCTGGGGAACACGGCGGGTCGAACACCCGTACTGTTCGCCAGCGAGAAGGAGGGCGAACATGCTTGTTCGCGGCCGAACTGTCTGCCTTGCATTAAAATGGGCTAGATCGATGGCTGCTTCGAGCACTGTGCGTGCTCACGGCCATCTATCTGGCCCATATCTAATGCTGCCATCTCTGTTTTTGAGCGGGATCAATCAATCTCGCTCGAAAACAGGGATATCAGACATGACCGTAAATCACAGTCAATGTCCATTGCTTTAGATGGAGATCGAGGGTCTCCATCCAAAGCTGAACTTCCGCGTCTGGCTTCTCCTCCTGTATGCCCAGCTTTATGCTAGGCATACACTTACCGACACACGCTGATATCTTCCTCCGATATCTTCCGGGATGCTAAACGTAATGACGTCATCACGTTTAGCCTCCCGTTGCATTCTGGGGCCCCTTTAATCGGCCGGGCACCCTTTGTGTGCCGGCCATAAGCTGCAATGAAGCGGCGTCTTCATGGGCACATGCCGATTAGCGGACGATTTTTTACTTTTAACTTGCTGTCAATAATTAAAGATAAGAGTATGCTCCAAAATGTAATCTAAAGTAATCTAAAATCTTAAAAAAATCAGAGCAACTGAACAGTTACAGAAACTTTCCATCAGGAGCAGTCAATGTTCCACACCAAATTTTAATCACTTCTGGTCAGTTGTATTCAGAGAATGGAATAGTTTTTGGTCAATTTGCTAAAATAATAGAATATATTTGATTGGTTCGGACCACATTTAGTTTATTCTAATGACAAGTAACAGACACTTACTCTTCATTGTGGTAATGGTAAGATCTAGAGAGAGACCCACCAGTTCAGATATCTTCTCCTGAACGATCACCAAAGGTCCCAAACTTCAAAAGTCTTGGGACTACCATAAAGAAAGAGAACAAGCAAAGAGGTGACTGACAGCATTCTCCATGTCATCCCTCCCTGGACTTTCTGTGAAAGTTATAACAGGCCAACTCAATCAGACATTGATGGGATGAGTGACGCGGCATGCAGATACCTTTTGTTCCTGGAACTATGCAGCACATTTATATCTTGGAAAGCATTGCATGGATTTCACAGTCTTTGTGCAGCAAGTGACAACAGCTGACAGCTTTACGTTGCGTGGTATGTAAGAACACATTGACTGGGAGTCCAGCCTGAGATCCCATTCCAGATGGGAAAGCGCTGGCAACAAATGGCTGACACAAGGCGGCCCGGCTATTCCTGCGCACAGGAAGTGATCCAGTTGCAGACAGATATATATAACTGGGAAAGGTAATACGACTAGACAAGATGACATATGGAAGTGACCACAGATTATACACCATCACACTATTAATCTAGTATTTGATATGTTCTCTTCACATTCAGGGCATTCCATTGCAAAGAAAGAGACCGCGCAGAAAATCAACATTCCATCAGTGGTTCTTAGACCACACTGTGGCGAGAGTAATTCCAGGATTGCTGGGTTTATACTATTAATAATTCAGCCAACCCTAAGACAATATTTTAGTTCGAGGTCGTGCTGGTTGAATAGATCACTCTCTAGCTGGGGAGTTCAGTGATGAGTTCTCCACCTGGGAGTTCTGGTCTCCATCCAGCTAATTGGCCCCATTTCTGCCCCAGTAGACAGCGTTGTGTCCTTCTGTCTGATTCTCAGTATTATAGAATGGGTAGACCTCGTGTGGGGTTCAGGGTGGAGCTGGGAACACAGGTGCAGACAGATCATTGTGGAGGTCCTCAGAGATATACAAATCAGTGACATCAACCAGCTGTCTTCTCATAACAGCTGCAACATAGTGTGTTTTTGGCTAGATCATGAGCAATTTCTTCTTGTGTAGGGTGCCATTGCCTAGTCAAGATTTTTTGTATTGTCTAATCTCCGCTTTGTCAAAAAAATTGACACGTAAGTAACACACCCAATGCTTTTTAATGGCCACTTTGCAACAGGCACGCCGGCATCCATACTACACATGGGGAAATGGAGGCGCCTAAAGAAAACCTACACTCCAATGGCCACTTTCCAACAGGCACATCGCCATCCATACTACATGTTGGGAGATGGAGACGCTTAATGTAGACTACATTCCAATGGCCACTTTCCAACAGGCACGTTGCCATTCATACCACACGTGGGGAGATACAAACGCCTAATGTAGTTTTCACTTCAATGCACACTTTCCAACAGGCACGCCGGCATCCATACTACACGTGGGGAGATGAAGACGCCTAATGTAGTCTACACTTTATATTGAAGCCTTAAGCTAGCCATACATTGTCGGATTCCATGGCCGATCGATCACCTATCCGATCGATTCCGGCGATGTCAGCGGGAATCGGAGGTCCGATCGATCGGCCAATTAAGTGTGTCCGATCGCTGCATACCACCTTCTCCCACGGATTCCTGGACGATTCCGTGTCCGATCGCTTACTTCCCAAATGGCAACTCCCCCTGATGTGTGCTGAATCGGATCAGAAAGACCAACATGTTGGTTCTCTGTCCGATCCGTTTCTGGGCCCCCAAACAATCGGACGGACAAGACGGGCTTCACGCGATTCCGGGACGATCGTTTCGCGTGCACGCGCCCGGAATCGATCGTCCCAGAATCCGCTGGGAAACGGACCCGTGTATGGGGGCCTTTATATTTTGTGGTACGGACGATCGCAGCAGAGTACACAGGGCTTGATTTTCCCGCCCTCCCGTCTACACATCGCCGGCATCATCAATGACACCAATGATGTGGGCTGGGAAGCAGATGCCCCTCCATTAACATGGAGGTCTATGGCGTGGCCCCCCTCCCAGTATCATTCCGTGGCTGAATCGACACAGCTTTCAAGACCACAGGTAAATTTATTTTCAATAAATATGAGGTTTGGGTCGTGACTTTGTCCATGTTTTACATTTTTCACCCCTGTGTGTTTGAGTTTGACACTCTTGTGATAGAGTCCACCACAGTGGATTTGATTTGCATTTGCTCAAGAGAGGTCATTAATTTATTTTGCATTTCTTTGTTAAAACATGTCTTTCCTGCATTATACCTAACAGACTCCTCAGCTGTACTTTGATGCTGTGGTGTGCTCCCTTTCAGAACACCTAACTGAGGACTTAGAATTGTTCTAAGTTATATTCTGGAAATATCCTGGTACTGAGACATGTCTATCCTTCCCACTAGCCTTGCGCTTGCATTTCTGGTAACATGCAATGCCACAAGCGCAGCGAAAGCATCTCCCATACACATGTGCGGGAGACGCAAGTGCAGTGCACTGGAAACCACGGGGATATTGCTGGTAATTACCGCTAGCGTGTCCGTTACTGGCCAGAAATTGCACCTTTTCATACTATATAGACACATTATTGCAAACATTAAGTACAAAAGGATTCCCAGAGCACTACAGGTTACCAAAGCTGGAATCTCAAAACAAATAAAAAGTGGTGTCCACAGTTGCTGGGTGTGAAATTAAATCTTTTTATCAGCTTTTATTCTACTGATCCTGATTCCAGATTTCTGGAAACTATAAATGCATACAGTCCACTGCTGTTGTTTTTATGTGTCAAACAATTCAGAAAAAGAACTGACAAAGTAGATATTTCTGTATGAAATATTATTATGAAAACCTTTCTAATAAAAATGAATATATAAAAAAAATACACAAGTTCTAAAAGTATCCTAAAAATAAGATGAACTGCTCCCTAATTCTAAAAGTGACTCTAACACACTCCATAGATGGCACCCTCCTTATTTTGGGGTCTTCCTTGTTGCTGCTGGTATTGTTTAGGTCAATGTAACACTAAACATTTGATACAGCTGATCGCACCCTACAATTGGAAGTGTTTTAAGACTACACACCGCCTCTCCGTCCTTCTCTGTATATCATAGGGATGCGGGCAGTGGTTCCAAACTTTCCCTGCAGGGCCCCACTTTTCCAGATAGGAAAATGTTCAAGCTCCCCCAACTCAATCTACACAGTTTTAGATTGAGGTCCATTTACCACTAGCCAGGTTTGCGTTGCATGTTGTTTACTAGTACGAGTGTGAAATGTCCCTCTTTTTTTGAAATACAAGTCATACAATTTTATTTGGTTTTCACACCAATCATGCAGAGACGTGTAATATATATACACACACACATCCTACAGAAACATTCATCATTCACATAGGGACAAACACACACATTTCATGCACTCTACTTACTGTCTGCAGCTAGTTTCTCCATGTTGGCTTCCTGCTTGTCCCTCCCTCAGCCCCCTAGCTGCACCCCCCCCCCTGGAATATCCCTGATGTAGGGTATGAAGTTCTTCTCCCCCTTCCTTCCAAAAAACAAAGCGCAGCTAATGTGCAGCAAATGTACTACGCACAAGGAATTCTTACAGATGCCGTATTATTTACATCACATCTGTTATAATAGTATATTAGAACTGCTGAAGACAATGAGGGGCTGACAGTTAGAGAATGTCAAGACCACGGCCAACGAGGGATGAATGTTTTCCTTCTCCGTGGCTGGTTTGCTGGTTTCCATGAAAACCTTTCTTGTACAGCAAGTATTTAAATAGGACGGTGCGGACAAGTTATGATCTATATCCAGACTTATTCACGCATGTGTTAGGGATCTTTAAGGAAGGCACAGAGGTCAGGCTGCAGCTGCTGTTGTTGTGTGCCAGTAGACGCTTGTTCTCAATTAACAGCCGGGGTAGATGCAGCGAACGGCAAGGATAGATCACTCGGGTACAAACCGTTTACATTCCTCTGCCAATACCAATACAAAATTCATTATTACTATCATCAGAATTCTGATCAACTTCCAATTAAATGAAATCAAATTGGTGAGATTTCACACATACAGATATAGATGTTCAGGCTTAAAGCGCACCTATACTTAAAAATCAATAAACACCAAAAAATGTAACTACATTTTTACTTACCTCTAAAGTGTCCCAATAGCTCAAAGATGCTCAAAGCCCCCCAAAAATATATTTAGCTATGCTGCTGACGCATGTGGATCCGCCATTTTCGATTCAGAGTTTGCTTCCAGTCTTAAATGAGTGTAGGCTGCAATAATGCTGGATGCCACCGGGGACCGCCACATACAATGTGGTTACACAGCAAAAGCAGGAAAAAAACAATGGGAATAGCTGCAGAAGGAGTGTCCTGAGCCAGGCAGTGTGAGGAGCTCAGCGCGGCGGGTCTAGTGAGATCAGAGGAAGGGGGAAATATACAGACTTCTCCTCACAGGTAATATTTTTTATTTACATATTGCTCCAATAATGTCTGGTTGGCTAGCTAGGGGGAAAAGTTTGGTAAGTTTAGGTGCGCTTTAAAGTATAACTAAAGCCAAAACTCATAATCATTTTAATTGCAGAGAGATACAAAATTCAAAAAGAAAAGTTTAGTCTGAAATGTGTAAATATAATGCTAAGCTAAATCAACACGTTTTGGAGGATAAGTCCCTCTTCATCAGGGCTTTGTACTGAATAAAAAGAGCTTAAAGTGATTTAAAACTGAAACTAATAAACACACGAAAAAGGTGCACAACTTACCTGTCAGCAGTTCAGATTCTACAAAACTGCTACACAAAAAGAAAAGAAAACATACTTACCTTGGTGGTAGGTCCTCTTTAATGACAGGACTACTGTAACGCTTGAGAATTATTTTTTTTACATTGTTAGGCCAAGGCTTCACTACGTTCTGGCAAAAATGCAGTAAAGCGTCTTTTGTACAGGACCCATTCATTTTGAGGGAGACACACACACATCACAGGTTCACAATAAGTGGGACGTATACAAAAGGGCCAAAAACTAGCTCTGCGTACCTGCATTATTATTATAAAACTCATATGAGTACTAACAACTTGGAAGCAGTCCGTGTCTGGGCGGCCGTAGCTATCAGGTGCACCCGAGAAGTCTGGCTGTCAGTCATAGAAGGAAAAGATTAGCAACACAATTGGCATCCCTCCCACATTAAATAGCTGTACAAACAACTTCACTTTATCATGTATACACTACTGTAACAGTTAGATTGGTAAAATTCTTTCAGTTTTTATGAGTATACAAGTATGCAAATTATGTCAATTGGATAACCTCAGGGAAACATTATTAACTATGAGTGGTTGCAGTTAGGGGTGTGAAATTGGGAATATAAATTACTAATCCAAAATAAAAGAGTGGTCTTCTAAGGATGTTGGAGATCACAGTTTAATGTCACAGTAGGTATATGTATGGGTAAAATCTGACAAGAGAAAAGCACTGTTGGAATTTTGACAGTTGTAATATGACTATGCAAGGTTGACATATGGACTGCAGGTAGTCTCAGGGATTAGATACTAACCCAGAAAATGTCAGGGTTGTACTACTGAAGTATAAGATCTGGGGGTTCAAACAGTGTACTATGAGAGTAAACCTAGGAACACACGGCTCGATTTATGCATACAATCGATGTAAGATTAGATGAAGAACCTCGATTTTGGTATTTTATCGATTGTACCGTGTGCGCTATAGTGTCATACAATCGTAGTACAATATTGATGTAGAAAACATCGATTATTGACTTAAATCATCGATGCCATTGATGCCCTACAAACAGTAAACTATCACTTCCTCGAATACAATTGTACGATGAAAATGAAAAAGTAGTACGATCATGGTACAATTCAACGATAATTTTCCAACTAGTCCTATCACCTTTTAATTGATGTAAAGCTCTTCATGGAACAATTATCGTCGATTGTACCATGTGTCCGCGCTACGATTTTGGTACAATCTATGTAAATTTTCATTGATTTACATTGATTGTACGCTTAAATCGAGCCGTGTGTTCCTAGCTTAACATTTGACCCAAAGCCAGCTGGTGACCTGTGGATGGAGACATCTAATTGGAGGCTCAATCAGGAACAGGGAGGTCCGTCTGCAGCAGAGTCTACCATGCAGGAGGCTGACGCAGAGGACAGTGAGGAAGTCCACGCTACATATGGGGCGAGTACCAAAGACCAACTCCTGGTACTCATCTGAGGAGCTCACTGAAAGAGTTTTGTGCACCCCTGGTTATAAAGCCATATTGCCAAATAAAAGGTGAGCGAACATGACTTACTAATATTAAGAATAAATGTTTGGACTTGTTAAATATTTTGGGCAATCCATGTGATATTTATTGACTCTTATCTTGGGACCACCCATGATATGCTATGGCACCCTTGATTAGTGTTTAGCCCTCAGTTGGGTGCACAATTAAGATTTGTTTTCATTGGCTTACCAGGAACCCATCTATACACTGAGTAACATCAAGATCATCAGGTATATGGGGGGTTTAACATGTATTATTATTTTTCTCTTTCTCAGTAGAATTTCTTTTAATAACGTTGCTCTATATTATAATTATTATTATATTATTTATAACTAAATCTAATCACACAACTATCTCTGTTTTGTGTTTAAATTAATGTTATTTCACAGCCTCTGAACAGCCCGGACTGCCACTACTGTGTGCGATGCGCTCCGTGCTGTGAAGAGGCAGAGGTATAGTGAGTAGAGATGGGCGAACATCGCCATTTACTGTCCGCGAACGGGCGGGTCGGACTTTTAAATAAGTCCGCCGTCCGCCCTGTTCGCGGACACATTTAAATCCCCCGCCTCTAGGCGGGGAATTTGAATCGGAAAAACGTCAGTGACGTCACATCCGGTCCTTGGACCGCAACCTGGAACGCATAGTTCTTGGTTACGGGCGCAGGATGTGACGTCACTGACGTCACTTCCTGCTCCAAGCCGGATTTTTCCCTACAAGACCGGCTGCATGCCCGGTCTTGTAGTGAAAAGATTCTTCCTCCGGCACGATCACGCAGGTTCTGATCCTGCCGGAGGAAGAATTTAGATTTTCTTCTCAACGGCGAACAGTTCGGTCCATCCCTAATAGTGAACAGAGGCTGCTGTACCTATCAGTCAGCACGCCGGGGTTAAGGTGGATTTTTCTGCTAGCACCCCCCCCTCCCCGCTCAACAAGTCCTTCCATGGGGCCCGGACATTTTTGCACACCAATGGTCCTTGTGAGACCAGTCTCTTTATGTACAATTGTACAATGCATACTGTCCACAGCTTTGACCCTCAAGCTACCAGCAAATCTTTTTAAATGAATAAAATGTGATAATTACAGGACAGCCAGGGCACAGCATAGCGTATTCCGAGGAGGTGAGCTAAGTGTTCGCTGACCAGCACCTGCCTCCGGTTAAAATTACCACCTGACCACCTGACCACGGTCATAAATAGTCCCCTGACATGAGGTTTACCTATCCTGTTGCAAGCAGCAAATCGCAGGCTGGCAGGAGGTATAACCAACCATTGCTCAGCTGTTTCCCCAGAGGTATCACTAAATCATTAGCAGAGGTACACAGTGACCCTTTTTTAATAAAAACATCAATTTAAACACAAAACAGAGATACAATAGTTGTGTGATTAGATTTAGTGATAAAATATATAATTATAATATAGAGCAACGTTTTTTAAAAGAAATTCTACTGAGAAAGAGAAAAATAATAATACATGTTAAGCCCTCCATACACCTAATCCCTCCATACAATTTCCATTAGATCTACCAACAACTATGTAGTGCCGGGTCCTCCCTGATAGAATACATAGTGATTGGAAGGTATATATCACTGCTATGTAGTGCCGGGTCCTCCCTGATAGAATACATAGTGATTGGAAGGTATATATCACAGCTATGTAGTGCTGGGTCCTCCCTGATAGAATACATAGTGATTGGAAGGTGTCTATCACTGCAATGTATTGCAGAGCCCGACCTGATAGAATACATAGTGATTGGAAGGTGTATATCACTGCTATGTAGTGCCAGGTCCTCCCTGACAGAAAACATAGTGATTGGAAGGTATATATCACTGCTATGTAGTGCCAGGTCCTCCCTGACAGAAAACATAGTGATTGGAAGGTGCAGAAAGCTCCTCATATTACATGGTTTGTTGATTGTACAGAAATTCTATGGGAAGATAGTAAGGTGTATGGGGGGCTTAAGTAATGTCTGCTGGGGCATTGATAGAACCTGGTACCCTTGGCATGTGCCCCAAATCCTTCAATGGGTGCCATGCCATGGGTGTCCTTTGAGTAAATTCTAAGCATATTGCAGTTTTTAAACATTGGGACTTTTAGATGCTTCATTTGATGGATGGTTTATTATTTTTCTACACAGTTTTTCTAACATTTCATCCTGTGTGCCCAGAGACGCGCCATGTCTTTTAGGGCCCTAGAAATGTTCTGAATGAACAGTAGTATACTTAATACACTCACATTAAAATAAATCCCTTGAAATTACAAAGGTGAAAGCTGTATTTTTTGGGATCTTACTGATGCTGATCATTTTTTTGAAGCCTTCTTTTCTATGCCATTGTAATGAACGGTTCTAGGGTGCTGTCGCCCCTAAGTGCTGATGTCATAAACCACAAAGTTCCAGCATGTCCGATCATTTTTTGATAGAAAATGTTCCCAATTTTAATCGTTTTAGGTCGATCTAACCATGTGGGCTGCCAAAGATTTTCAATCAATCAACAAAAAAATTATTGAATTAACTAAAAATCTAGACGTGTATGGGGGCCTTTGGGGGGGGGGGGGTCCACATCTGTTGGGACCCCCTTTGGCTAAGCGCATTGCTTGGCGGGGATCCCAATGTAGCACACAGATTTTACCTGCTCGGCGGATGCTGTGTTCAGACATCCACCGATGCAGAGGTTCAAAGTACTCCACTACGTTCAGCCTTGCATCAGCGAAACAGCTTAGCACTGTGATAACACGGCATCCGCCGAGCAGGTAAGTGAATGTGCTCCGTCTGGACCTCCCGCCAAGCAATACGCATGGGGTCCCGATGAATGTGGAAACCCCCCCTTAGTTACGTTAGCCATATCCTCATAAATAGTTCAGTAGACATTAAAAACTAGTGCTGTTTCTACTTGCTCTTTCGGGGCCCTATGCAAGACCGCATCGCCTTCCCCCGACATAGGGAAGAGAGGACGCATGGCATCTGCCCGCCCAATCTTAAAATACTTAATTCCTCAAAAATTATAGCCAATGGAAATCTATCAATTAAAAATCACCTTCTCCACAGGTTGACAGAGCTGCAGTCCAAGGCTGGCTACATTCCTCCTCTATAGATACAGTGCAGTGAATGTAGCTCAGTGTATGAATCATTCGTAACAATTGGCTCATCAGATGTTACAATTAAACTGCCTATCAGTGATTAGTAATTAGCTGGGTTAACACAAAGAAAATAAACATTTTGTGGGGGCTTGTCATATTTAATGGAATCACAACACACTGGATATTCATTGCGACACACTACAATACATGGATACCCTGTAATTTTAGCTTTGGGGTCCTGCATTAGACTTTTTTGCTGCATTTGGCAGCCAATGTACCCAGCATAACTCCCCAAAATATTATGACCATAGGGGGGTAAGAAGGGCTTATCTATGTCATAGATGTCAAAATCTGGCCGAGGGGATACATTTGGCAGATAATAATGGCCCACAGCAGATCTGCTTGATCTTCTTTCCCGGCAGCCCCCTTAGGAGCTGCACTAACTGCCCTTCAGTCCCCCCACTTTAGAAGTAGAGAGCTACGAGTCCTGGCTGCCTAGTGGTGCATTCCAGTGATGTCACCGAGTGCCTGCTGCCCTGGAATATTCTGGGATCCATAGTTCTCTACTCCTAGAATTAAAGCACAGAGGCATGGTGAGTGCAGCTGGTAGGGGGCTGCAGGGGAAGCAGAGCTAGGGAGCGGGTACCAGGATGGGCCTGCACAAACTGATTACACAGGGATGGGGCATGCATGATTTACATACACACTGTTCACACAGGGATGGGGGCATACATGGACTACACTCGCTGTACACACAGGGATGGGGGCATACATGGACTACA
>CM070033.1:27637289-27663712 GCA_036250615.1 Ptychadena robeensis
GCTCATGACTGCAATCTACTGCAGCTTCTTCCCACCGCTCATGACTGCAATCTACTGCAGATTCTTCCCACCGCCCATGACTGCAATCTACTGCTGCTTCTTCCCACAGCCCATGACTGCAATCTACTGCAGCGCCATCCCATTGCCTTTTAATGCAGTTGCACACATTGTACATGCTTTCGTCAATTATTGCCAACTGCCCCTGTTATGGAGGCTGACAAAAGGATTCTGTCCTGAAACAGTCACAGTATAACATATATAGCACAGTCGGCCCCATAACAATTTCTCAGAATACTTGGCTGCTTTCTTGTCGCTGGAGAACGTCACCGGTACATTTTTGATTGTGACAAGTGGCTGCCAGCTTCTATAAATGAATAAACTCTGGGGTACACTGTACAGCGGGACGATGTCTAATGTATTGGGGCTGCTGGGTAACATTCCATCACAGCTGCAACGGGTAAGATCTAACTTATCCCACCGGGCTGGCATTTCAGTATTAAATCTCAATGAAATAGAAACCACAATCTATGGACGTACGTGTGTAGTCACAAGAACTAAGAGAATATAAAAGTGCTTAGATGTAAATGTATTTTGTTTCTCAGAGTCAAGGAGTTACGTGAAATGTCAATATACCAAGAAAAGAAATTACAAAATACATTAGGGTATTATGAAGGATTTGACTAGCTTTATACAGCCAAATGGATTAAGTGTTTCATCAGCTTGTGACATTCTAAACGTCAGGCGAGGCAACATTACACTTATATCATAGCAGCCCGAATGAATATCCAGTGACACATGTCTGCCAAGGCGGTTTACCAAAATCTTAAAGTTTTCAAATGGATGTTTTATATAATGCTAAATTCATTATTTTACTAATATAAATTTGATATAGGGTGCACCCATGATACCTACTCTGCATAGGTCATTTAGGGGCTTGTAAGGGCAACAGTAAATTTTCTGTGTTTGAGACTCTTCTTCCGAACAGATGGGGGAGAGATTGATTCACCTTATAGACAGGCCCTCGTTCAGGATCTTCTTAGAGTGGGAAGAGGAGGAGAGGCGATAAACTTATATTGCAGCACATATCTTTTGACCAGGTATATGACACAAAATGCATTACCACACTCCAATGTTCCCTAATGCTTGAAGTATAATTTTAAACAAGTTTTGTTTTAAAATTGAAAACAATGTCTTCTAGCTAAGCATGCTATTCTTCATTATAAGACGCTTATACAAGTCAGTATAGATTGAAAATGATATGTGCCTCTCTTTGGGGATGCTGAGGGCCGCACTTGTGGCCCTCCATATCAACTCAGTTGGCTCCCACTGCCTTATACAGAGGCATAGCATTTGAATTCTAGTCAATTAAATTTATATATATATAAATGTTGAAATGAATGACATTGCGTTGTGTCAACCTTTTAAAAGGATATATAAGGATGCAAGAGAACAGCACACACATGTATCTGTATTTTATATTACACACACATACATGGACAAAACTAAACCATCTGAACCACCAGAGAAGAGCTTCTGTGGCACAACCTAATGGTGGCCATGTGAGAAATCCCCACACCTAGGGTATGTGTCTACACGACAGGAGATGAAGACTTTACACCAGGAGGGGGGCAAACTTTTTGACTGGTGGGCCACAATGGGTTCTTAAATTTGAACAAGAGCAGAAATAACATGCGTCAAATAAACATCCACTGTGTTAGGACACTTTTAATGTATTTTCAATGGCTGCATTTAAACATTGTGGGCTACACAGCGAGCCGCCTTAAACAATGGAACAGTACACATTGCAGTACATCTTTTTAAATAAGTAATACAGTAGTATCTCACAATCTTAGCTTCTTGCTGTATTTGTATGTCAACTGGCCCGTCTGGTCACCCTATCTCCCCTGTGGTGCACTGCCTGTGCTGCACTCCCCTCCTCCTCTTCTTTACTTCAATGGCTTCAGCACATCGCTTTGGGACAATGGAGCATCTGGATGATCTTTGGTATTGATTTAGGGCCCTTTACACTGCAATTATTCGCTGGTAAGGGATATGCTAGTAGCAACGCCACTGCATCTGTTAGTGGTAAAAACCTGTGTTTGCGTCTCCCTTACGTTTTGCATATGCTGCTCCTACTACAAGGCGTTTGTGGTAATGAGCGACATTGCGTGTTAGATGTACTGCAACAGAAATGCATCTAGTGTTAAAGGGCCCTGAAAGATTATCCAACACACAGACATGATAGATGACTTGCTGAGCATTCATTATTTATGAACCTCATGAAATACATAGAGAGGACATTTGTTAAATTAATAATACAAAAGTACTATATGTAATGCTCTGCAAGGTTTGGAAATGGTTCATTCAGTTCAGGTTTCTAGAACAGTGATGGCAAACCTATGGCATGCGTGCCCAAGACGGCAAACATAGCCTTCTCAGTTGGCATGTGCAGACAGACTGTGCATCACGTGTCTGAATGGTGGGGAGGGGAGGTGATGTTTTGTTCAGCCCAGGTAACATCGTATTCGGGAGCTGTTGAATCATAAACAAATAGACAGAATGCCATATTGTGGCCATAATGATAATTTACCAGGAAATTTGAGGTATTCACCTACTTTTGGTTTTGCTCTTTTATCATGTTGACTGTTAAAATTACAGAGGACTTTAATAAAAGTTGTTTATTGTTGGACACTTGTTTCCATAACTGTGTCTGTGAGGACGTCATTACAACTAGTCAACTAAACTACAACAAGGGTTCCTCAAGTCCTGTGGGGGTTTCAGCACTCCTTGCTTTCTCCTTATTTCTGTATCGGGGGAAACGCTCAAATTTGAACAATTTTAGTGCCATTACACACTGCTGTGTGGCTGGTTTGGGTTTTTTGGCAAGTAACGGACGTGCTAGCTGTGCTGCCACAACAGGCTGTTATTGTATTTGTATTAGTTATAGTATCTTCCTTCTCCCCTGCTGTTTATTGTTAGATAGTACAGCCTTCTAGCTTGTACCCTTCCCCTTCTCTGTTCCAAGTTAGTTTCATTTTCTGTCAGACAGAGCTGCAAATTTACACGTTCTTACCTAGACCTGATGAGTATTTTGAACATTCTGTATCCAGTATCTTTGGATCCTGCAATTTACCTGGATTAAAGAACTACTGGAGCATCTAGAAGCATTTTATCGAGTAAGCTTTCTGGTCTCAACATATATAAACAGAGTTACGCCGTCCAGTTGAGCAAGGGTCTCAAGAAGGGTAAATCGTGTTAGGGACAGAACACTAGCGATCAGTGTCCAGTACTGGCAAAAAAGCTGCATCTTCCGTTGTTTAAACCAAAACCACACGTTCACATTAAATTGCCACTTTAAAATAAAAAAATGAGTTATGTTTTTCTGTTTGTGCACTCGGCCTAAAAGAGGTTCCCCATGAACCTTGCATGCAGTACCAGCGCCTGCCAGCAGATGCCGCATTCGTAACAATAGTATTGCATTGGAAGCCTGTGAAGACAAGAACACACCGGCTGTCTTATTTGTGATCTAACCCGTACTGATGGCATCCGATCAGAGCGGGCCTGATTGAAAAGCTAAACGGACTGTTTACAGCCCCACTTTCACCTCCCTAGCTCACTGCTAAGGTACAGATTTCTGTACCAAAAGTGCACCATCGACTATTAATGTATTTTTTTGCTGTAAAAAAAAAATTACATTGGAAAAAAATGTATTTTAAGTATAATTTTGTTTGTTGTATAGAATAAAAATTTCCATTAACTGTAAATGTGTGTTGTCTTCCAGGTTCTCTTGAAATCGTGCTGAATACAGCTTTCTAAGCAGAAAGCTGTATTCAAAACTATTTGAAAATCCCGCCCTGCGATCTGAATTCAAAAATCCCGCATCCGTTGGTAGGTTTTCAGGCTTTAGAACGATAGACCTGTCATGGGGTCGTTATCTAAACAAGTTTGCAGGCTCATGACAGTCGTTTCTCTGGCTGCTGCCGAACAGACTGCTATTAGGATATTTTATCTATACAGAGAAGGACAAAAATGTGACATTCAAAATGATTAGCTCCCTGGCCATTAATAGCGTACCCTTAAGCTAGGAACACATGGCTCGATTTAAGCATACAATCGATGTAAGATTAGATGAAGAACTTAGATTTTGGTATTTTATCGATAGTACCGTGTGCGCTATAGTTTCATACAATCGTAGTACAATATTGATGTAGAGAACCTCGATTATTGACTTAAATCATCGATGCCATTGATGCCCTACAAACAGTAAACTATCACTTCCTCGAATACAATTGTACGATGAAAATTAAAAAGTAGTATGATCATGGTACAATTCAACGATAATTTTACTAGTCAGATCACTTTTCAAATCGATGTAAAGCTCTTCATGGAACTAAAATAGTCGATTGTACCATGTGTCCGCGCTACAATTTTGGCACAATCGATGTAAATTTTCATTGATTTACATTGATTGTACGCTTAAATCGAGCCGTGTATTCCTAGCTTTATGGAGCCAAAACTGACAACAATCTCTTAAAGCCCCCACACGTGAATCGATGAGCTGTGGAGAGCAGCGCGAGGACATCACGCTACTTTCCATCACTCACAGCATCGGCAGGCCCCCTTTGTGTGCTAGCCATTAGTTTCAATGAGGATGCCGGTCTCCATTGAAACTAATGGCATTGGCCAGAGATTTACCGACATGTCCGTTCTCTGGCCGACTGAGCTTTGGGGCGAAAGGAATCTGTCTCCCCATGTGGGCACCCAGATCGGCGGCCAGTTTTGCTGCTCATTGCGTGTGTGGGTATCTTTAGAGTAGTTCTTTACTAGGTTGGCACAGGTCTCCTTTTGGCCATTTTTCCATTCCTAGCTGGTCCATATTAAGAGAACAGGCAGAAATCTGCTCGTAGTCCAGGATTAGGTCTTTGCTGGGCCTTCCAACAATACAATGACACAAAGCATACATCAAAATGAGTCCAACAGTTCGTGAAGGACTCCAAAACCAAAAAGATTTTGGAGTGGCCTGCACAGGGCCCAGACTTCAATCCTATTGAGAATCTGTGGCAGGTGCTGAAAGTGAATGTCCATGCTCAAAAACCATGCAGTGTCGCCCAGCTAGAACAATTTGCAAAGAATGAGCCAAAATCCCTCAGGAGACCTGTGCCAACCTAGTGAAGGACTATGTGAAGAGGTTGTCAGTTGTGGCCCAGAAAGGGGATATTATTGACTATTAATGTCCATGGGTCAAGTCATTTTGATGTCTAAGTTTTGCCCTTTCTTGTTTCAACTCTGTATCAATGAAATATCCTAGTTAAAATAAATGGCCTTTGTTTTTGGAAACAAATACACTATCAAAAACAAACACGTGTGGTTAATATCAATTTTCATGGAGAATTTAAGAGTGCTGTGCAATTTCACAAGGGGTTTTAATAATTTTGGCCTCAACTGTATGTGTATGACAGTCGCTGTTTAACTTGCACTATTTAAGATGCATCTGCACAGCCATATATGAGCCACTAGAGATGCTGAAATCTGGGCATTAGCATGCAAATTGTATACAGACTGGAAATAAGCCAATCAAGCACAGCTGCTGTTGCACTTGATTGGCTCAGTTTCAGTCTGTATACAATTTGCACTCATTTACATGCCAATATTGAAATTTCAGCATCTCATTGATCAGCTCTACAAGCCTCGCACCACTGTGCAGGTGTCTGCAAACCCATACAAATCTGTAAAAAACTGCACTTCCTTGGCCATAACTATTTGAATATGGACAAAGCCATGAAATATTTGTCATTTAAATGATGACACCCGTATTTCTCAACTATATTTTACTCCATTCCATTGGTCATTATTGATAAGAAAGCATCCCTTACAATAGATAAAAGATTGGTATTCTATTATTTAGTTCTCATCTTCAAAAATTTATAATTTCTTAAGGAACATTTAGACAAATCTAAAACTAGCATGTTCTACTACAACTGATTGCCTAGTAAAGTAAATGTGAGACAAATGAGTAGTACGACTCCAGTTTATATACATATTCAGAATGAAGGACATATACAAGCATATATACATATACCAAAGTAAAAACATGCAAGTCAAAAAGTACTCTTACCACTTTAATACAAAAAAATACACACAACTATAAATGTGAAAAGAAGGCAATTATAAGTGAACTGGATTTTAAAAGGGATCATTGGAGGAGCAAAACCAATATCTAGACTACACAATAGGCCATCAAGTGCATAAAGACGAGTTCATGAGGAAGATTGGTTCGCTAGCAGCCAGATAAAGTTCTGGCACTCACAGATATCCATACTCTCAAATTGACAAGACTATATGATCCGGCTTTAGGCATCAACACAAGAAGCTAGCTGCCTGTCTAGCAATGGGCACGATGGAGGAAAGCTGCAAGGGCACCTGTCACTGGAAACTGCATATATACAAGAAACACTTCAAAGGGCCAACACAAGAACCTTCCATTATCCTCCAGGGGTTAAATACATTAAACATTAAATATTTCCACAATTGAAATACATATTTTTTTCTCTCTAGAGCGTGGTGTGATGTATTTTAAAATACAATGGCTCGGTGATATTAGGACGGCAACAAGAATATCCACACACTCCAGAGACTGGAGATGGGAGGCTTGCAAGAGAGAGAATATAACTACATTTTCTTCCAGGGCTAAAATATATAGATCTAGAACATTCTATAAAGGCAAATGGCAACAAAGTAGAAGCAGTTTGTTTGGGCCAGAGGTCACAATCACTCTAAGAAAAACACCATTCATTTAACAATCAAAGCAACATATACATGCCAGGGTTGCTAGCAAGGTAGGTAAAAAAAACCCTGTGCCTTTGTCCAGCACCCCCATTAAGCAGAATGCAATTAAAGCTTCATGTACTCTTTTGGGTATAGCACACCGAGTTCTGTATTTAAAGCCAAAATCCAAAGCACTGCCCAGGAAGCTTAAAGGTCGGATTACACATGTAGATTTTCTCTTCAATCAACTGCCAATTAGATTTTTTGTTCGATGTCGTTGTGGAACATCGTTCGTTCATTTATTGAATGTAACAGGAGATTTTTTTTTGTTCGTTCATTCCCATATCAAATCAAAATACATTAGAAATCACAACGACAGATACAAATTTACCAACATGTTCGATGACCTTTTGAACGATTTTTTTTTTTCAAGGTCGAACTAAATTTATCCATCGTACAAATTGGCGCACATTGGTCGGCGGTAAAATGGGCTTCCGCTTGGTGCGTGTATGGCAGGCTTAGGCTTTGTTTCCATTGTACGCCGGGACCCGTACGCTAAGCGTATACGCTAGCAGGGGTCCCGACGTATCTCACAGACCTTTGCCTGCCGGCGGAGACTCTGTCTTCATTGCGCTGAGCTCATCCGCCGGTGTCAGGCTGAACGTAGTCGAGTACGTTCAGCCTTTACACCGGCGGATGTGTAAACAGACCATCCGCCGGCAGGCAAAGGTCTGTGAGATACGTCGGAGATACGTCGGGACCCCTGCTAGCGTATACGCTTAGCGTACGGGTCCCGGCGTACAATGGAAACAAGCCCTGAATTCTTTAATTGAAGGGTTTTCACACTCAACACTATTCAAGGTCAACCACAAACAAACAAAAAGTAAATCTTGCTCTTCAGTACTTGCAGTTTCCATACAGATTAACGTCCCTTACAGAAACTAATTTGGATTTTTTGGTACAGTAATAAAACACTCACCAGCAGTTACTAAGTCACAGGCAACAGTCAACCATGGCTACGCTGATCACATCCGTACATGCCGATACAAAAAACAATGCTCAAAGTGTGCAATGGTAACACTCGATTAAACCACTTAAACTCATACAGCATGTAAAAGTACTACAAGACGTTTATAGAATCTCGATGTAGAGTTCAGTTCGCTGTTGTGGCGGCAGCCTCCAAGAAAAGATCCAGAGTACAATATTGGGTACACATCAGTGGCTTATGGACATGAAAATAGTGGAGGGAAAAAAATATCAAAAGCTTTATAAATCTCTGAGGGAACAATTAGAGCACAGGTTTAGAAAAATAGATCTTCAAAATGGACTAACTAGATTTTTTTTTTCCTTTCTAAATTGTCTATCTTTTCCCTCTCTTGTTTCCAACTGGGGGCTTCTTAAGCTGTAGCAGCTGTGATCCGGTCCCAAAATTGGTAGATGAGGGGTTAGATACTCCGAAGGTTAAGCCAGCTGATGCAGTGATGCCGGGACTGCTGAAGTTAAATCCAGATGTAGATGAAGTGCCAAATCCTTAAGGGGATAAAATAAATTTGAAACCATTAATTTAAGTGAGAAAGGGTTTCCATTTAAATAACTCTATCCTAGCCAAGACATTATACATTTACCTCCACATATTCAGACTGTGGAATGGCTACATTAACCAGTGTCAGTTGCACCAGTGACAAAACATCACAGTACAGGAAAAAAAAAGTTATTTAAAGTGAACCCCTCACTTAAATATTTGTTGCATCCTAGGCTAACAAGACCTGGGAAACAGCCGGTCTACCGATCTGTCTTGTCCTTCCAAAATCTTTGGCGCCCAGTACAAATGAACGCCAGGTCCTGTGTGGCCCTGCCAAGTACCTGACAACTTTGTGGGAAAATGGGATTTGGATGACAGATTTCCAGTTACACGTATTTAAGTGGCAGGTTCACTTTAAATCCTAAATGGTAAAAGTTTAGGAGGCGAGCAGAGTACACACATGGCATTAAAAGGAAATTAAACTGGCTTAAGCCTTAGTTCATTACAGATCAGTGATCACTTGCAGAAATGGAAAATGTGGCACAAACATCAAAACCTTTTAGAAACCTTTTCCACATCAGATATTTAGATTGAATTTTTTTTTTTTTTTAATACATAGTTCAGTTTTGGCTGCTGCTACTACAATATGTCCTCATATGGCGGAGCATACAAGATCCAAATAACTATGGGAATTCTTTTAGGGTACAATGACTTCATACACCATTTACATGACATTGAAGATAGAGTTTGGTTTATCATGAAAAGTGCACATATAGTATGTTCTTTAATATACCCTTTAAACTATTGTACAATATCTAGACTAGGAGAGGTGAGGTCAGTACCTCTGGCCTAAAGCTAGCAATACACATATCAATTCTGTGGTAGATGCGTTTCGCTGATCGTTCGGAAATTGAATGTGCCCACCTTGCAGGATCAACCCAAAAAGGTCAAAATTATATATATATATATATATATATATATATATATAAATATATATATATATATAAATATTTTTTTTTTTTAAAGTTGGTATTTTTCTGTTCGATCCCCATTGCTTTGAATGGGGACCCTCAATCCCCATACAAAGTATTGGCCATGGAACGATTCCCCAAGGTGGTGCACATCGATTCATTTGTCGTGGTGAAGTAGCCACGTCACCATCGATCATTCAATGATCAAAGGGGAATATATACGTGTATGGCTAGCTTACGAGAGGGTAGGTCAGTACCTCTAGACTTATGGGTCCATAACCGTTCGATTGACGAATCATCGATTGTTCGCTTGTTGATCGAGCAGCGAATCGATGCACACCACTTGCACGATCGATTCCTGTTTGATGCTTTAAATGGGGACAAATTAATGGCGATCAAACAGGATCTACGGACATGTCCGTTCGCTGTTCACTCAACTTTCTTTGAACAGGATCAATCTAGCTAGAAGAAAGGGGATTCAAAAAATGCAAATATATATGTGTATAGTTAGCTTAAAAGAGGTTAGGTGCATATAAGTTGGAATCTGCCTCTTAGTCTGCAGTTCTCAACAATGCTAACCCACAGATCACAGAAGGTGATCAGGCCATATGAACTATACAAGAAGTTCACAGCAGGTTCTGTCCCTGTGTGCTGCAGTAACATTCATTCCGATTGGCACCTCAATGCATTACAAGGAGCTATCCAATGTGATGGGCTGACAAAAGAGGCCTGCAGTTTTTATATCAGCATCTACTCCTATCTATAAAGGGTCCACATATTACACAACTCTTTACAGTGCGCATATATTCATTCATTTGTTCTTTGAATGGGCGGTCAGGGAGCTCATTCAAAGAAAGTACCTAATGCAGCGCAGCAAGTGTGAACCTGGGATAAATCTCAAGGGACGCTGTTATAAAAAACAAAAAACATTACAAGGCATCTGCCAAGTTTAACAGCCATTTCTGTACTTCAACAGCAGATTCATCAACTTGCCTGGAGCTCAGTTATAAAGTTGCACTCATTCTAAAATGTGCAAAAATTACCAGACAAAAGCAGGAGGTATTTAAGTTATTAAAAAAAGGAAGGCAGACAAAAGGCAGAGGCAAGATTGAATTGAAAAAAATGTAGTTTTAATATTGTATTGAAGATAGCAATGTAACATTCAGTAGCGTGCTTTGTAGTATCATGGAGGCAAAAGAATCCCAGCTCTCCTCATTTCCAAAGATGATCTTGAAAGCTTGTTTTAGCCTAAATATATAAAATAGAATCAAAGTGGGAAAAAAGGCCCCCATCCCATAAAAGGCACAGAGTTCTACATAGTCTATCTGCAGACTGAACCATTTACAGCAGGGGGGTGAATCTGTGCAGGTTGTGGTCATCAGCTCATGTATGCAGCCAGACTTCCACTTGCATTGTCCTGTACTTTATTTTCCCAAGTCATTGTGACTTTAAAAGTGAACCTGGACTCTGAACTCTAAAAAACCCCCATACAAGTTTAGATTACTCCATACAATCTTCATTAGTTCTACCAACAACTATGTAGTGCTGGGTCCTCCCTGATAGAATACATAGTGATTGGAAGGTATATACCACTGCTATGTAGTGCCGGGTCCTCCCTGATAGAAAACAGTGATTGGAAGGTATATATCACTGCTATGTAGTGCTGGGTCCTCCCTGATAGAATACATAGTGATTAGAAGGTACATATCACTGCTATGTAGTGTGGGGTCCTCTCTGATAGAATACATAGTGATTGGAAGGTATATATCACTGCTATGTAGTGTCGGGTCCTCCTTGACATAATACATAGTGATTGGAAGGGTTAGAAAGCTCCTCATATTACATGGTTTTGGTATGACAAAAGTTGATTGTACAGAACTTGTATGGTAAGATTGTAAGATGTATGTGGACCCTAAAGAACGCCCTCAGCATGCATGTAAAGGCTTCACATGTTGCAGTCATTGTTTGGCAATGTTCCCACTTAGGCGATAAATCGCCTGGTGCTGTTGATTTTCAATTGCCTGCAGAATTGCGGTCAACCGCCTACACTAGTTAAATGGGCTTGTCCCCATTGATCGCATGTGGTTTTTTTTTCTGATCGCTACCGACCAACAGAAGATGACTATATGACAAGCTGCGCCACAACGGCTCATTCTGGGTCAGAAATGTCCGCATACATAATTTCTCAGTTCAGGTCTGCTTTAGGACTAGATGGCAATGCCGGTGGACATATGGCAGTATTAGATTGCACAGGATAATGGATACCTGCATACATATTGTTTCCTGCCCCATGAAACATAAAAATGCAGTTGCTCAATATCGTGATGGATTGCATCTCCTACTCATAGTAGAATTCTTTATATCCAGATACACAGCGTGTCTATATTTATGAATTTCAAAAAAGGTTCTTATTCTAAGGCTCCAATCATATTGAAAGGGTGTGTTCCCATGTTGTGCACAATGCCATTGTGGTATGATTTTTAGAGCCCCACAATGGGAATAAAGTTTTTAAAAATCTTGCCACGATGGGACGCGTGAAGAGCACAGGCATGCACCTAATTAAAGTGAATAAGGCGCTTGCAGAAGACGTGGCCACTACGTTTTGCCGTGTTTTTCGACAAAACATAGTGTAGCCCTAACCCAATAGTCATTTTTTTCATGAGCTGCACACGTCTTCAAAATCATTGTGGTTGCGATTCCGCCTCCAATTTAATAGGAAAAGCAAATGCAAGCAAAACGAATAGCAAACCTGCAGTGAGTGCTGTGTATGCACTAATGTGAGAAAGCTCTAAAGTTTTTATAAAATTGCTGCTTATATGTGAATGGAATGAGGAGTCTTCATTATCTGTACCCTATGACACAATGTGTTGTGGAGAAATGTGGATTGTTTCCCCACACATAATCCTAATAACGATTTTTTTGCCGGAGGCATGTAAAAGGGTTGGCCTTACAGTCTGGCAGGAAGAAAGACATGAGTAATGAGAAATGCAAGTAATGAGAACATAAAGGTGGCACTAATTTAACTGTTCTAACAATAGATAACCACAACACTACAGATATAACTATCTTAAGCCCCCCATACACCTTAAGATCGATCCATACAATCTCCATTAGATCTACCAACAACTTAAAAAACAGGAACAAACATGGTCCATCTCTGTATTTTTTGTCACACAGACAAGCTATTTTGTTGAAATACAAACCTGCACTTAGGCTTCCTGATGGTTTGTTTGCAGCTCCGAACCCAAATGAACCGGTGCCAGACGCATTGCTTCCAAAAGCCGAGGTATTTCCAAATCCTAGTGGGACGGCATGAAATAAAACAGGTTTCATAGTTTATAGGACAAATGCAGACAAATGAAGAACAGGGTCGCAATTAGGCTAAACCCTCGAGCTCCATGCCATATCATAGTATGTTTTATTTTATGGACTATATGTTACCAGGCAGGGGCACTGCAAGTAATGAGAGACTAGGGCAAGGAGCCACTTTCTCATCCTTCCAGCCTGTGGGTGCTGTAAGGCGGGGGGGGGGGGGGGGGGGGGGGGGGGGGGGGGGGGGGGGAGCAGCAGAGATCTCCGGTGTGTCTCGGGCGCAATCCCCCGTCAGAAGCTCTTTAGCCGTAAAAGCTAGGTGACCGCAGAGCTAGGGACAGTTCAGGTGTATTTGTGCATACATTAATAGCTAAAGATAAACTGAGCGACACTAAATCTGAACCCCAGTACCCCTCCCAAACCAAAGAAAGCCCCTATTAATGTGCCTGAGGTCATGGGACTGATTTGTCAAATTCAGTGGGTGCAGGAAGTTACAGTGGATTCAGGAAAATGCAGTGGATGGTTAGCAACCAATTTTGCCAGTGACAAAAATCTGTAAAGCTGCTGCGGAGCATATATAGGGCTATGTTCACGAATATGACCTTAGGATGGTTGCGGACTAAGGGCTTGTCCCCACTATAGAGATCTCTGCTATAGTGAGATCGCTGGGTAGGAGAACGCTGGTTTTTAGTGATCTCTGCTCCACAATTGGAATCGCAGCAGATCACCCAAGTGGGGACATAGCCTTAATGTTCCTTAGGCTATGTCCCCACTTAGGCGATTAACTGCCTGCGCTGGCAGTTTATCGCCTTATCCTATCAATGGGGACAAGCCCATGGAAAGTAGTGTAGGCGATTGGCAGGCGATTCTACAAACGATTGAAAAACTCCAGCTCAGGCGATTAATTGCCTAAGTGGGAGCATAGCCTAAAGCGGTGCGGAGATCACTAGCACTCAGCAATCTCCCTCCTAGCGCTGCATGTAGATGGCTACCACCTGCAGGCAGGATCACACCCATACAGAATGGACGTGGTTAGAACTCAATGAATCGAGATGCGGTTTTGAACAGCATTTATATATATATATATATATATATATATATATATATATATATATATATATATATATATATATATATATATGTGACCCGTGTTCTGAATTGCGCAGGACCGCAGCTGTGGAGATGAGCCCCATCAAATATATGGCCGCGATCTCCACACCACGAATATATAGTGGTGACATGTCCTTACAACGTCGAATTAGAGCGAGTTCTCACTTGCATGCTGGCTGCATATTGACATCATTATGCCGGCTCACACAAGTTCCTTTGGTACATTGAACAAGAAAGTTTCTATGACCAACCCCCTGCATCCTCTAAGTTCATGACAAATCAATGCTTTACATAAACAAATTAATACGTGCAAAATTAAATACATAAACAATAAAAAAAAGAAAACTAAAAAAGTATGAGTTCCCGGTGAGTTCTGATGTACAGAGAGTTACATAACAAATACCATACAGAACAGCTTTCCTACACTTTCTCCATAGAATGATGGACAGGATATCAGAATTAAGAACTTTTTGCCTTCCTTGCCCTTCCCTTCACTAATACAGTTGGTGAAAACAAAAACCCCCACACACAGTACAGATCATTGGTTGCTTGAATATGTCTGCACTGATGTGATACAGATACTTGATGTATTGATGAGGATTTTGCTTAAGCTAGCCACACATGGTTCAATTGACATCAAATCGATCATAAATCTCGACCCCCTCGACCAGTTCTTCGATCATTGATGAAACGTATGGTCGATTGTAATTGATCAGAAGTACACACCACATTGAGTATATGCAATCAAAGCCCGAACTTCGATTGAACTTTAAAACGTAGAGTAATCAAAAAGCCGACCCCCCGATGGTCAACAGCGCCACGCGATACCAAAAAGTGACCAGTGATGGTCAAAGAGGGATCAAACAACAACCCAAGAGGTCCATATCTTTGCATTTAATCCACAGTGCATATATAAATGTGGATCGTGTATGAACCGACACACAAGACATTACAATGCATGCTTGTGTGTCAGTCGCCATGTACAAGCTGTTGTGTGTCAGTGACCACAAGACACACAAGCATACCCCAACGCACGGCTTGCATGGTTTAAATGAACTGTATTCGATTTCCTCCATCCAGAAGTTACCACTAGCGCCTCACTTGATTATTAATCGAAATCTCCAATTGGACGGGTCAAACACCCAACAGTACAGAAAAATGAGACAACAATTGTGGGGACAATCAATCAAAATTTCTCCAACCCGGTTCCCCCGATCAAATTCCTCGATCGAGCAAAAAGGACCAATAAAATCGAATTCAACACCTCGGACCATTGTGGACTGTTCAATTTCACAATCGACTGACCTAAAAAAAATCGATTTCTCGACATTACATTGATTGTAAAAGTTCCAATTGAACCTCCGTGTGGCTAGCTTAGTGGTAAGAAAACTCAGCATGCAAACACCACATAGGTGAGATGTGATAAGAGGATTAGTAAGCCACGTGGTAGCACACCTGCAGTGTATTAATTACTGTATAACAAAAGTTTAACAAAATGTACTGCCCCACACCCACGCATTAAGCGGGCATACCACCCACGGCAACATCGCCGACACATCTGCGCGATTTCTTCCGGGATTGTAAACGTCGATGCACGTCATCTAACGGTTTACAATCCCCAATTGACATTCCTTCCTGGGGACGCTTGCAGTGGCGGCTGGGCGCACCCTGGTTAGTGTGTGCCGGCCATAAGTACAATGAAGCGGCCCGCTTCATTGTAGCTTATGGCATCGGCTCCCATGTCTCGCGCCGGCCAGAGATTTTCCGACATGTCGTGAGTCTTGGCTGGCTGAGAAGTGGGCGACAGGCATCTGTCGCCCCTGCGGGCACACGCCGATAAGCGGGACGATTTTGTTTTAACCTGTACCGAGGCTGTGAGCGCGCACGCCCGTGGCCAGGTTAAAACCGGCCACTTTATCGGCAGTGTATGGCCAGCACTTAGAAAGCGGCCGATCTTCTGGCAGTAAACCACACGTGATGAAAGTCATCTCCGTGCAGCTGGAACCTGCTGAGATTCGCCTGGAAACCTTGTTGTGGCCCCGGCACACTCTATTTTGGATGGGGACACTGGGTTGGGCCTATGTTCCCACTTAAGTGCCGACCCGCAGGGTGACCACATTTTAATCGCCCGCCCGCTGTGATCGTGGCTGATTGGTTCCATTAGTTGAATGGGCTTGTCCCCACTTCAACTAAGGCCACAATCAGACATGGACGAGGTTGGAACATGCGATGAGAATCGAATTGTTTGGTGGCTGATTCCTAGTGGGAGCCTAAAGCCCCCCATACACGACTAGCATTTTTCATCCAATCAACTCACATCCAATAATATTTTGTTGGTTGATTGGGTAAAAATCTAGGCAGCCACCATGGTGAGATCAACCTCAACCACATTAAAATTGGGAAAAAAATTTATGAAAGGAATGGACTTGCACCATGTTGGTAAATTTTAATTGGTTGTATTGAAATGCATGACACTTCAGTCTATACAGAAAGTTGATCAAATATTGTTACTACAGTTACAAACATACAACAATCACAAGATTTCCTGACCCCAAAAAGTGATCTTTTGTAGTTGAGTTGAACAGAAAGGAACTAGACGTGTATGGCAGCTTAAGCTGTGCCATACACCTTCAGATTTCTCTGTCAGATTTCCTTCAGATCAGATCAGATCTACCAACAGCAACCATGTAGTATAGGTCCTCCACTGATAGAATACATCGATTGGAAGAGGTGGATAGTAGATAGAAAGAATCGAAAGGTCCTCATATTACATGGTTTGGTAAAAACAAGATCTGAAGGAAATCTGACAGAGAAATCTGAAGGTGTATGGCCAGCTTTAGATTTTACAACCGATTTCTGGCCGAATTACAACTTTAAGCTTTAGATTAGCGGCCAATTTCGCAGATCTGTGGCGAAATCTGACGCTTATCTAAACGCGTATGGCCACCTTTACATGTGTGTCAAGTCCTGTTAACCTTCTGAGTGTTAAGCCCAAGTTAACTCGGGCTGAAGAAAGTTGCTTAAAAGGATCAGCCCGAGTTAACTCGGCTGCTGTTACAAAGATGGCTTGCAGGCAGCCCAGAGACTTCCTGCTCTTCTCCTCCGTGTCCCCAGCTGTCTGATCTTCAGATGCCGATGATCGTGATCGTGCCGGCGGGTGCGCGATGACATCATCGGGAGGGGGAGGGGCGGGAAGTTTGCTCCTTATAGTTTATCTTTCATTCTGACATTGATTGGAGTGATTTTTTTCGCTCCAATTCAATGTAAAATTCTGTATGCAATCAAGTTCAAAATAAAGGAAAACGCATAAGAAGTAAATACCTTGTAAGGGTTTGCGTCCACTGCGTCTTTTTCCCCGCGGTGGACGTAAGTCCGCAGCGGGGAAAAAGATGCAGAGAGGGCACTTCCCATTCAAATGAATGGCACAGTGCCATTCTGCACTATTTGAGTGGTGCATCCGCGGTGATGATATGAAGCTGCGGGATGCTGCGTCTTCATTGCAGCACCGCACATTGCCGCCAGAGACACCTCAATTCACCGGAGATCAATGGAGGTGTCTCAAGACGCGGAAAAACAGCGCCCATACTGCATGCATGAATGCAGTATGGACGCAGTTTTTCTGCATTTTGGCTCAGCTAAATCAATAGGGAGCACTCTCCCCAATGCGACAGGAGCGAGCCCTAAGCCACGGGCCAGCAAATGTGCCAGCGTGCGACTTTGTTCCCTGCGCGGTGTATCAGACCGCCTGTCAGTCTTGGTTGATTTAAAAAATGAATTCTAGTTTGAGCAGATTTTTGTGTTTTATATTTTATTTGATCATTAAATGTGACTTAAAAAAATATTTAAGCGTTTAAAACTTTATATATTCAGGATGTCTACTAGACCCGTGTTTTTGGTCAGTTACAGGCCTACAACATTTTTTTTTCAATGATAAACAGCGTAACGCTTTTGGTACAGAAATCTGGACCTCGGTGAAAGCTCAGGAGGTTAATCTGATTAGAGCCATGTACTTCTTAGTATGGGCTCAGTGTACAGGTACACAATTGTAGCCTAAAGCTTTAGCCACTTACAGTATTACAGTGCTCCCCAATCAGAAGATACCCCCACTGTACATAACATTATTGCAAATAATCAAATCCCAGTCTGTTTTATAGAAACATCCCTGTCAGAGGATTTTTTTTTTTTAAACTTAAAACCCTTAAAAAAAGTGTCAAGGTTTTGATACAAGATTGGCATGTTGAATGTCCATGCTGGACCATGCTCCTTTCTACAACCATTGCTACTAGATAGGCAAGCAGAGGCTGTCAAACAGTTGAACCTACAAGAATGTTGATTCAGAAGATTCTAGAAAGGGTGAATACAAAGATATCAAGCCAGTCATGGAAAATTTCAGCCAGGCTTATTTGCAGGCTTCTTCAAAATGAACAATAGTGACTTGAATAAAAATGAGCTCTAAAAGTTGGGTGGCATGCTATGAATGCCAGTGATCTGATGAATCTTTTTGGTGAAGAGGACACAATGATGACAATTATGGAAGCTGCACATGAAGCACGATTGAGCTCATTTAAAAAAAAAATAAAAAAACTGTGGTAATGTGATTATGCTTTTACATTGAAAAACAAAGCACAATGGAGCAGAGAAGTCTGGTTAAAGCAAATTCGTCAAGACGCAGAACAGTAAGGAGCTGTAAAAGCATAATATATGAAAGATAAAGATATGAAATAACATAAGGCAGGCAGGACCACTTTGGACTATAAAGGGGAAAGACATGTTCCCCTTAAATCCCCCCATAAGACTTATACATGAATGTATATTGTGAGTAATGCATTCTCTTTTAGGCCTTGTCTCCACTATAGATGCCTCAGTAATGCTATTGTGGGGTACGGGCAAGATGATAATGTGCCCCCTTTAAACCTATGGGCACTACATGGCCAAAAAAACAATGGACGTGCATTGTAGGCTTCATTTGACATGCCCTGTAATTGTCAGAAATCTGCACTGTCCCTATATACCCATATGCATTTGGCGTGAGTAAAGTTAGGTTACATGTGTAGATTTATTCTTCAAATCAACTGCCAATTAGATTTTTTGTTCGATGTCATTATCAAACATTGTTCGTTCATTTATTGAATGCAACATTAGATATATTTTTTTGTTCGTCCATCGCCAATATCAAATGAAAATACATTCAGAATTACGACAGATACAAATTAACCAACATGTTCGATGACCTTTTGAAAGATATTTTTGTTCGAAAAAAAAAAATGGTTTGTTCTTCATTGATTGAACAAAAAAAATCTACACATGTAAACCCACTTTAAAACTCAGTGGAGACTAGGACTTTACAAGAGCTTGTAACATTTGTGCCTGCTACACAACTTTCAACACTCAGAATGTCACATCAGAACTACAGACCAAGACAAGAACATCCTGACTACATCACACAATATGTAGGGTCCTACAGAACTTTAAAACAGATTAAACTACTTGACCCAAAGCTTAACTTTTTAAAAATTAAAACAAGCTAGCAAAATTCAAATTTGCAAGTCACTTTTTCATACAAGCATCTATTAAGAAGATGTTGAATTAGAAGAATTGAAAAAGGTACCTCCAATACTTGAAGAGCCCAAGCCAGCTGGCTGTAGACCAGAACTCATAGCCGAGCCGAATGGTGCTCCAAAGCCCACTCCTAGTGAAGGCCGAGGCCCTATTGTAAAGAGCAGAAACGAAAAAAAATCCAAAAAAAAAAAAGCAACGAAAAAAAGCTTTTCTTATTTGCAAAAGTAAACGTAAACTTAAAAAGCAAAGATGTCATACAACTAGAAAAACTATACACACCTAGTTCCTGCATCAGTTAGTAGGAATTATATTCAGCTCGACTTTGTCACGTTTCACTTCTCCAAATATTAAAAAAAAATGTTATAAAACTAAAGCCACTTGGATTAATTTACAATCTAAGGAGTATATTGCAATTCTGACTCTCTTTAACCAATTCATGTACTTGTGGCAGATATTCAACATGTCTGATCAGTTGACTGTTTAAACTCCTCTAAAGCCCCCCATACACGTTCCGATTTTTTTCCCGACCGATTTTTCGTCTGATCGGGTCACCCGATTTTCACCTAAAATTTTATGGTCGGTCGGTCGGCACAAAAAAAAAAAAAAAAAAAAAAAAAAAAAAAAAAAATTCGGAATTAGAATCATCACCAATCGATTGTCCCGACACTTTTTGGCCTGTGTGCACCAAGACAAAGAACTAGTCAAGCTGAACATAACGTCTACTACCTGATATACCAATACCAAGATGTATTTCAATAGATCAGTGTGTCCGCATTAACTCTGACATGTAATAAAGTTATTATAATATATAAAGGTATGTTACTAGATAAACTTTAAATTTGCAGAAAGAACACAACAATAGAAAAGTGTTTATCCAATTTATTAGTCAGTTTTACCAAGTCATTGATGAATAAAACAGACAATGCAGAGGTTTCTCACACCTGAAACATTTTGGCTACATTCAGCACAATAAATAACAATTATAAGCAACATTAAAATCATAAACAGGCCGGACCCGAATCAATATGAATTTGTCTACACTTCCAAGTATTAGATTGTCATTTCATAGTTCTCTTCCGAGCTTGCAGAATTCAGAATATTGTCCGTGGACAACTCGCTGCTCACTACAGTGGTATGGTTACACACCAATGCTCATCTGATATTGCTTATTACAGCCCTGGGTGGGCTGGGGACTTATGGATCACAAAAGAACAACATTTGGGGCAACTGCCCAGGCTACATCAATGATCCCCCTTCTCACATTAATGAGATAAGAAGAGTTATTTTACATATAGGTGATGGCGTTCTGCCATTTATTTGCTCCAAAAGCAGAAGTTCTCTACAGACTGTACAACCCCAGAACCAGGATTCCATCACCTGACCTGACCCATAGGCACTACTAGTGTAAACACGCTAGCATTAGAAAAAAATCTATTAATTATATTAAGGTGCCAATAAACTCATAGGACTAGGCCTGCGATATCAGAAGGCCTACAACAAAAGATAGCAAATTTGTACCAACCACGTTACCAGATTTCTAAACTTAAGAATTATCTGCCAACTTGTTACCCTCAACAAAATACTTCCACCTGAGTATCATGGGTGAAGTCTATTATTGCTTTATCACTAACAAAGTAACAGTCCTTGCCGGCATCCGTAAAGTATGGTATCACCCTACTCACAGAAACGCCAATATCAGTTATCCAAACTAAAAAGCTGATTTTCTTACCAGAAAACAAAAATCTGAAGGCCTACAATGCGAGATCTTCATGATTCTACAAGTCAAGCCTAGTCTTGGTGCAGATCATGAGCAAAAACTCTTCCCTCATGATCAGATAGTTTAGTGGACAGGCAAAAGGTATATTATTTCTGACTTAACCCTGAAAATATCTTTTCAAACCTCCCACCCCCACAAAAAAGTTCTCAGTGGTCCTCCTGACACCAGTTCCCAATACATTTAATGAGGTTATAGTTTTCAGGCGTTTCCAGACTTCTTAGAAAAAGTAGTTTTTTGGAAACCATCGCGAATACAGGATCATAACTAGCCAACTAATTCCATCAGCTTTTCTTAATCTCCCTGGTGTTATGCCCGAAGCCAGTCCGAGTGCAGTTTAATCTGTGAGCCTCCTGCAGGCTCACAGAGTTCTTCCGGCCTAGAGTCTTCTGCATCATCAGTGACCTCCATGTTAATAGAGGGGGCATCGCTTTTACCCATACACAATTGACACCGGCGTTATGTAGAGAGCCGGGGGGAAGGCAGGGAATCATGGCAGAGTAGAGTGCACTCACCGCAATTCACGCATAACGCCCAGGAGATTTATCTCCTCCCAGGCCCCAGCAGAGGAGGATTTTATCCAACGACACACAAAAAAATCTTTTTTTGCTTGCACCTTGACATAAAACAGATCTATAATTCTACAGGACTTCTAGTTGACCAGAAAACATTGCTAGCAATGAGAATCAAAGTAGAGAATGCAATTGCAGGTCAAGGTGCCAAGGTTTTTATGCACCGATTCAGGTTATTTTAAGGGTGCTGAATTGAACAATTCCATTATTTTGGCTGAATTGGTACTATTATTTTAAAGAATTAATTTACCTTTTGTGACTTGTAATAAAAGCTTTTGATTTGTCTTTCAATTTGTAAGCCGACAAAAGCAAAATTTTGAAGCCAGAATTCAACTGTAAATTTGCAGAGGAAAGAATTCAGGAACAGTAGAAGTTGGCCAGCCCAGTCTGGTTTATATGAAAATAGGTCTGTGTTACGTATGTAGATACAGGTAAAAATTATGACTTTATCAATAAGAGCATCAACAATCCACAAGTCTGTGGAGAGTACATGGATAAAATATCACGGAGCATACCAGACTTTTTTTGGAATAGAGTGGGATAAGTCTTGGCCTTCATATATGGTTAGCAAACCATGTGTGGAGTGCCTACTATAAAGTTTAACCTTTAGTTAAGCAATTTACTATTAAATATCTCAGAAAATAGAACCAATCTGATGGTGCAAGTCATATTCTGAATCTGCACCATCAACTTAATATAAAATCGGACATTGTTGGCATCAAAATCACTGTAGACCAGTGTTTTTAGGGACAACAATACCTATATGTTGGGCTGGTGCAGTCTAAAGGCCCCCATACACAGGTCCGTTTCCCATCGGATTCCGGGACGATCGATTCCGGGTGCGTGTACGCGAAACGATCGTCCCGGAATCGCGTGAAGCCCACCTTGTCCGTCCGATCACGTCCAAACGATCGGGGGCCCAGAATCGGATCGGACAGAGAACCAACATGTTGGTCTTTATGATCCGATTCAGCACACATCAGGGGGAGTTGCCATTTGTGGAGTAAGCGATCGGACACGCAATCGTCCAGGAATCCGTGTGACAAGGTGGTATGTAGCGATCGGACACACTTAATTGGCCGATCGATCGGACCTCCGATTCCCGCTGAGATCGCCGGAATCGATCGGATAGGTGATCGATCGGCCATGGAATCCGACTGTGTATGGCTAGCTTAAGAGCTGTTTTTCTCCAATGAATTCACACTGCTGCTGGAGGAACACTATAGAATCAACAAATCTAAAGAATTAATGGTGACACTTGTTACAGTTTGTAAGAAAGTGTAATGGAGAAATCAGCTACTGCAGGAAACACTTGAGTGAATCCATCATTAAGTTATGCTATACCAGCAATAAACAATGTGGTGCACAGAACTGCAATACACAATTGCTAAGCATGTCCTCCTCTAACGTGGTGCATGACTGCCACAGAAAATGAATGGCACCCCGGTTCCAGCAGTACAGGCCCTTAACCGTGTAATTAAATCATAAAACTCTTCCTAATCAACATAACTCTCACAGAACAAGAAACCTAATAAAAAGAACAGCTAGCGTTCTACAGATATACAGTACAAGAGTTTATTTATATCCTTGACACCCTTAATTATTGCTATGACACAGCACACCTTAAATAAACCACCATATTTAAATATAGGTTATATCAAAAAATGTTACGTAAACCCTTAAAAATTAAAGCTCTTAATTTACATAACTTAAAACAAATATAAACCTTACAACTTCATTATCATTAAATAACATGAAACCTGCTGCCTCGCAGAATAACTTCACCCAAAAAAAAACATTTAAAAACAAAAGAAAGATTTAAATACTAGTGTCAAAAAAGTAGAAACAAAAAAATGTAAACATTTGTAAATAATTACAAAGAAATGAACATTCATTGGCAGTAGGTAAACAGGTAAGCAGCATTATAAATTACATTGAATAAATTATGCAAATTATAACCAAGCTTTGTCTCTAATAGGAATGGAAAATGTAGAATTTCAGAGCACATACTTCTAGTACAAAGCCAATAGGAGCTTTAAAAGGTGGCAGAATGGCCAAGTAGTTGTTGTACATAGTCTATGTTCTGTATATGTCTTTGTGGGATTTGTTAAACAGGCGATAACACCCCTGAAATTATTATTTATACCCAATCCACATTACCTACCTGCAGCTGTTCCCACAGCATTCTGCTGATCGTCCACCTCCGGCCAGGGGATCGGCAGGACACAGTGGGAACAGCCGGGTTGCAAGCAGGTAATGTGGATCAGCTCCGATAGAGCTATCCAAAACATACCCTAATGAACGGCTTGTTCGATTACTTTTTATTGATGTTTGATGTGCTTGTCCCACATCAACAATTGATGGTCTATAGAATATATGAAAGGATATTCATAAACTTCTAAACAAGCGGGGCTATATATAATAATCTACCATAAGGAACTCTTGGGAAGGGCAACAGTAACCATTCTGCTAAAGCAGTGAAAGTGACATTCACTGGTTCATGAACCGCTAACTTGAAATATGTATAACTAAGATTTAGCTGCTGTTAGGTGAATGACAGTAACTACCTGAATAGTAAATATAAAAAAATACCAAACAAAAATAAAAGGTTTTAAAAGGCACCATATATAGTGTTAAAAGTGCAGAGACTAAGCCATCTTCGCCCCCGAGTAATAAAGCGTACCTGCTACAATAATAAGTTTGATGGCAGAGCCACCAGAAAAAGAGCTTATTGGGTTTCTTTTTATTTGCGTTACAACAAGCCTATTGGCTCCTAGAATGGCTCTATTCACAGTTCTATATACATTTGTTCACAACTGGATGCAACCATTTTGTTGGCTGGAGACATAGGGCTTCCTCAGTGTGGCTACATGTTACATAAGGTCTGCTCCCAAACTAAAATCAAATTTTCATAAAACTACAGTGCCCAATTCATGTCTTTTTTTTTTTATCATGAACGGAAAACCTGTCTCTGAACAGAGATCTGTAGTCTCACAGGCTCAGGCACCATTACCTCAGGTGGTTCGAAGAGTGTATTACATTATAGAGTGTACATAATATATAGAGAGTGGGATGTCCCAGTGGCATGATCGCATGGTGATGCCGTGAGCTCCATGTCAAGACGATGGCACGCCGCCTGCCTAGGAATTATTTCTCCAATGAGCAGAGGGGAACCAGAGCGTCTTGTTACCTGCAATATGGCAGGTAAGTATTTTGACCTGTGATTGGGCACATTTCGTTTTATATATATATAAAAATCCTAAGGATTCTTTCTTGCCAGCATTTTAATTTTTTTTAAAGTATAGTATAGTCCAGTATAGGACAATGAAATCATCTTTTTTTCTTTAATGTCCCTGCTGTACATGAGAAATTGGGGCACCTATGCTGGGCAGCCATTACAATCTCTTGGTCAGACCCCAATGTAAAAAGTATTGTGGCCCACAAGTGCCAAAACCCTGAGCTAAGCGATTGAGACAAAGGTCCATTAGGTAGTACTACGTATACATTTGCTGGGTGCACAGAGCCTTAAAATAGCCATTTAGGAAGGTTTCTATTCTAAAAAAAAAAAAAAGGAAACCAATATTGAACAGGAATATGAAGGCTGCCACTGCAGACTATCACAGATCAGAGAATTTCTCTTTTAAGCAGTGAATCTGGACATTCAGCAAACAGTCACTGAATATTCCAGGTACATACATTTAAAATTACATTAGTTGGTTTACCAGCAGAGAACTTTCAGGGATAAAATAATTCATGGCTCTAAAAGGAGATCAGAGTGTAACAAAAACATCTCGTCACATATACAGGTCTAATCTTTATCATCTGTGTGCTGGATTGCTTCTAACCTTTGTCTACAACGTTGACAAGGATGCAGCAAAGGATAAGTTGCAGACTTAAGGTACCCACACGCGATTCGATTTTCTGGTCGATTCCCGATTTGGCGAACGATCATTCTGACCCGCCATATTCCATCAAACTTGTTTCATGCATCATGAAACTCAGCCCCAGTTAAGGTATCCCCATCTTTCTACGGCGGTCGGGAGCATCGGCATGTATGCGAATGCTTCCGGGTCTGCCCCCGATCGCGTCACCGGTGACGCGAAGGGGGCGGGGGTAGGTAGCGCCATAGATCTCCGTCTAACTGGAGGGGCGTCGCTTTCTTTCAACGTAAGTCCGGTGTCTCCAGTGACACCAGACTTAGGTTTACCTCCTCTAGCTGAGCAGGCAATCGCGTTATGAAAAAACCGTGCCATGGGCGAAACGCTCAGGAGGTTAAAGAAAGGTCAATCGAACCGACTCGAGTATGGGTACCTTTAATCCCAGTCTGATATTGAACTAATGCGATATCTGGGCAGCCATCACTGGTAGCCCACACAAATCCCTCCATGTATAGGTTTCCTTTAAGGGAATACTCTCAAAGGACTCAACCATCACAATAAAAACCACCAATTATCTAAGTACCTTAGGTACATTGTCTATCTCTCATGAGGAGCAGATTTTAGCAATGTCTGGCCCTCTCAGAAGATACAGATGTACCCACAACCAATAGTTGCAGAATTTTCTTCTATTAGGTGAATGATCAGATTTGGCACCATAACAATCTCCTCCTTTTACAGTACAAGATACAAACGGCAGGACCTGACAAACTGATAAATTGTGGCTTATTTTGGATTATAGCCCTTTATACTGTACTGCTGACCATATCTAAAGTTGGAACTTTTCCATCCATGTTTTAGCAGCTCCAGAAGAGGAAACCCAAGACCTTAAAAGAACAGGCAGGATTATATACAGTGGAGGAAATAATTATTTGACCCCTCACTGATTTTGTAAGTTTGTCC
>CM070033.1:27663812-27679014 GCA_036250615.1 Ptychadena robeensis
ATAATTATTCCCTCCACTAATATATATATATATATATATATATATATATATAAAGGAAATCCAATACACGATCAATCCCTTATCCAGGGCCTTTCCAAACCGTACTATGAAATTGTCACAACTATTGGGTTCTTGCGAGTTAGACATCCCAGAGTTGCTTACATCATGTAGAATTAAAGAATCCAACCAGCTAAAAAAAAATGTCATGTGTCCTAGCACGATTAGTAGAACATGTGCAGTTTCTTGAAGAATGTACTGCTAAAAAGCTCTATCCATCAATGATCACATACCCAAAGGGATAACTATGTGGCAATGATTAGAGTTTACAATCAGAGCTCAGACTCAATGATTCTCCCTTATAGCAGATAGCATGCAACCACAATGCAGTATTTTGGTTATAGGAGCAGTCTGGCCAATCAGCATTTCTCCAGGAAAGCCATTTCATTCTATGAATCAATGCAGAGGCAGCCAAGTCAGCAGCACTGACCGCACACCTATACTACTCTTAATTACAGCAAATTACCTTAAAAGCATTATGGATGTGGTTTATATATTTTTGCCCAACACTTACGATAGTATACTGTGTGTTGGTCTACGTTAAGAAAACAAAATCAAGTTCATAGCCAAATTTAACAGTTAACAAGTAAGGTTCCCAGAACACCAAAAAATAATAAATATTGCCAAGACTAAGCCCTAACTATTATCAAAGCTGTTCTTAGTAAAAAACAGGAAGACCATGAGAGCCAAAATAAATGTAGAGATCACAGAATGGTAATTTATCTAGAACTTGAATGCATTCAGACCTGTAGCAGGCTGCTGCTGCTGGGTCAGGGTGGCAGCCATCGCCACAGCTGCTGCGTTTGGTACACTGCCAAAGGGTGCTGGTCCGGTGGTGATGCGGGGGGCACTCTGCCACTTCTTGGCTTCTGCTTTCCTTGCATCAAACACATCAGTGATATCACCGACGAAAGTCTTCCGGTAGGCAAGGTATTTTTCTTTAAGTATCTGTAAAGGAAGTGGAATCATTTTTATTCAGAAAAACCATGTATACAAGTATATGGGGGACACTCAGCGCAATGCAGAAACTCAAGGTTTCATGTATTTCATAATATTAATTCAGCTTTGCAAGGGCTTGGTCCACTTTATATATACACTTTGGAATTAATATGTTTGTGTTCTAATAGACAAAAAGGTTTATGAATATTTAATATATATTTAGTATATTATATTTAATAATTATAGATAATTAACAAATTGTTGACTACTGAGTGCTCCAATTTTGTTTGCTGGGTGAGCGGAAGCTGTAGGTATTGGGTCGTTTAGGACACTCCCTTTGGCGCGGACTGGAGAGAGGCTACAGACATGTACAAGGCAGAAGATGAGACACTGACTCTTGAGGGGTAAGGTTAATTACTTAAGGGGTCGCACTATTGTACATGGAAAGATAACTTTTAAAGTGGGACTATGTGGGTCTTGTTTGCCTATGCGCGTACTCTTACACACCTTAGGACCGGAACTAAAGCCAGATTGATAGGACAATTTTATTGTGTCAGTGATTTTCACTATGAACCCAATTGGATTTTCTGTTTCAACATAGAATTATATCTTTAGATTTATTTAGGCTAATTGTGCTCTTTATTGGATGGCCTTTACGCATTTTTTTATGTAATAGAAATTATGAATTTTGCTTCTAAAAGTTACTGACCCCTTCTTGATTTGGTGCCAAACTAATCATGCCTGGAGGCTGGCTCCTTCGCTCATTATTAGGTGATCGTTTCAATCCCTTTAATCCTACTACGTTTATTTTCTGCCATGAAGCCTTCAACAGGTAACCCAAATTGACTTACCTTAACACTTTCATGTATGATCTGTAGCTGGGCTGCTAAGGCCACAAACGTCTGGTAGAGCTTCTGCATTGCCATGGATAGGTCTGTGGAGCACCAAAAATACAGAAAGGCATTATGAAAAAGTCAACAGACAAAGTTTATAAATTTCCCAAATCAGCTTAGTCTAGGAGCCACACAATGAGCCTTCTGCAGAACCTCATGACCACACAGTAACCCACATGCAGTGAAAAGGCATTGTACTACTTTTTGTGTTTTAGTCAGTGAAAGCAAAGTATAGTGAGCAAGAGGCAGGAGATAATATGCAGTGGCACACTCCATAGAACACGCATAACCTTTGAAAGAACACCCCAATATAATACTGCAAACCCCTATTTCCATACGCATACCTTGTGGAGATAAGTGCGAGCTGTTTGCTTGTGTCGCCAGATGATTTTCCAGCTCTTCAATCTGTTGCCTGTATTGCTGTAACTGAACTTCAAATTGTTCCACTAAAGTTCTGAAGTAGCTAAAATACACAAAACATGACAAGATGTAAGTGTTTGCAAAATAAAAAAATGATGACCCACTAAATATAAAAAATTATACAACTACCTTTTGGTAAATTCAATATATTGGCGAAGGTTCCTCTACAAAACATGATGAGGTGTCGCCACACCAGTGTGTGCACCACATGATCCTGACTTCTAAATGTCTGCATTAAAAAGTGTTTGGGCAAATCAAATTTCTTTTTCTTTTTTTTATCCTTTGGGGCTTATTTTTTCCCTATGACTCGTAGGTCACATTCAACTAGGACTGTTTTAGACTTGAAGATATGGTTTGGGTTGGCTACAGATATAAAATTGCTCCAGTACTAAGCAAGTCAAGGTAAATGCTTAACGGTCATATTATGTAATTAGTTTATGAGCAAGCAGTGAAAACAATAGCTCATCATCAAGATGCAGCAATAAAGTTGTTCTTAAGAAAGGAGAAATACCTCTGTATCAAATGTCTGCATCACCGTACCTCCATCATGGCACTTTTACCAATTTACCCATTGGTGTGCAGGACTATTTATGTTCATACCTTTTACCCAGATTTAAAATGCACATGTCAGTTGAAAACATGCTGCATAGTGGGTTCGGCTGTGTATTCTTGTAGTATGTAATGCCCATTTGTATTTGCTGCCATAGCCTGTGCGGGAAGGTGCTGTTCAATTTAACTGACTGACTTTACTGGCCTGGGTTTTACCTAGAAATATCTTGCACCTAAAGTCCACAGGGGCAGAGAGTGCACAAGTAGTAAAGCTATACGGTCTGGCAGACTTTCTTTTTCCTGCATTCTTATACTTACTCTGATGGCACTGTGTTTTCATGCTGAAGACCTGGTGGTGTCTTCTGTGTTCTTAAAGCTATTTCAGCATTTTTAAGTTCCTAAAAAGGATATTTGAGGATAAATCAGAAAATTTATCTTCTATGTTTAAAATCTTTTAAAAGCAAAGAAGCAAAAATCAAAAAGGTCCACTTCCTTTAAATTCTGGGTCCCAAAGCTGTCATTTATCTTAGGCATCGACTCACTCGTTATTTTTTTTCCCCTCCTCGCCCAGGTCAGTATTGCCTCAGAAAAGGCAGACCTAGATAATAACATCGGGTCTGCCGATACTTTTACTTGCCATGGGCTCGCCGGTGAGTGTCTCTGTGTGTAGCTTAAAGCGGTTGTGTGGGTCAGTAGGAGGTTAATGGAATATCGAATAATGTCTTGTAGTCCGATGGCAGCGTCTGGCTAACTGCGCTTATATTTGGATTGGCTTATACGTGAGAATATATGGTAACTTTATGCTTTCAAATCAGTAGAAACAAATTGGGAAATTACTTTATTTAGCACAATACAACTGTGACCCACTGCACAAAGCAATGTCAACAGAGATATGGTTGGGAGAGTTAAGTGTGAAAGAACCTGACTGGGCACCAAAAAGCCTCAGTCTCCAATCCTTCAAGTATACCTGGGTGGAACTATAACAAACCACGAGCTAGACTGTCTCATCTAATAATCATGATTCACAATGTCATCATTAGTCAAAACCCTAAGTGATCAAGGGGCTTAAAACTGCTTAAAGACAAACCTGTGTAATACCCACCAAATATTAACCTCCCTAACGGTTTGCCCGAACTCAGTTCGGGCAGAGAGGGCTGGGCGGAGAGCCGGCAAGCACGGCAGAGTACAGTGTATTCCGCTGCGATTGCCGGTAAAACAAGCTTTTTGTGCCATAAAAAATTGCCCGAAAAGCTCAAACTGCCCAGAGGGTTAAGAGGGTGTTTACTTGCTCTAAGTAGCAATAAACATTAATAAAGCACTACGTACCTGAGCAGTTTCAATTTTCAGTTTGTCAATAGCCAGAGTGTTCCTCTGAAGGCCACTGGAGGCAACCGATAACAGTTGTTTCAAGGCTTTGATGTCTTCCTCTACTTTCATCATAGCTTTGGAAGACATTCTGCTGATCTCTTCCTGCACTTGTTTCTGCTCTTTCACAAACTTTCTGCATGGAAACACAAAACTTAAATCTATCACATCACTAATTAATGCAACAGACAGACAGAATATCCTGGGGCAGCCGGTGCAATTTATTTCTCTTATCAGTTTTTTCATTGAACATATTCATTTTTCAGACCAATACATGTAGTAATCTATACTAGTGGACACAGATTTTATCGCTAATAATTCAGAAGTAAAAAACAGCCTTTAAAGCATATGTTCAGTTTTCAGGTTAGCAGATTCTGCAAAGAATAATTTATATGCCCTCCCTATGTTTGCATGGGTTTCCTTTACACTCATACTGGGAAAGTAAACAATTTGTAAAATGTGGTTGTTTTGCTTTTCCTATGGTCATTGCACTTTGAAGTTCCTTATAGATTAAGGTTAGTAAGAGAGATTAAGAAGATCTCAAAAGTACCATGCAAATGCATGTAATCTGAAACTGAGCCAAATCTAGTACAACCTAAAGGCTGCCATACACCCACAGATGGGTGCCAACAGACGAGCTCCGATGAGCATGCAGTGTATTCTGGGGCTGATTTAAATCGGCCGGGCACCCTTTGTGTGCCGGCCATTATCTTCAATCAAGACGCCGGTCTTCATTGAAGTTAATGGCATCGGCCAGAGAACATCTGACATTTCCGTTCCATGTGGGCACACGCCGATTGGCGGCCGACCGACGGCGCGAGCGCGCACGCCCGTCGGTCAGTGGAAAAATCGGCCGCTAATCGGCGTGTGTATGCCAGGCTTAAGACTAGATAGTCGCACACAACCGTCAGCTGTGATTACACAGTTAGTGATGTCAATGGCCAGAAGGGCCCTCAGTGGATGTATGGGGCCTGGTCAAAAAACAGGGTCAGTATGAGGGGTGGGTGTGGCCAGAATGTAACAGGCAAATAGGAACAAGGACAAGAGGCGCACAACCTAGTACAACAAAGTCAGGTACTGTAAATGGTTAAATGATATGATAATAAGTTGGTTGAAAAAGAGCCTCCACTTGAAACACGTTCCAGTGTTCCTGTTGAGCCCCCCAGCATCTGTAAGCAGGAAGTGATCTCATCCCTAACCAGGAAGTGAGGTCATCCTTGAAAGCACATGGCCCTGAGAGATCAATCCTTGTAAACCTCTTTAATGTGAGTATCTTGTCGTTTGTTTTATTTCATATCATTCAACCATTTACAGTACCTTAACTTTGTTGTACTTGGTTGTGTGCCTCGTGTCCTTGTTCCTATAAATCAACAGTACAACAGCTGGTATGCTTGATTGAGGTAATAAAAAAATCAGCCTGGGTAGAGTGAAATGTATAGACTGTGAATTTCCCTAGCCAACAGATACATCTAGACTGATCCGGCATTAAAATGACACCAGAAAGGAATAAGGCTTGCTGTAAACAGAAATCAATGAACAAAGATATATAGTTGCACTTACTGGAAATTTTCTACATCTTGGCAGATTACTTGAGGTAGATTTTCATCCTTAAGTGCTTTGCTGTCTCTGCAGGAAACAAGAGGCATACATGAGAAAAGTCTGCGCCGCTATTTTTGTTAGCACCATGCCACCACTGTTGCACCTGCTCTTTCCAGAACTTAAAACTCAAACTTGGCAAATGCTGAAAAACTTTTTTTTCTCACTTTGAAATCACTGACTCTGCATAGTTATTCCTCCAGTAGAGACATATAGAACTAGTGGAGGCAGAGTGCAACTTTATCATAAAAATCCATGATAGTCAAAAATAGTACTATTGGATTCTGTGAGACCCCTACCAGGATCCATGAAAGATTTTTAAATCAACGGCATTTTTGGAAGTTTTCTGTCCCTAGTAGCATTTTATGTAATGTCTCATTTCTGCTTCCGGTGTAGCCTGAACTAGGATTATGAATTCATGGAAGTTCCTATTAACCCCACCCCCATGCATTCCTGACGGCCCCATCTCATTCAGCACTGTCCGGTTAAGCAGGGTACAGACGTGGAGATATGGGTTAAACCGATGGCAGTTTCGAGCGCTCTCACGGCCATCTATCTGACCCATATAATATGCCCCTTGCGCTGTTTTCGAGCTCGAAAACAGCCTTATCGGACATGACCGTTAATACGGCAATGTGCGATGCTTTGCCTGGGTCAGTTCCGCTCTCCCCGGCTCCTCCGATATCTGACAGCAGCGTGATGACGTCATCATGCTGCTACAGGGTACATCGGACTGCTCGAATATCGAGCCGTCTGTACCCTGCTTTAGTCTTGCACTGGACGAGATGGGGAGGTCTGCAGTCCCCAGCAGTGCAAACTCACCGTTCTGCGCTACCCCGGTGGCTCCGATTATCTGAACTGGCTTCTGCACAGAAGCCAACCCAGAAAACTGTTTTCAGATTCCCCAGATGTGCCCCTTTAAAGTTAACCCTCTCTCCCCTGGTGTGATGTCACCAGGTCCATCACACCCAGGGAGAGACTGAGCCAAAGGGAATTGTACTGGATACAGTGATGACTGTATCCAATATAATTAAAAGAAAACAAAAAAAACAAAAAAAAACAAAAACACATTTCCAATTAAAAAAGATAATAAACAATATAAATACACTGTTTTAAAATCTTTCACACAAAATAAGTAAATTAGAGATTTTATCATTCAAATGATACCTTTGATAAATTTTTAGTTTTTTTAATGTAATTTATTTTTTACATAATTGTGTGTTTCATGCATTATTATATTCAGAAAGTCTACTAGACCCTTGTACGGACATATTTTGATAAGTTACAGGCCTACAACATTAAATTCCATGTAAGTCTATGGTGCGCTTCTGGTACAGAAATCTGGATCTCAGCTTGCCATTCCTAGCGAGATATACTTGCACTGCTGTAAGGTTAAATTTACACTGTCGCTCCAGCAGTAGCTGGGAAAATGACCTGTGACGAACAGCTGCAAACTTGGGGGTCATTTCGATAACGACCCCATGACAGGTCTATCAGGCGAAATCATGAAAACTGACCGGCAGATGCCTCATGTTTTTTCTTAATACTTAAGCTGGGCATATGTGCTTAGATTCACGGCCATGCGTGCTCACAGTGATCGATCGGCTGCAAAAAAGGCCACAAATTTTAAGTGCCCACCATAAATTGATCGGCCAAAGAATGGATATGTCCATATTTTCTTGGCTGATCACTTTGGATGGGGAGCAGCACACCATCCAAAAGTATATGGCAGCACACAAAATAGACTCTCAGAACAACCGACCGTGCGCTTAATATAACATTTACCTGTAAAACACCTGAGACTTCAACATGCAGTAGCGTTACACTATAATAAACAGTTGATCACCCTATCATATGCCGGAAAAAAAATATGGAATAACTTACTCAGGTCGATTTCCAGTTCTATCACCTAAAACAAAAGAAGAAAACTGGCATGTTAATGGTGCTTCATCTCAGCTTACAAAACAGCCAATTTAGAAAAGGAGACAAGTTTTCTCATAGAACCAACAATATGTTCTTGCTTAAAGCAGACTTATACTCGAATGAACGTCATTTAACTGGATTTTCCGATAAAATATATTATAAAGCATTATACTTTACCTTCCGCCTCCTCATTTACTATATTGACAGAACTTTCTTTTTATAATGAGACTCTTCTTCAGGAAATGCTGCCAAATGGGAAGCCTACATCACTGCTCTGTGTGACGTGTTCTTCCCAAACATTGCCAGACTCTCTCCATTGTACACTGTCTCTATAAATTTAGAGTACAGGAGACTGGTGGAAGAGATCGGCTACCAGGAGAAAAGATGCCGATGCTGGATTGTGTCAAGGGACCTTAAAACCTCTGTGTGGGATCTCTTTTCTGGGAGGCAAAGACAGGCTAAAGGTCGCAAGGGCAGGTAAGTGCATTGAAGGAAAGTTTTTATTTCTCAGCATAGGTCAGCATTAACAAATTAAGAGTTTAATATTCTCAAGTTCAGACATTATGCATTGTACATGAAGTCACTCTTTCGGCCAGGATATTATGATAATAGGGATTGAGCTATTGTGGGGGTTTTTAACCTCCCTAGTGGTATGGCCGTAACGTGCCATAATCAAAGCAAAGTACATAGTACTTGCCAGCATCATCACTGACATTGCCTCTATAACATGGAGATCCCTTTGGCCACCACCGATGCTGCTTACATGCCTGTGAGAGGCTTGTAGTAACTATAGGAGCTGATCCTACAGTGAACAAAGTTAGATTATAACAAAACACATTACATTTCTACAGTGCACGAGTATATTCAGTCCTCATACAGAACAGGATTAGCTATGACAATAGAGCTGATTTTGTGGATTAATCTGGAGGACCTTTCAGGAGCAGAAACTTATGTAATGGACCTTACCATGAAAGGCCAAGCCTCTACATAATGGCTTGACGTCTTCCAAGTCTAGAATAAACCTTGTATTGCCTATATGTTAAAGCGGTTCTATACTTAAAAAAAAAAAAAAAAAAAAAAAAGCACATACATTACATTGACATAATACTCACCTGTCAGCAATATACATCTGTGAAAACTGCTACAGAATAACAAAAAAAACAATGTACTCACCTTCCTCATTCCAGGGAAATCATATTAATTATGGGCAGATACAGGCAATTCCGCCTACACTTAATTCTGACTATGGGGCTGTAATTCTAAAAAACGAACACTAGATGGAGCTTTGATTACATCACATTAGATTCTGCAGATGTGAAGCTGCATTCCAAGTCAGACGAGACTACAGACTTCTTCCCAGCTGTCCCAACCATGATTGTTTTACAAGCTGCCGCGGCGCGTACTTCGCACCGTGGGAGGAAAGAGCCTGAGAATCGCCTCTCCTGCTGTACATTTAGCATTTTACATTTTGAGCAGTAATTGTAAATTCTCAGCAGTGTTGCTGCTGATGGTGTAAAGTGCCCTGAGGTGGTAGGTCCCCTTTAAATAACAGGTGTATGGCTTATGTCTAGGTAGAGGTTTTCTTCAGAACATCAACACTCCATTTCACAAAGTACTAATTAACATTCTCACAACACTAAATGGGAGGCAGAGAACTCATCTGATAATTCAAATTTGTAGCAATTGTCAAGGGTATGCATAAATCTGTAGATGTATGTACCTTACAGATGTACACTGTTTACAAATGCATCACTGACATTTACTCGCTTTAAGCTTTGGCCTAGTATATTCACAAGGAAATTTATTTTAGGGAACACCAAAATTTATTAGGAGCAAAAAAGTAAAGCAGGAGTAATCTAGCTATGGTGGACTAGATTTTGAACGTACTTTTTTTATCCGATGAACTACTGAAATCTACGCCACCAAGACCTTCATTCGTTGCGGTCTGTGTTGTTGGTGCTACTAGACCCAAAGGATTCTGTCCAAGACCTAAAACAAAACATATCTGCATCAGATGAAGTGGTCCAATATAGAGTTGGGGGACATTCTCCTTTATGAATAGGTCCACATAGCTCAATACGTTAGACTATCAATTCAAATCACATTTTTATCGGAATCATTTCTAAATACAATCATTCTTTATTGGGAACAAATGTATCCTGATGGTTGGATCTCATCAAGCTAGAGGAAGACATTATGAAACATATAATAATTCATGTTGTAGGAGTCCTTGAAAGATATACAAATACATTGAAAACGGAGAGGTTCCCTCGGTTTACTGAAAGTAAGTCCGCCACATCACAAAGTTTTGAAAAGAAAAAACAAAAAGGTTGCACCAAGTCACTCATGGATCCGAGTCCAGAGTCCAAAGGGATTTTTTTTACCGGCAGGAAAAATAATCTTGGTATAAAAGGTATATTTTTAAAGTATACCTTTTACAGCAGTGGTTCCAAAACTGTGGGGCGCTGGCCCTCATTCTTAACCGGTGTTTAAATAGGGGGGGGGGCTCAGTAATGTTCCTAAATAGAAAAGGGGGGCCCTGCAAGGAAAGTTTGTGAACCATGGCTATACACCAAGAATATTTTTCCTGCCGGTTAAAAAATCCCTTTGGTATAGTCACTGGACTTGGATCGATGAGTGACTTGTTTTTGTTTTTACTTTTCAAGACCATACAAATACATTGTTGCAAAGAGTCTACTTCCAAAAGAAACATCATTTGAGAATTTGTCAGCAAACACACAACTGAGGCTACCTTTCAGAACTGTGGGAGGAGTTTGCTTTGACCACAAAACTAGAAGCACCAAAACATCTGAGTCATATAGAGTACATATACTCGATCTGAGTCATATAGAGTACATATACTCGAGTATAAGCTAAATTCTCCAGCACCAGGACATTCAGCAAAAGCATTTCTGCTGAGTGTTTCTGAGCCCTTTGACACTATACACGCAATGTCACAATTAACCTTTACACACTGTGTTGCATTGTGGTTTTGTCTGAACACTCCAACGCAGAAGTATGCACATGGACATGGTTGAAAGGACCCTTAGGGTAGGTTACCTTCGTTTTGTGATCCATCGGGACCCCCTACGTTAAAGAACAGTGCTTGGTGGGGTCCCGACGGATCACATACACTGAACCTGCCAGTAGTGCAGTACGTTAACTCCTGCATAGGCAGATGTCGGAACAGAGCATGCACAGATGCAGGGGTTAACGTATTGCACTAAGTTAACCCCTGTATCAGAGGATTGGCTCAGCGCCGTGAGAACAGAGCATACGCTGGGCAGGTAATGTGTATGTAATCCATCGGGCCCCCCCCCCCCCACCTCCAAGCACCGCGCTTAATGCAAAACGCTGTGTGAAGAAGCAATAAGTTACCTCAGCTTATATTCATGTCAGCACCTATTTGAGTAATTATGATACATAAGCAACCAATGTTGGTGCACTGGTGTATTTTCTCAGTCAAATTTATAATTTTTTTATTATTAATTTGACATTCATCCTTGTACTAAAATGACCCTTCCATATCTTGATATCTTGCTGGTTTAATTCTGGACTGCAGCTTCTCTTATTTTCACTTTAAAAAACACAAAGCACATGGTTACAAAGCATCAAGCCATAGATGCGTGCAATATCCCATGCACCATTTATGGTCAGAAATGATAAACTACCTGATGTGGCTGGATTTGCATTTTGAAAAAGTGACCCAGTTAGACCTCCGAGTGTCAGGCCAGTAGATGCGGTGGTTGTAGCTGCCGTGCCACTGTTCAAATTTAGAGAAAACCCAGTGCCTGTAAGGAGAAAAACATTACTCAGAACCACAGAAGAATTTTACATGTTGCTACACAGAATGTGTTGGGTCTAGCAATATATCGTGTATAGAAAAGTCAAAAGAAGAAGAAATAGGTCACAGTCATGATCTTTATTTAACATGTGGCAATAGTGAGATATGTAGAGAATTTACAATCTGTTGGCATTACGAGTCACTTCATTCCTATGATAGGGGGAAAGCAAGCAGTCCTTGGTTTGATTTTAATTTTAGCCCAAAAGGATTGAAATTCCTGTATAATGTCTGTGTAAATTAGTGATATTTCTGAATCGATTCACTATGAGTTATGAGATTCAATATACCGTATTTTTCGGACCATAACACGCACCCAGGTTTTAGAGCAGGGAAACCAGAAAAAAAATATTTGAAGTGTTCAAGTGAATTAGATCAATGCTATGAATCAAATCACTGCAATACCAACTTTCTAGAACTAGATGTCACTAGCAGCAGTACTATCACAGCACAAAGGTCAGCTCTCTTACTGATGGGGAGGAGGAGGGCTGAAGGGGAAACAGCTGCAAAGTCTCCTCTCCCTCTCTGGCTGTGTCAGTGGAGGCTGCAGACTTATTGCAGCTTCCACAGACACGCAGATAGATATAGATAGGAGTTTATCTCTCTCTACGTTGTTTATATCAGCAGGGCTCTGCTGGCAAAGGAATAATACAGTTCAGATGCAAGATCCAGCCATGAGCGAATCTCTCATCTGACAGCTCCTCCAGCTAATCTTGTCGGGAGAGCTGGCGGGGAGCCATGGAGCGACCACCCGCAGCCAAGTGGCAGCCGGGGTCTCGCATTAGGACCATAAGATGCAGGCGTCTTAGAGTCCCGAAAATATGGTACTTTCTTTAGGAAAATAAATCTCCCAAGCGCTCAGACCGTACTTTGCCATATGGGCGATCATGTGACACAGACCAATCTCTCCTTTATATGTAAATATCTGCTCATAGATAAGTTGTTAGTGCCAGATTGTAAAATGTCTTCTCATAAGTTGGTAATAAGTTTCAGGGCTGCATACTCTGCTAAAACTAAGCTCTATGGAGTGTGTCTTCTGGTACACACCGTTTTATTGTGCAGAAAATATGGTTGATCAAGTAAAATACTTTATGTATATATTCCACCATATTCCACCGATGTGTCCAACGGTCAATTATGTTTATAGTGTAAATGAGCCATGATGGTAATTTGAATAGTTCTCCTTGGTATTTTTTATCTACTACTTGTGCTAACAAATTACTTTTTATATCCACTGTATGGTCATTGGATGTTTTAAAGTCTACACACCCCTGGTGAAATGTCAGGTTCCTGTTCTGTATAAAAAAATGAGACAAAGACAAAATCACTGAAATCTTTAAGGGGGAGGGAATAAAAAAAAAAGTGGTTGCATAAAAGAGTGCACACCCTTACACTAATACTTTGTTGAAGCACCTTTTGATGTTATTACCAAGGGTGCACATAACTTTTTTTAGTAAGCTACACAGATGAGTACAATGAAATGGTGTGTGGTACACACCCCATTTGTAGCGTGGTTTTAATAAGTGTCGTCTTCCTCACAGTCTCCCGCACTGTCCTCTGCGTCAGGACAGAAATGATTTATCTTTGTCTAATTTTTGTACAGCACAGGAACCTGACATTTTACCAGGGGTGTGTTGACTTTTTATATTCACTGTATATGACATGATGAAAGTGACTTCAAGACTCCTGTGTAAAGCTAGCCATACACGTGTCGGATTCCATGTCCAATCGATTCATCATCCGATCGATTCCGGCGATTCTGCCGGGAATCGCAGGTGTGATCAATCGGCCAATTAAGAGTATCCATCGCAGCATACCACCTTGTCCGAGGGGATTCCGGCACGATTCCGTGTGCGATTCCACCTCACAAATGGCAACTCCCCCTGATCCGGGCAGAATCGGATGAGAAAGACCAACATGTTGGTTCTCCGTCGGATCCGATTCTGAGCCCCTGAACGATCGGACAAGGTGGGCTGCATGCGATTCCGGCACGATCGTTTCGCGTGCACGCGCCCGGAATCGATCGTGCCGGAATCCGGTGCGAATCCGACACGTGTATGGGGGCCTTTAAGTTTGCAGTTAATAATGTGCAATACTACAATGGTTAGAGGCTTTATAACTCTGTAGTTTTGTTTTAATTAATAGTTGTGATCTAGTGGAATCACACAGACGTGTCTGACAACGCCACATTTTCAGCACCCAGACACCCGAAAAGTGTTGCCACCATCGATGGATGCTTTCTGTGCATTTGCCCCACTGGGTGTGCTTACTTTTCACAAGCACATTTTGTGCAAGTGTCTGCACACAGGCGACTACCAGGCTGCGCTATTCGCCTGTGTGATTCTAGCCTTAAAAGGTACTTGTTTTAATTTTTGCCAATGAGCAGAAATACAAGCATTTTGTGTAATTCTAGCTTGTGATAACCTCTTTCTTTTGTTTAGAATATTTAACTTACCTGTTGCAGGGGTAGTTGTTAAAGAAGACGGAAGAGAAAGGCCTGTGGATGAGGTAGTTGTAGTCAGAGAAAAAGGTGCAGCCGATCCTGCAGGTTTGCCAAAATTTATATTAAAACCAGTGGAGGGTGTGGATGATGTGGTGGTTGCTGGAACATGCAAACAAAGTGTATATGAAATATCAAATAGAAAGGAAATGATAACATTTTGGCAAAATAAAGTAACATCTGAATCTCACATCCCAGTTACATGTAAACATACTCAGCCCAGTAACAAGAGGAAAAAAACCAACAGCATTGTTTTGCTCGAACAGTAAATGACTGAGCCTTAATGGCAGGATCACTGGGTTCTGTAATAAACAGTCAATTTAAGAATAGTGAAAATAACACTGACCTGTTAGTAATTCCAAATAAAGGCCCCCATACACCTTACAATCTTTCCATACAATTTCTGTACAATCACATTTTGTTCTACCAAAACCATGTAATATGAGGAGCTTTCTAAACCTTCCAATCACTTTTCTATCAGGGAGGCCACTATACTACACAGTTGTTGGTAGATCTAATGGAGATTGTATAGATCAATCTTAAGGTGTATGGGGAGCTTAAAACGTACACTTCAGAGAAAACATGCTGCACAAAACCTAAATCTTATATGACAGTATTTATAATTGTATAATTTTAAATTATAATAAAGAATATATAATTATAATAAACAGGGGTGCACATAAGCAGTACACAAAATCATCTAAAATCTAGCTCTGCGTACCATTCTTTTCCCCTCTCTCCCCTCCTCCTCCTCTCTGATGACAAGGCATGTGTTGTGCTCTCTAGTGACACCCAGTGACTGAAGCTGATATTGCAGACGAGTTGAGTTATTGAGTTGAGGTTACAGCTATATTGTTAAACGTATACAATTTGTAACTTGGATAACTGCAAGGAAACTTTAATAATTATAAAAACAGTAAGGGGTGTCAAATTGGAAATGTAAATTACTAATAAAAAAAAAAAAAAAAAAAAAAAAAGAAGGATTGGACTGTGTGTTGGAGTTCTGGGGGATGAAAATCAGAGTAGGCATATGTAGGGTACCATCTGACAAGAGAAACATTGCACTACTGAGATATGATACTGAGATCTGGGGGTTCAAACGGTGTTGTACTGTGAGAG
>CM070033.1:27679114-27691899 GCA_036250615.1 Ptychadena robeensis
GGACCAAAATCTCCCGGGCGGGCCGCCCGGCCAATCTGCTTTGGGGAGAACACTGGATCAGTACCAAACACCATGTCCTGATATTCATCTGAGGAGCTCACTAAAAAGTTATGTGCACCCCTGCTCAAAGGCCAGTCTTCTTAACACCTATTTGTCTGATGCAATAAATTGCGCTTCCACATGTATTGTGGCCCTAATCAAATACAGATTTTATATAACCTTTGCAAGATATATTTGATATATCACTGATTAAATCCTAATAAAATCTAAAATCAAAGTTGAAAGAAAACAGAAATATCAACTTCCTATACCAGCATTCTGTAATCCAAAACATGGCCCGAACATGGCTCCAGTTCCTGATGCAGTAGTTGTTGCTGCTGTGGGGATCCCAAAACTTCCAAAAGGTGTTGCACTTGCAGCCAAGGTATTGCTGCAGGAAAGAAATAATAAAAAAAAAATTTAAGTCAAAAATATCATTTAAAAAGCATGAACAGACTATGGCATTTTGGGTGTAGTGGGGAAGGGTTTGAACCTTGTTAGGCTAAAAAAAAAAAAAAAAGGTTGGGAAGACAACTAGCTTTACACAGAACAAAAATTTCAAGTGAAAGCATTCCTGTCATAAAAGAACAATGTAGACTATTAATGTGAACATCACTTTGAGAAAGCTACCATATTTTTTCGGACTATAAGACACACCAGACCATAAGATGCACACAGTTTTTAGAACAGAAAACCAGAAAATAAATATTTACTAAGTTTTCACATCAATTGGGTTAATGCAATGGATTAAATTAATGCAATATCAAATTCAGCCAGTAGATGTTACTAGCAGCAGTACACTTACATCACACATCATGTAATTCTCCACACTGACTGGGAGGGGGGCCCCAACAGCTGCATAGTCTCTCCTCTCCCTCTCCTCTCTGGCTGTGCCTGTGTCCGTGGGAGCTGCAGGGTGATTGCAGTTCCCATTGACATGGAAAGAGGGATAGATGGCAGTGCATCCATCTCTCCTTCATTGCTTATAACAGCAGGTCTCTGAGGTCTGCTGGCATACGCAATTATACAGTTCAGATGGGAGATCTGGACACCAGCCGGCATCTCTCATTAGACAGCTCCCCGGCTAATCTCCTTGCTAGGAGAGCTGTCGGGAAGCCAAGGCATGACGACTCGGCAACGGTGGTTGCGCATTCAGATCATAAAAGACGCAGCCCCCAATTTTGGGAGTGAAATAGCGCTTCTTATAGTCCAAAAAAATACAGTAGTTGCTGTACTGTCATTCTGACAGCAAGGCTTCTTTATTTTAAGACACAGGGAAAAAACATTTAAAAGATACAAGGGTTACAGGGATTTCTTTGCCGGGTGTATAATGTATAAGTACTGAAGGCAAACATTTTCAAGGGGCTAGCAGATACGGCTTATCACTGGTTTATGGTAAAGTGAACCAGAGAGCCCGCTGACATACACAATGAAGTAAGCAGACCCAGATGAACCCGCCAGTCTCATACTGCCAGCTCTCACATACACAGAGAAGCACTGTTGTACGTCAGTCTACAGACGGATCTCTTCTACTGCTCCGTGCTTTCATTATGAGAGCTGGGCTGCGAGAGCCCAAATCACATATAGTGGCAGAGGTGGATGGCAGAGACGCCACACGGACGGATATTCCATCAGCACCATATGAGAGTTGGGCTCGAGCTCCGGTCAGCAACGTGGGGAAATATTTTTTGGGCATCAGATGCTCCGCTGTAGAGGATGCGTCCTATACCACTGAGTATCTAATGGTCCAAAAAGCATGGTAGGCACAGACTCATTAACTTCCTTAGTGTTCATGACGAGCCCATCTCGTCCAGAGTTTGTGTGAAGAAAAAAAACTCTGGATGAGCTGTGCTCCCATGAAAGCCGCATATAACCGGAAAGCGGTGATACTGCTTCCAGCCGCAGCATTTCCGGGGTTGTGCGGCTTCACGGATAGCGTCACGGTGATGCGGAAGGGGGCGAGGGTGAGCAGTGCCATAGACCTCCATGTTAATGGAGGGGCCTCTGCTTTCCAGCCCTCACAGCCGGTGTCATGAATGACACCGGCTGTGTGGAGAGGGGAGGGGGGAAATGGCAGGCAGTGTACCTTGTACACTGCTGCCATTGCCTGTACCACACTGTTAAAAACAGTGCGGTACGCTAGGGAGGTTAAAGAACCAAATGCCTCATTAACCTATATTACAATGACAATTGTTGCACTTAAATTAACATGAAAAATACCCACAGTGAAAACATAGCTTTTATTCTGACAGAAGATCCTGGCAGCAAACAAAATATACCTAAAGCTGGGCATAGACATGCCGATTCCTGCCCAACCTGACCCGCCGATCAGATGACATGCACGTTTGCCTCTGATCAGGATCAGGTCGGCCAACTTGCAGGATTGGAGTAAAATCAGCCGTCATGTCGAATCGCACAGTGATCTGACAAGACGGATAATTTTGATCCAATACCATTAGTTCGGATGGGGACAGCTGTCCTAAGCTGAAGTAATGGGTGGCACACAAAGGGTGCCAGACGATTCTTGGCACTAGCAGGCGTGTGTGATGACGTCATACCCCCCGCTAGGTCGGGTATCTATGGGAAATTGTCCTGTCTATTCCCAGCTTTAGCGATTAAAAATTCTAAAGCCTAAATCAGCTAGACGGGTCAGGAATGGCTTTTATTTTTAAGCCCCCTGCTGCCTTCTAATATGTCAATTCAGGAATCTAAAGGTCCCCATACACGGGTCGATGCCCAATCGATCCACGAATGCTCAAGCGCAGCGTGGGGACGTTACGATGACATCAGGACACATGTGCATGATGATTGAACAGCGAATCGATGAATACCACTTTGTGCAATCAATTCCCATTCAATACTTTAGATTTCACAACATGTTGGATCGAGCGGGATTAAGGTAGAAAAAATGGTGGCAGCGTCAGATTCGCCACCAATCAATCACTGATCGATTGTTCAGGAATCTAACTAAAAAAATTGACCCGTGTTTGGGGACCTTAAGACTGTTGGTGGATGCGGACATCTTACATATTCTTTTAACAGAACGAACAGAACTCAAGTTAAGGTCACCATACACCAGGGGTGGGCAAACGCTATGACTCGTGGGCCACATTGGCTTCTCCGATTTCATAAAGGGGCCGGACAATGAGCCTGTAATGGGCGACCCCCCATATGTGTGCCAAATCCATACATCGTCAGCTTCCCTAATGATGGAGGCGATGTGTGACAGGGACATTGTTATACATTGCAATGAGCATATTTCCTGGATATGCTGTCACCATGAGGATGCACCCACAGTGTCATTATCACACAACTGCATTGTCCCCAAGGCAACGTTTGGCACCTATAGGCATTATGTGCACTTACTGCAGAGAACAGGTGGAGGGGAGCATATTTGCAACAAGGTGACAAAGGGCCCGAAAATAAAGCTAAACGGGCCGGATTTGCCCCCCAGACCGTGGATATGTTCCCACATGTGCAACCGCCCGTGGCATGATTCCAATCGCGCCCATGTTATTGAATGGGCTCTTCCTCGGGCCGCGATCTGGAGTTGATCGGAAGCGGCCGCAGCATGACCTAAAAATTCAGCTCACCGCGTTTTTGATCGCGGGCCGTGGCCAATTGCCCCTGACTACGGCCATAGACGTGAATGGCTGCGGTTAAAAACCATGTCTCAATAATCGAGATGCGGTTTTAAACCTCGTACATTCAATCGCGCAGCAGGCGGCCGTACATGTGGGTCTTAGTTTGTCCACCCCTGGCATACACCGTACAATCTTACCATACAATAACTTCTGTTCTACCAAAACCATGTAATATGGTCTAAACTTTCTCAGGGAGGCCACTATACTACATAGATGTTGGTAGATGTAAAGGAAATTGTACAGATTGAAAGGTGTATGGTGGGATTAAGGGATTGTTTACGTTATACGTCTGTTTACACATCCGCCGGCGCAGAGGCTGAACGTACTCGACTACGTTCAACCTTACATCGGCGGAGCGGCTCGGCACAGTGAAGACAGAGTCTCCGCCGAGCAGGTAAGTCTGTGCTACGTCGGGACCTCCCGCTAAGCGTATATGTTTGGCAGAGGGGTCCCAACGTAATGGAAACAAGCCTTACTCTCTAGGTTCATCTGGCCTGGTGTTTGGCAGCAGAAATGTTTGGAAGAAGGCTCAGTAACATGGAGGATGTAGTCTCATATGTAAATGACAGGAGGGCTATTATGAATGCCACAGACCCACGTGTAGATGGGTGCTAGATAGATGGTCGTGATCGTGTGCAGCGTTCGAAGCAGCCATCAATCTAGCGCATATCTATCCATGTATGGGCCTTAAGATTGTCACAGCATATCGGTTATACTAAACACCGAGGTGCAGACAGTGCTGGAGGTCTCAGATATCAGTATTTGTGTTCTCAGTCCCCTTTTCTGCTGGGACCAGCATTAGGTACTGCGATCACATGCAGAAGCAGCACCAGAGGATGAACATGTCGGATAACAAGTCACATCACCCAGGAGAGGGAAAGGGGAAGCGGAGGAGGAAAGCACAACACGGGCACCACAGAGCGCGAAGCAAGAAAGTTCCCGGCATGTGACATTTCCTACACTGCTGGACAGTGATAGGTCCTCTTTAACCCGTCCATATGCGGGTGACGTGACCATTCCCCTCACCTCGCAGGCGGGTTTGTTCCGAAGGAGAATGGCGCCGCTGTTCCGGTGGCCGGGTTGAGGGTGGTGGTGGATGAGCCCCCGAACGAGAACCCCGTGGTAGCCATAGCTCCCCTACGTGCGGGAAACGCGCACTGTGATTACGTAAGAGGGCGCCAAGATGTCGGAGGGGACCACAAGCTGGGGTGTATGCTGACGTCACAAGCATGCGACAGATGTGTGACGATTAATGTTAGAGAGCTGTGAGCTCAGTGTACATTGTTGTGAAGTAAAAAAAGCCTGGAAGGGAATGGCTGGTACGATATACCTACACACTCAGTGACCGGGCTCCGTGTATCTGGGGTGTCTCTTACACTTCAAGCTGCACGGTTTACATTACACACTAATAAAGCAGAATGGTTACATCTTATCGGATACGAGCACTTCTGTCTGAATGTCTGTGTGTCAACTTTTACTTATAGAGCAAGATATTGTTACTTGTGTGTCACTGCCCTTCAGATATTCACTGACTAGAGCAGGGGTGTCAAACACACAGCGAGACAAAACTAAAAACTTGGACCAGATCTCAGGCCAGACTTGATACTTAACCGTAATAAAAAATTTTTTTCTACAATTGAAGATGTTTTTCCTTCCAATCAGATATAATGCTAACTTGGTTTCATATAGAGAAACAAACTAAACACTGTGGGGGATAATAAATGCCACCGAAATTTTTTTCTCTTCGGGAGGTTCCCAACTCGATTCCGGTGTCATGCTGGGAAAAAGCCATGCCCCTCCATTTACATCACCGGAGACACAATCAGGGCTGTCCCGGGGGTGTACGCGATCCAGAGAATCGCCGGGGGTATCTGGCGGACAGGCGAGTCTGCACACAATTATCTCGGGTTGAGTTTCATTATCAAACTCAACCAGAGATAACATGGGCAGAACGCTCAGGAGGTTAACCTGGGCGGTTCGTTTTATTATTTAAATCCCGGTTTTGTTGAAGCTGGGAATATGCTGTAAAAAAGCAATGTGGCCTACATGGAGGTCAATTGCGCTGCCTCCTCGTCATCATCATCATCATTACATCATCAAGGCGAACCCAGAAGAATCAGTATGCCCAATGTTAGCAAACAAACTCCCCCCAAGTTAACTCCTGCTAAACGCCCAGGAGGTAAAACATTGAATATGAAACATGCAAAAACGTGCAATCGCATGTCAAATAAAACACATTTGTACCAATAATTTCCGAAATAAAACGGGTCAAATATAATTACACCACTGGCCAGGGTCTGACGGGGCCTGGAATACCAATCCTATTTTTCACACAACTTTTAATATAATGACTTTTCATGAACTTTATTATTAAAGGGAAGATGAGTGATAAGTGTGCCAACTGTCCTTCACCAGATTGAACCACAATCTAAGGGCTTGTCCCCTTTTACACGGCCGGAGCGGGGCAGCGTGCTTTTGAACCGTGGGTGCCCGCCTCTATTCATGACTATGGGCTTGTCCCCACTCTGGCTGCGGGCAATCGTGCCCATAGACATGAAAGGACGCTGTAAAAAAAAAAGCATGAAGACAGGATTTTTAACCGCATCCATAGAGTATTTTTTTTTTTATCCATGGTAAAAAAAAAACGCAGCGGCTGGTGCAGCTGCGTCAGCCATGAGCCAGTAGAGATGGTCGAAATGAATACAATTAGATTCTACTTAAATTTCGAGTTTCCCAATCGAATTTCGATTAGACTGCGAAATTTCGACTTTTTTCTAGTCTAAGTCGAAAAAAATTCGCATAACGCAAAAAATTAGCATAAAACACAAAAAAAATTGCATAAAGCCTAAAATTTGCATAAGGTCAAATATTCACATAAAGTGGAAAATTTCGATTTGCTGTATGAGCTGGAGCTATAATAGAAGAATCAGTGTACATAGTAGCAGAGCTTTACATTAAGAGCTGAGATTTAAACCCAATTTATACACAAACTTGACATGTTAGTGCAAAACTTATTGTTTTCAAATGTCCCCCCAACCCTTCTCTACAACTCCAGCAATGTCCCCCCAACCCTTCTCTACAACTCCAGCAATGTTCCCCCAACCCTTCTCTACAACTCCAGCAATTTTTTGTGAGGATACCATTTTCAGGGGCTTTGCAATAAGCTGACAAAGTTAGCTAGCACCATGCGAATTTCCGCCAATGCGAATTTTTTAAATAAAATGGCGACACTCGCACGCAAAATAGCGGCACGGCAAATCAAAAGTTATTTTTTACGTTGAAATTTCGATTTCAGTCGAAATATCAGGCTGGTTTTTCTACTTAAAAATTCGCACTGCAAATTTTTCGACCATCCCTATGAGTCAGCCACCAATGTGGGGACAAGCCCTGTGAGTGCAAAGTAATATACATTGACACATCTTGCCAAAATTTGCCTAGCTGGTATGATCTGGACCAGGGGTGCGCATATGTAGTACTCTGGTACTCAAAAGAGGCCAAAAGCTAGCTATGCGTACCTGCATTATTGTTACAAAGCTCATATGTGTACTAACAACTTGGAGGCGCTCCGTGTCTGGGCGGCCACAGCTAAATGTTACATGTATACAATTTATGTCACTTGGATAACTGCAGGGAAATATGAATAACTATGAAAGGTTGCAGTAAGGGGTGTGAAAGTGGGAATGCAAATCAATAATAAAAAAAAAATATATAAAAAAAAAGGGAAGAATGGACTTCTAAGGGTTTGGAGATCTGGGTCAGATCGAAAGTCAGAGTAGCCATATGCAAGAGTGGGCACTGTGTGACAGCTGGAATATGGCTATGAAAGGTTGACATTTGGACTGCAGGTAGTCTTAAGGGTTAGTTACTAAGCCAGAAAATGTCAGGGTTGTTCTACTGAGATATAAGATCTGGGGGTTCAAACTGTGTTGTACTGTGAGAGTTACATTTGACCCAAAGCCAGCTGGTGACCTGTGGATGGAGTCTATATAGTTTAGTTTATATTTAGACTACGAGGATCTTTTGATCACAAAGTATACGCACGTGAAATATAAGCCACATTTTTCAATTTTTGCCTTTATTAGGTTCAAAGTCAAGTCAAATTTTAACCTATTATGTAAAATAACTCCATATGCTAGAGCAAAAATGTTTTTTCTTACAATGTTCCCACATCCCTTCTCTGTCTCCACCTATTTTGGTAACGATATCATGTTCAGGGGTATATTTGCTGTGTGTTTCTGCACCTTAGCTGCTGCATTCCCCACCCCAGGCTTATACTACTGTCATTGCTTTTTCCAGAATATTTTCAAAATGAAGTACCTCAAGTATATATATACGGTACTTATTTTTCAAGTGTTCCTACAACCCTCCTTTACATCTCTGACAATTGTAGGGATTATGTCGTGTTCAGGGCTTTTGCAATCAACTCAGTCCAACATTTCCCCGAGTAAGAGCCCCTACACACCCAACGAGGGGTGGCCGATTTTGCCCACATGGGCCCCCAGGCCGACCGAGGTTACCCGCATGGGTCCCTGTTGTCCCAAAGCTTGGTCGGCCAGAGAACAGGCACCCCATTAGTTTCAATCGGGACCCTGCTCTGCACAGCTCATCTGGCGCAAAAACTCAGGACAGTTGATCACTCGGGGATCCATACGTGTATGGGGGGGGGGTACTAACATTTAATGCGGTGGATACATTTCATGTTATAAATAATAAAAATACCTGCTGATCTGACTGGATTACCAGATCCTTGTAACCTCTTGTGTGCTGAACTGATCTCAGCTTCTCCAGCTCTCTGCTCCAGTACAATCCTCTATAAAACAGGAATGAGGAGGTTCTAGTAGTCCAAATCAGGAGAGGAGCCCACACTGCTGTTACTTCATTGACACAGGAAATGAAATCCACAAGATTCCACATTAGTATGCAAATTGCATGAAGACTGAAGCTAAGCCAATCATGCGCAGCAGCTGCAGACTTTCATTAGCCAATCTTCATTCTGTATGCAGTTTGTTTGCTAATGTTTATAGCTGGGCATAGACGTTTAGATTTGCAGCCGATTTTGCCACCAATCGAACGCCGGCCCCAAATCGAATGCCTAAAAGCAAAATTCTGCCATGAATCGGCCACAAAATCAATCTAAGAATTTATGGACATGTAAAACCAGCGTCCTCATCCAAAGTAAGTGCCGGCACAAATTCTCTGCATGACCAGCCGTGCGTGATGACGTCATCACGCACTGTCAATCTGCAGCAGAATTAGGCACAGAACAAAACATCTATGTCCAGCTTATTTCTTGGGTCCCCATACACCTTTAGATTTCTCTGTCAGAGTTCCTTTAGATCTCCTTTTGTTTTAACAAAACCATGTAATATGAGGGACTTTCTAAAACATCAAGTCTACTTGTGTTCAATCACAGAGGACCCAGCACTACAGTCCTAGCCACAAGTTTTGAGAATGACACAAATATTAGTTTTCACAAATTTTGCTGCTGCGCTGCTTTTAGATGTTTGTTGCAGTTGTTTCTGTGATGTACTGAAATATAATCTAAAGCACTTCATACGTTTCAGAGGCTTTCATTGACAATTACATGAGATTTAAGCAAACAGTCAGTATTTGCAGTGTTGGCCCTTCTTTTTCAGGACCTCTGCAATTCGACTGGGCATGCTCCCAATCATTTTGTGGGCCGAATCATGACTGATAGCAACCTATTCTTTCATAATCACTTCTTTGAGTTTGTCAGAATTAGTTGGTTTTTGTTTGTCCACCCACCAATGGGATTAAGATCTGGGGAGTTTCCAGGCCATGGACCCAAAATTTCAACTTTTTGGTCCCCAAGCCACTTAGTTATCACTTTTGCCTTATGGCACAGTGCTCTATCGTGCTGGAAAATGCATTGTTCTTCACCAACTGTTGTTGGATTGTTGGAAGGAGTTGCTGTTGGAGGGTGTTTTGGTTCCATTCTTTATTCATGGTTTCTGTGTTTCGATCATTCCAGGCGATCGGGGATCAATGCAACACCACATTGGGAAGCCGATTTGTGGTTGATTTGGACATGAGCCGATCTCCAAAATGGCTGATCTCACAAAATCCATCAATCGAAAAGGCTGCTGCATAGGGAGCTATGGGTCCACCAACGTACTCCGATTGCCAAATGATCGACCAAAAAAAACCCAACATGTCAGTTTAATGTCCAATCCGATTTTTAGTCGATTTTGTTAACATAACTAACATAATTGCCCGGGACAAACATTAGGTATTCCACCCTAAAGCCGGCCATACACGGCTTGATCTTACGTTCGATTATTGTGCGATCGACCATTTCAATCGTATGCTGCGATCCTTAGCTGTGCACATTCCTGACAATCAATAGTTTGCCAATCTAACTCAAACCTGCATTGAGCGATTCCCTGTTGGATTGCCATTACTTTGGTAAAAGTATCGTCCAGGGATTAATTCCCCCAGGTGGTGTGCAGCAATTCCCGAACGATTATTGCAGGGAATCGCTGCACAAAATTGCTTGTGGATCAATGCATGTATGGGCGGCTTAAGGTTTGGCAAACACTGGTTGACACCCATTGCAATCAATTAGAGAATCGAGGAGCATTACTTCTGCGCACTCCAGCCCATTCGATACTTTGGATGGGAACCCTCAGTAATGACAATCTGGGTTTACCAAAATGTTGGTTCCATGTTCGATTTCTTGATCCCAATTGAAGAAAGGGTGGCTGCAATCGATTCATGCACAATCAATCACAGTGAACATGCAAAGTAATTCGATCCTTGTTGATCGCTCCAGATGGGCGCGCAAATGAGCACGCGGACTTAACCTCAAACCATGGTCTATGTCCATTGCTATGCTTGGGAACCACGGGTCTCCATGCAAAGCATCAGGCAGCAGCATAATGATGTGAAATATCGAGTGTGTTCCTGGTTAAGCTGGGAATAGACGGTACGATTTACCGTCTATTCCTTAAGCGTTTCTCTGCACTAGGAGCTGCATGATGACATCATCACGCCCACCTGCTACTGCCGAGAATCGGACGGCACTCTTAATGTGCAGCTCATTACTTAGGCTGGGGCAGCCGCCCCCGCCAAACTAATGGGATCGGGCTAAAATTTAATGTCCTGTCTGATAACTGTGTGATCCGACAGGACGGATTTCAGCCCAATCCTCGTCAGTTGCTGCATCCAATTCCTGCACGACCCGATCCTTAAGGGGTGCGGGAGCACGCACGGCATCGGATCGTGCAGGAATTGGTATGTATATGCCCAGCTTTAACAAGAGCTTACAATCTAATAGACCGCAAGGGAGGACATAGCAGGAAGATGAATACAACCTGTATAAGGGCTTGTTTCCATTACGCCGGGAGCTTAGCGGGGGTCCCCGACGTAGCAGATAGACTTACCTGCTCGGCGGACGGGTCTGTCTTCATTGCGCCGACCCGATCCGCCGGTGTCAGGCTGAACGTAGTCGAGTACGTTCAGCCTGTACACCGGCGGATGTCTAAACAGACCATCCGCCGGCAGGCTGAGTCTATGGGATACGTCGGGACCCCTGCTTAGCGTATACGCTTAGCGGAGGGCTCCCGACGTACAATGGAAACAAAGCCTAAGTGAGAAATAGAAAGGGTTATAGAGAACGTTCAGCCATGATGCTGATTGCAGTTCTCTAGCTGACCGCACGGTGGCGCTGCGCGTGCTCTCCGCTGCCGGGGGCGCGCAGTATGCTGTCATTGTGGCTGATCACACCAGGAAGTGTCTCCCAGATACAGAGTCTGCGGCAGGAAGCGGGGACACCGTGATCAGGCTGCACCCGGTCCATGGTACTTCTCCTCCAGCACAGATGGAGCACATCAGGACCACCAAGGTACTGTCATGTGTGCTGAGCCCTGCCTCCGGGTCACAGTACCTACCAGGGATATAACGATCGGTGTATTATCGTGCGTTACAGGACTCTTGTGTGATTACACAGCACCCCATCTGCAGCCATGATGTCATCCTATATCCTGCTCAGGATTCCTGGGATACTATGCTTCCCATTATATAGTGCCATGCCCAGTGTCCCATCACCAGCCCTACCCATAGACCTGCATCACAGCTGGATGCATGGGTGGCAGTGCCAGCTGTACAGTGCAGGGGCACCTATTACATGAATACTCAGTGATTCCCAACTGGAATGGCTTCTACCTAACTGCACCAAAGGTATTCGTTGTGTGCCGAACCCCAATGCAGATATTGAATGGAAAACTTTGCTGGGGGGCGCTCATGTATCACTGCCCATACACCCCAGAAGAGGGTCAGACCGAGGCGACCTGCAGCCACCCCAGACATTCTCATTATACCTGACAGCACTGGTGTGTAATAGTGAATGGTTTGTTGGGCCATTAACAACGCCTATTGTTATTATCATCATTTGTTTATATAGCACCAACATATTACACAGCGCTGTACAATATAACACAAGATAACACACAGGTACAGGGTATGACACAAGAGGAGTAGAGGACCCTGCCCGGTCGGGCTTACAGTCTAATAGGTTGGGGAACAAAGTATACAATAGGTGGGGGTGATGGGACTGGCATGGTGGTAAGGTTAGGAGTGAGAAGATGAGTAGGAGAGACTGAAGAGGAGGGGGTTCAGGGCTTTTTTAGAAGTGCCAGGGTGAGGGAGGGAGTTCCGGAGAGTAGGAGCGACCCTAGAGAAGTCTTGAAGTTGCGCAACTGATGATGTTGTGAGTGGGGATGTCATTAGTAGGTCACTGGAGGAGCGGGGGGTTGGTTAGGGGTGTATTTGGTCTGTGATCTCTTCTTCTAATATGTGTGGTATCTCTGACCATCAGTTCTAGTATCCTCATGGTCTGTGACCTCCTCTTCTAATATGTTTGGTATCTCTGACCATCAGTTCTAGGATCCTCATGGTCTGTGACCTCCTCTTCTAATATGTCTGGTATCTCTGACCATCAGTTCTAGTATCCTCATGGTCTGTGACCTCCTCTTCTAATATGTCTGGTATCTCTGACCATCAGTTCTAGTATCCTCCTGGTCTGTGACCTCCTCTTCTTATATGTCTGGTATCTCTGACCATCAGTTCTAGTATCCTCATGGT
>CM070033.1:27695874-27711617 GCA_036250615.1 Ptychadena robeensis
CTCTGCGATGGAACACAGGTAGACTTGATGGTTTAGAAAGTCCTTCATATTACATGGTTTAGGTAAAACAAAAGGAGATCTAAAGGAAATCTAAGCATGTATGGGGACCCTTAAACTCCCACTGAGTGTCCCAAAGACACTCGTTAATTGGTTTCAACCAAAGTTGTCAGGAACGCGCACGGCGGTTGATCAGACGAAAAATCTAGCAGGAATCTGTCTGTCTATTGTTAGCTTAAGTTATAATTAGTATGATATGCTGTGTAAGGTGACAGACCGGTGGTCTGTCATGGTGTAAGTGGTCCATATGCGGCAGTGAAGGGGTCTGCTGGTGTGTCCTGGAGAGAGTCCAGAGTAGTGTTGGGGAGCAACAGAGGGTCGCGGTCCGGTTTTGATATGTTTTTGCTTAAAGGGTACCTGGACTCTGGAGTAGGGATGGAAGGAACTGGGTGGGCCTTCCCACTCCGCCACGATACACCTGCTGGATCCTAATGAGGTTGCTGGGTGTGTCTCCACAAAAGGAGCTGGGACCAGTCAGTCAGGGCTTCCTTATGAGGTGGGAAGACACTGCTGCTGGAGCAGCGGATACCAGGGGGCACACAGGGAGTGTGTAGCCCAGGCTGGGGAAGTCTAGGTGCCAGGCTGTGATAGCTGTTCCCTGAGCTAAAGGGAAGAGCCTGTGTTGGACCTTGTGCAAGCCAGGCGGCTTGGTATTTCCAAAAACATTTGTGTTGTGGATTAACCCCTGCGAGGGTCATTTCTGTTGGGACTTATTGAGCACATTTCAGGTGCTGAAAAATTCGGCTTATATTTAAGTATATACAGTACTTTATATTATGTTTTTGCAACCACAAGGAATATGTTTTGAGTATATATATATATATATATCTAAATCTAATCAGTGTGTAGTTGTGAACGTTACAGACTAATGGGATATACATGATAAATGTAGAGCTCGCATAAATCTGTTGTTTGTTTGTCATTCTAGGTGGAGCAGGTGAAATTATTGGATCGCTTCAGTCCTAGCAACAAGTCCTCCTCCGGGACGCTGTATCTCACCGCCACCCATTTACTGTTTATAGACTCTCAGCAGAAGGAGATCTGGGTAGGTACTCATACATTGAATGTAATGTGTTTGTAGAAGCATTGTCATAAGACGCTGGATGATGTTCAACAAGCCGGAAGTGCTGTCACCCTAGACGAGGGAGAGACTCTCGTCAGAACACTGCATGCCTTGTTAACGTCTATTGAACCGCTGCTACTTTTATGTAACATAATACTTGGTATTGTTATTACTCCGTCTTCTTTTCTCTGTCTTCTGTGGGTGGACTGATGACTGCTCTTCTCCAAGCTTGCAGTCTCCTTCTTCTGCTGTGGCTGCCAGTCTCCAGTGGGGGCAATCAGTGTGCCCACTATGGGGTCCGTAGCTACAAGGGGGCCCACCGCCATTCCTGGCTGTTTTCTGTATTCGGTATTCTATCTGCAGCATTCCCGGGATGGACTCCACTGGTGAAATGTAAACTTGGACGGCAGCGCCATCCTGTGGTCATATTTAAATTTTTTACTGGAGATGGTGGAATTTCATTTTGAAAACTTCACTACCTGACTTTGCAATTATCTGCTGCATTGCCCCCCCTAGGCTTATCCCAGTTTTGTAGATAATATAAGGTACCTTGGCATATACTCAGGTCGACTTGTACTCAAGTATATACTGTAAATTGTACTGCTTTCACAGGATGTATGAATTTACCTCAATCTTGGGTTAAAAGTTTATGAATCCTGCAAGGACATAGACTACCTAAAGGTTCATTGTCCTTTCTCTGCCACCTTCCTTTTCTTTCATATCTCCTTTCTATTCATGCTGCATCCTCTATCCCAGGGTCACCTTTGCCTTTGGTGTTCCCCTTTTCCTGCCTATATTATTAATCTTGTGACTGTACTAAAATATCTTGGCCCACACAATGTGTGTTTTATGCAATATTGTCTCCATTGTATTGTGTTGTTTTGTTTTGTTTTACAAATGTAAAAAGAAAGCTGGTTCTTGGTGTATATCCCAATACACATACACTAATCCAATGGAAGAATGTACTCTACTCTATATACATTTTGAACCTTTTAATTTTTTTCTGTACATTAGTATGTTACAATGATATATAGGTGGTTGTGTTCCCTGGGAGCCTTGATACTCCAAGCTGTTGCCTGTATTAGTTTTATAGAAGTCTGGCATTCTAATGTAGTTTTAGCAGGTAAGACGTGTGTAAAGGACTCCTTATCTGGATGTGTTATTCGCTAAAACATAGAACAGTGTGAGTCAAGTGCTGCGCACCAACACAACTCACATCGCCTATTGTTTACACACGAGGACGGGAGCCAGGGAGGCTGTCCATGAAAATATTCCAGACACAAAGCAACACTTTGTTAGTACAGGTAGGAGCAAAGTATAGGTGGGCATACACGGTTTGATTTTTTTGTTCGATTTACTTAAAAAACGATAGTTTAAAAATCTTAATCAAACAGAAATTGATGGAGCAGTGAGCAGTGATGTTGGTAAATTTCACTCGTATCTGTGTGGTACCTGATGTTTTTTGTTAGGTATTTCCATCAATTTGTCACTGACAGTAAGATGGGGAATGTGCATAAAACTCATACGAGATAATGGAGCTGTGTATGGCCAGCCTTAGGGCTCATTTACACTGGTGTATTTTAACCGTCGGTCGGTTTTTGGGCATTTGCCTGATCTCCATGGGGTCCTTATGAAGACAACCTGCCAGCGCCACTACATTTTAGCAGGTGCTTGCAGGCAGTTGTTTCCCCGTGCAGCTGGCAGAGCTCACAGTCGTTTCCTGAGCTGCTGCGGAGTGTAAAGCAGGGAACACAAGGCTCGATATAGGAGCTGTTCGAGGTTCCCTGCAGCAGCGTGATGACGTCAGGTATCAGAGGCTGATGTCATCCAAAGCTGATGCTTTGCATGTAGACCCCGCAGTCTCCTTGCAAAGCAACGGACATTGACCGTGGTTTACGGTCATGTCCGATATCCCTGTTTTCAAGTGGGATTGATTGGTCAGGCTCGAAAACAGCCATGGCCGCTTTTGATATGGGCCAGATAGACGGCAGTAAGTGCGTATGGTGCTCAAAGCAGCCATAGATCTGGCCCATATCTACGCATGTGTTCCCAGCTTAAATTTAACCTATCTGTTCTCTTCTCTTACAAGTCCAGTTATGCTTTACTGGATAACCCGAGAGTTGACTTATAATAAAGTGCATTCACTGTCTGTATTGATTAAAAACCAAAAACTTTTTTCGAGATTTCTAAAGCGGTCATGTCCTATTTCCAAATACTCAGCTAGCATATACTAGGCTGCATTGTATGTTAAGCATGCATTGCAGCATAGACAATTAGGTAGGTTTGTTATGTTAAAATACAATCCAGCACAATTCATTCTGTAATACTCAGAATATTTTGTCACAATATCCTCTGGGACTTGTTAAACAATGTGTCTTATTCATTCAGTAATAACTTCTACATGTATATCTGAAACAGATTCTACACCATCACATTGCTGCGGTGGAGAAGCTCGCCCTCACAACTACGGGGTGTCCCTTAGTTATACAATGCAAGAATTTCCGAGTGGTCCATTTTATAGTTCCTCGGGAGAGGGATTGTCATGATATCTACAACTCTCTGCTACAGCTGTCAAATCCAGGTAAGGTGTGCTATAACCCACAATGTTTCTAAAATCCGAGAGAATGAACTCTATACCACCAATTATGTGAGTTATTATATTACCAGTCTGATGTTCATATTATTTAGCGAAAGCTCTTCCCAATGCAGTACAAAAAAATAAACACAGTAAAATGTATACACATTAGATGCCAGGGATGTGAGGACCCTGGACACCTCTGGGTTCCATAACCAATGTCAGGGAGGTGGCTCAAGTAACCAGCCTGGCAAATGCCACAGAGAAGGACATCGCGGGCACAGCTGGAGGAGGTAAGCTATCTCGAGTGTAGCTCAGGGTTACCACTATTTGCATGAGTGTGAGCTACACTCAGGAATACCGCAAGGGGGTTAAACAAGGTGGAATTATGGCATCCCAAGACCACAAGCTCTGATTTGATTCACCACTAAAAAGGGATTGATTGTATGTGTTAAGGGTTGAGCATTCTGTTTGCTTGTTAAATAAAGGCCACATACGGTTAGATTGACGATTGACGATTGACCCATAAAATCTTTTTATGTCGATCGAACTGGAATCAATTCATGTCCACCCGGTGTGATTGAAATCACCCCATTATATGTCTTGTTACCTAGCATCCAGAAACCTTCCAGATAAAGACGGTTAACCTCCCTAGGTATTTTGCCACAACCCCTGCCCCTTTCGCGTCACTGTAACGCGATCGGACAGTACCGCAACCCTGGAGATGCTGCAGCCAGAGAGGTAGTTGCCACAGCTTTCTAGGGATGCAGGCTTCAGGCAAGCCCAGCTAACCTGGAGTTTGCTGGGCTTGTCAAGAACGCTAGGGAGGTTAAGGCTGCCGCCATACATGGTTCGGTACTGTGAACTGTGAATCGGTGCGCACCACCCCTCCAAAGTAGTGGAGATCGAACAGGGATTTACCAACATGTTGGCTCCCTGTTCAATCGACCTTGCCTGAAGAAAGGGGGGCTACATTCAATTCCTAAACATTCACTGTGAACCTGCGTGACAATTGATCGTTTGGTAATCGAATGAAAAAGCAACCCATGTATGGCCACCCTAAACGAGGAAACCATTTATGTAATTTCTTCCTAAAGCTTTGTGTAAAAATGTAGATGCTATAAAGCTGTATATAACATAACATTGAACATCTATGTTGGTTTTCAAGTAAAAACATTCGTTCCTCATTAATCGTTCGTTTTGAGCGACTTTCACTTAGTATATTTGTAGAGCGTCGGCAGGAATAACAAGCACAGGGCACTGTGTTGTGTGACAAAGTTTATGTGTTTGTTCAGGCCAAGCCTTTTGGCTCAGTTAGGAAGAATGTTTATAGCATTATTATACAGCATGAGGGCTTTTCATAAGGTACTAGACTGGGTCATGCAAGTAATAACCACATCCATTCCTCTCAATAGTAGCGCAACATTGTACCTGCAGACCAAATGCATATTCACACTTTCAGGGCATTGAGGGTGTTAAAGCATTTCTTTAATTGGTTGACATGTGTTAGCAGCAGGGTGGATAAAAATCAAAAAAAAAATTTAAAACATCACATAGATCACATGCCTGTTCTTCACAGAAAAAATGTTATAACATGAACAGAGTTGAGAAAAAGACCTTCATCCTATTGTTCTACAAACCTATGAATACAGAATCAACCCATTCAGTTTGAAGTTACAAGTTTGTTTGGAGTGGAATAGATCTGCACAAGAAGAAAGTGAAAGTTACTGTGAGGAGGGAGGGGCAATCTATTTAAATTGTTATTTTTAAGGCAATGATTATTTTTCTCTTTCCTAAGTACAGAAAAAGTTGTTAAAATATGAATAAAATTCTAAAAACACTAATATGAAAAGTTGTTATTCTAAAAATCTTTATCTACTTGCAAATTAAAGTCATACCAAGATTTACTCTTTAGCAAGATTTACTCCTTATTTAGAAAACTAGGATTTAAATCAAGCCTAAAGCCAAGCACACAAGGGCTTGTGCAATCAACCCCTAATCAATCACAGCGTGGTGACATCACCACACTGTGATTAATTGGGGATCAATTGAACCGAAATCAATGTGCACCACATGTGCACATCGATTCCCGTGTAATGGGGACCCGTTCTCCCCAGCTTGCAGCATGTGTGAATCAGAACATGCTGCAAGCTAGGGAGAAGCAGCCTGTCTCTCACAGCTTCCATAGAGGAGTGCTGGCTCCGTCCCCTTCACACTGACAGCGGACGGCTGTGCAGGAGGTAGCACATCCAATACTTTGCTTGAAGACTCATGTCTCCATGCAAAGTAATGGAGATTGAACGGGTTTTCCAACATGTTGGAACCCCGTTCAATCGAGTTTCTTTAAGCAGGCTCTATCGATACCGCTCAAAGGAAGGCACACACAGGTATGTTTGTAAACAGATTAGAGCACAATCAATCACCTTGAGCATGCACATTGATTGTATGTACTCTAATGTTTTTACAGATCTACCTGTGTGTACCTAGCTTTACTGACCAGTGATTTAAATCAAATCCACCCTGTTTTTCAGTAGGTTTTCTGAGGAACTTCTTGCCCCACCTAACACATGGGTCGGGTATTCAATGCACGTCCTGGAGAGAGTGCTGTATCAACTGCTATGGACGAATGGCAGCGCTGTTGAGCGTGGCGGGCTAGAGCCAATAATTGCACAGGATTTATATGGTTTTATGGAGTCATTTCAGAGGCAGAATTTCGGACATCAATGGTTGACCTCTCCCCATGGAGTAGATGTCAACCATGCATGTTGCTGCCCCCAGAGAAAAGCAACTAAAGTAATTGTCAGGTTGAACATAATGTGAGAGGTAATTTCATCATAAACACATAATGTGAGAGGTAAAATCATCATAAAAACATGTTTGCAATGCAACGGCCACTTTAAGGTGATCTAGGATTCTGACAAAGTGTGGCACATAACCGTAGTATAACATACAACACATAATCCATAAGCTGTTTACCTCCCTTTAGCACGATATGAAGATATCTACGCATTTTCTTATAACCCCAAACAAAATGAGACCGAGCGCCTTCTTGGATGGGAGACCATTGACATGAAAGAGGAGTACCAGCGCATGGGGGTCCCTAATTCTTACTGGCAGCTGTCCGATGTCAATAGAGATTACAAGGTAATTCCTTGCATGCTTTCTTCTGAATTAGCAACAAATAGTTTTTAAGCTAGCCATAGACCTGTAGATTTTTGCACAATTGACCATCGATTGTCAGAATGTTCGATATTTTGAATATCTATCATATTTATATCGTATGTATACACTTGATTTTCGTTCAGCCAAACACGATGTGGAATGAAAACTTGATCGTATGTACATTTTAATTATGATCAGAAATACCCCCATACACTTTAGATTTTTCCGTTCGATCAACTTAAACCAAACAATTTTTAAGTCGGACGACCGAAAACAATTCCTGTCCACATGGTCCAATCAACCTAGATCGATTGAAATCAATCTATAAATGATCGAACATGTCTTAAAATGTCATCGACCGAGTATACATCGAATGTATTTTGTTGTCCCTGACCGATTTTGGTTCCATTTAAATTATTAGCATACTTATACATCCTTATGCTTTTGATCAATCAATTGGTTTCTCCATGTGGGGGTATTTCGATCGCAGTTCTATCAATCGAACAAACATATATCATTAATTATCTTCCATTAATTTAGTGAATCTGACATTGATCGTAGGGAAATCGAAAAGTGTACGGGGGCCTTAAGTGCTGTGGTGTATCCAAAAACTTTAGGTCATTTGGTATACGAATGCACATAGTACAAAGTAACGTAATACGAACGAACGTGTGCTCAATCCAACTCTACATATTAAGTAGCTTAATGCAAATTTTTCAGATTGTACAAAAAACAGTCAAATTAGATTATGACTTGTTCGATATACATTCAATGTTTAACAAATCAATCAAAATTTACCAACGTGTGTGATAACCTAATGATCAATTTTTTTTTTTTATATTGATAACTTTTGATTGATCGAACAAGTTGTTCATGTCCCGTTTTCGTTTTTTATGGAGGTCTATGGTGCCGCCTACCCCTGCCCCCTTCGCATCACCGGTGACCTGATCGGGGGGGGGGGATCCGGCGGACAGGTGAATCTCCCACTAGTTAACTCAGCCTGAGTTTACTCGGGCCAAACACCCAGGAGGTTAATAGTTTAGTTAGCTTTCCCCCCAGGAGGAACGATTTGATGAATGGGCATCAGGGTTGCAGCATTATAGCATTTCATGGTTTACTGTGCAATGATATTAGTTATCTTACCCTGTACATTTGCTTGTCATCAGTATACCAGCCACTATCTTTATTCTGGTAAGAGAGCAGTTTCCTGGTTCACTAACGGCCAGCCCAAGTTACCTGGAAGCATCATGTGTGTTTGGTTGTTTGGCAGTGGTGGCTTATTACTGTGTCTGCACACGTTTCCCTAAACTTCCTGGTAATCAGCATTGTCTCTTTGCCATCCACGAGTGGCTGCCAGGTTCCACAGGATCTCAACAATAGATATTCAATACCATCATACAGTCATACATATAATAATGCGATTGTTATTATACTGTGGAATCCTCATACCATATAAACTCGAATATAAGCTGCATTTTACAGCACCCAAAATGTGCTGAACAGTTTTATTTGGCTTATTCTCAAGTCAAAAAATGCAAATCACTGATGAACTTCATCAGCAAGGCCCCTGAACATTGTATCATCACCAAACTTGCTGAAGATGTATAATAAAGAAAAAGTATTGCACCAGCACATGTGGTTTTTATATGAATTAAGTTTAAAGTCAAGTCAAAAAGTTGGCTTATCTTACACAATTTATACAAAAACTACATTAGCTAGAGCAGTGGTTCTCAACCTTTTTAGATCCGCGACCCTGGAAGTAAAAATTCGAAATTGTCACTTCCTGTATTTGGAGAACGGGTGCAGAGTTCTGCATTCCAAATTCATTCTTTGTAATGTTCCCACAACCCTTCCAGCAATTGGTGATTTTACCATGGCTAGTCCTCCCATCCCGAAACAAAAGCACATTTGCTGTGTGTTTCTGTACATTAGCTTCTGATTTTCCCACTCTAGGCTTATACTAGAGTCACCTCAGGTACCTCAGCTTTTCCAGGTACCTCAGCTTATATTTTGATCAGCTTATATTTGAGTATATACAGTACTTTTGCAATACTAATGGTCAAAACAACAGGGAAGTCAGATCTGTCCCGCGGTGTCATTTTAATTGTGCCACAAGATATATACTGTATACTTTTAATATAAGACATGATTGCCCCAGTTCTGTCTTAGGGCTTGTTTCCATTGAAGCGTTCCAGTGCGGTTGCAGCCGCGCGGTTATAACCGCGCGGCAACCGCGTGGCTGAACGCATGGCATAATTGTCGCACATCTTTGCGCGTTTTTGCGACGCGTTTTTTTTTATGCGGATGCGGTTGGGGCGCGGATGCGTTTCATAACGCTGCAGCTAGCATTCAGAAACGTGCCCCAAACGTGCACAACCGCACTTAACTGCGCCGAGCTACTCCGCCGATGTAAGGCTTAACGTAGTCGAGTAGGCAATGTCTGTGGGTCCTGACAGATAATGGAAACAAGCCCTTAGTCCAGGTTTTTATTTTGGCTTGCGGTGTATTTAAGGTTGACACCTCTGATCTACAATATCCAAACCTTCTTTCTTTCAGGTGTGTGAGACATATCCTCGAGATCTGTATGTGCCTATTACAGCGAGCAAGCCGATCATAGTGGGGAGCTCAAAGTTTAGAAGTAAAGGAAGGTTTCCAGTGTTATCCTATTACCACCAGGAGACACAGGTACCTATCGTCTGTCATTTTCTGGAAAGTTAGCAGTTTAGGGTGATCGCCATTATAAGTTAACTTAGGTTATTCTAGAATAACATTTTTGTGATATGTGAAATACCTTCTTCAGGCTTTGTAAAGTTCTGGAGCTGAGACTTCTATTTAATGCTATAAAAATGTTTGGGATTTGTATTAAGGGATCCAAAGCTTTCTGAAAGTTTGCTACTTTAATTACTTTAGTTGTCCAATAAAACTTTCCTTTATTATTAAACTATCCTTTTTACATTTATCAAGAACTAAGGCTTAGGCTACAGTACGTTAAATTTTTTAAGGATTTTAGTGCCATGCTCAAGCCAGGCATTAAAGTCAATGGACTATGACTGTCTACACAGCTCATCATAGCCCCCGATCTTTCAGTCCGAGCCTCCATCACAATTATGGCCCCCATACATGGACAGATATAAGCGGCCGACTGATTAAAAACAATAAATTTTTAGATCGGTCGACTGAAAATTGCTGCATGCCCACATGGTCCGATCAACTAAATTTGATCGTAATTGTGAAAAAATGTTGGAACATTTTGATCGGTTGAGTACAAATTGAGTACAAATTATTTTGTAACCGACGGATTTTGATCGTTCTTGATCATTTGCATACTAATACTTCATTGTCATTAAATGACCATGCCCTCTTTACACAGCTCGCCCGATTAAACGATCAATTTCATGGACGATCAAAAAAAAAAAATCGATCAAAAAAAAAATCGATCAAAAATTTGTTATTCCATGTGGAGTATATTCTATTTTCCATCAATCAATCCCCGATTGTACGATTGAAATAAATTGCTCGTTTTTAGTCTGTCTGATGCTAAGATCTGTGTATGCATGGGGGGCATTACTTTGATGTGGAGCATCGTGTCGACATAAACCCAATTGAGGCTGGCATATTCTGCGTGCGCTGACTGTCAATAGAAGCTTGAGACTGACTTATAGCTAACATGACCGGGTGTGTTATTAATGCGTCAGCCCATTGACTTACGGTAGCCACGTTATCAGCTGCATTATGTAGTTCAGCCAATAACAGGGCCCTCAACTGACACTGGTCAGAAAATTTCATTGGTTGGTCCATTGGGCTAGTCCATTGTGTTAAATAGTCCTTCCGATATGTAGATTTGTGGGGGGAAAAACAGCCCCACTAAGTAGGTGGAGTCAGTCTTTATTGCAACATGTAATATCACATTTTGACACATCGCATACACTTTATCAAGGTGGATATGGGCAGGGTACAGGAGAGGTTTTTTGTACAGCTGACCAATAACAATTTGAATTAATTGTTTGCTTGACTTTGCTTTTTATGAATAACAGTGACATGGTCTACAGTTTCTTTGAATACCTGAAATCTTTTACAGGACAAACCACCAAATTATTACCTTTTAAGGACCATTCACACTAGCCATGCTGCCCTTGCCGTTGCAGTTTCTGGACCTACCATGCAAGTGTATGGGAAATGCTTGATCTGCCTGCACCTGCAAAAATGCATTTATGGTAACGTGCATCATTGCGCATTACCAGAAACACAAACGCAGCTCTAATGTGAAAGGTACACTGGTTTCCACTTTGCTTTGACCTGCAGTACAATACTGCACCTCTGCTGTGTCAGAGCTAGCATGATCAAGCCCTAATGTTATTTGGTATTTTGTCATCTTTGAATTTGTATGTAACCGGGTGGAAATAATAAAGAATAAAATACCAATTAAAAACATTATGATAGGAGAATGGTCAAGTCTTTTGGTAATTTTTTGTGATAAATCTGCCTTTTCGTGTTCCTTGGTAATAGTTGTTTCTGTCTTTAATTAGGCAGCTATTTGCAGATGCAGTCAGCCTTTGTCTGGCTTTAGTGCGAGATGCCTGGAGGATGAACACATGCTGCAGTCTGTTAGTAAAGCCAACCCTGTGTGTAAGTCCATGTATGTCATGGATACCAGACCTAAGGTATGTAAACAAAGTGATGTATGGGACATTAGTTTTTAATTAATACAAATCTGGGCACTTTATACCAAACATACAAGAATGAGCATAAATAATGTTTCAGTGAATTAAAAGTTGTGTTTAATATTTGCAGCTGAATGCCATGGCGAACAGAGCGGCAGGCAAGGGGTACGAGAACGCAGACAATTACTCCAACATTAAGTTTCAGTTTGTTGGGATTGAGAATATTCACGTGATGAGATCCAGTCTGCAGAAACTCCTGGAAGGTAGGTGGCTCTACTTCACCCAAGTTAAGTGCAAAAAAAAAACAACAGTCCAGGGGCAAAGTAAGAGACAAACGGATGGTTAACTGCCAGATATGACTTCAATATAAGTAAAGCCGGCCATAGGCGGCTCGTTTCTTCTTTCGACTTTTCAGCAGATCAACCGCATGTGATGACGTCATCATGCATGGCCGGTCGTGCCGAGAATCAGCCGCGCATCCTTTGTGTGCCGGCATTTACATTGAATGGGAACGCTGGTCCCCTTATAAAGTAATGAGATTGATGTAAAAACAGAGGAAATTTCTGTAATTTTTTAGATCGATTTATGGCGCAGTTAAGTTGGGCGCGTTCGATTTGCAGTGGTTTTTTGGCAGATTGATCGCTACAAGTGCGACGGTTGATCTGCGACGAATTCAGCTGCAAATCGAACTGTCTATGGCCACCTTTAGTAATAAATGTATAACAGTTCAGAATACCTGCCTGCAGTCTGTGGAGATGCAAACACCTTGTGTGATTTATGTTTTTATTTCCACCAGGTCTTCCTTGAAGTTGATGTGTGCATTCACAAACTACAGGCATTATTCATACTAAAAATACACGTTTTTATACCTTTACTCTGTAAAGCTGGCCATACACCTGCAGGATTCTCTGTCAGATTTCCTTCAGATCAGATCAGATCTACCAACAACCATGTAGTATAGTGTCCTCCCTGATACAATACATAGTGATTGGAAGGTGTAGAAAGGTCCTCATATTACATGGTTGTTGGTAGATCTGATCTGATCTGAAGGAAATCTGACAGAGAATCCTGCAGGTGTATGGCCAGCTTAAGACGCATTGATGCTTTAGGAGAAATAAAAGGCATTTAATTTGGTAATATTCATAGAATTAACACTAAAAAGTTCTTGTGCTGGCTCTCCCTCTGCATTAGGCAATTCCCTTCTGGATAAGCAGTGCACATATGGGTTTTCTATATAAAGTTTTTTTTACACATTTTCTGTTCTTTAGCCTGTCTAATATTGTAACGCACATCACTGTAGTTAGAGGACTGGCTCTTAACTGTCAGTAGTCTTGGAGTAAATTAGAAGATCACTAAATCTAAAGTACAAAACGTACTTGCACAGCAGGAAAAGTAATGCATCAGATACAGGAAATACGTACACACATTCTTTTCATGCCCATTAAGATTTAACAACTTAAACTAAATAGGTTAAACCCTGAAGGGCTACATCCTTTGTGTGTGATAAGTTGTTTTGGTTTTTTCTCACTTCAGAACTAAGTTGTAAATATACATGTACATAGGCAGAATATAAAGAGAATACATTGAATATTGTATGTATGGATTACAGTTTGTTATGTTGTTAGATCCACAGTGGATGTATAATCCACTAGATGTCAGTGTATACCTCCAGATTCCGGGCTGAGACACATTTATAAGGAAAGCGCTGTTTGTGTTAGGAATGACCAAGTATAAGTGCTACACAAGTATAAGTATACGTTACTGAGGTTGTATCTCCATCCAAAATGTTATTTTGGTTAGTATGGTAAAGTGGCTCCTCTTCCTTAAAGCTGAACTCCAGCAGTTGGATAGGCTTGTCTCCGGTACTAAAACTCTAAATTTGATGTCACTGCACACTTTGAGCTTACTATTTGTATTAGGAATGACAGAAAAACTGATTTAGCATGTCTTATTTTCTGCCAGAGAAACATTCACTATGATTTTAGCCCCCCCATACACATTTAGATTTTCACCCGATTTTTATTTTAAATATCAAATTAAAATAAATATATTATTGTCGTTATGAATTATATTAACATTAATTCATTGTCATCCTATCACATGAAAAGGGAGACAATAATCTGCTGTCTACATCCCATGCAAAAAGGAAGAATCCGCACTCTGAATAAAAGACCATATAATGCTTAATTGAAGCTCAAAACAAAGTGGTAGTACAACATATTCTTGTCACCCCCATAGAGACCCCTCTATGTGGGTAACTCTATGATTAATTTTGAATGAGTGAAACATGTAAGAGGAGAATTAGGAGTCTCTATGGGGATGACAAGGATGTGCTGTACTACCACTGTGTTTTGAACTTTTATTTATATATATATATATACTTTTAATTATATGTGGATCCTTTCTTGTTGCATGGAATGTTTTGTGAAGCAGGAGATGCGCATGGAATTCTAGCAGTCCATGTATGTCACTATAAATTATATTAACATTAAAGCAATTATTTTTATGTGATGCAACTGTTAGCCATCAGTAGGAAATGCAAACGAATATATGGATATGAGTTGTCACTACATCCAACACAAGCCAAACATAGTAATCTGTTCTGGCTAGTCAGTAGTCTGGTATTTTTTGGTGATAGACCATTTCACCCCCCCCCCCCCCATGTGACCGCACAGAGCCAACCATTTGTTACCAGGAAGTCCATTTCCAGGGTGACCTGTAGATTCTACAGGATGGCATGCACAGAGGACTTTTAGAGGTAAGTGTTTGAAATCAAGGAGGTCTGCATGGTCATAGCACAAATTTACTTTATGCCATCACATCTGACCTTGAGTTCTGTTACAGTGATACAATGGTATTTTTAATATTATAAAGTGATTATTATTAATGTGACTTCATGTTAACCAATTTCTTCTCTTCTTTTTTAGTTTGCGGATCAAAAAACCTTTCTGTAAATGACTTTTTAAATGGCCTAGAGAACTGCGGATGGCTTCGACACATCAAAGCTGTGCTAGATGCCTCTGTCTGCTTGGCCAAGGTAAACACATTTATCTTCACTTAGTCATCATGGTGTTATACATAGCAATAGAATCTAATACATCAGAAAGCCCGGTCTATAACCCAGAATTGTCCATCAAGTGACCATGGCCATATGTTGAAAGTTTGTACTGGTAAGGTAGAAATCTGCTGTTTAATTATCAAATGGCCATCATGTTTCTTGATACATTTCTAAGTAGGCAGCTTATCCGCAATGTCAAGGTGATTTTATTTTAAAAAGAAAACCATTTAAAAAAAGAAATTGTAGCATTAAAATGTTGGTTCTATTTTCTGATTCATAAGAATCACTTTACAATGTTATCACCATTTGATTTGTGTCCTCAGGCTATATATGAGGAGAATACCAGTGTACTCGTTCACTGTTCTGATGGCTGGGACCGCACATCACAAGTCTGTTCACTGGGATCATTATTGATGGATCCATTCTACAGAACCATCAAAGGTTTTATGGTGAGTCCAACTATTTCTACTGTGATGTCACAGATGTGATGTATACTCAGGAAAGTTTTCCAGCATAACATAGTTTATCCACAAATATCATCACTACCTGGCAGTCAGATACTTTGACTTTTACTTCTCTGTCTGGGTGCTCTTCCTGCTATGAAGCAACAGCTGTCTCTCATTTGTTCTTTATTGTCATCCTATCACATGAATGAAAAGGGAGACAATAATCTGCTGTCTACATCCCATGCAAAAAGGAAGGATTCACACTCCGGATAAAAGTCTGTATAATGCTTTATTAAAGTTCAAAACAAAGTGGAAGTACATGATATCCTTGCCACACCCATATAGACCCCTCTATGGGGGGTAACTCTATGATTAATCTTGAATGAGTGAAACATGTTAGTAAAGAATAAGGAGTCCCTATGGGGGATGACAAGGATGTGCTGTACTACCACTGTGTTTTGAACTTAAATAAAGCATTATATGTGGATCCTTCCTTTTTGCATGGGATGTATTGTGAAGCGGGAGACGTGTAGAATTCTAGCACCCAACAGTCCGTGTATCTTCAAAAGCAGCAGCAGGAGGAGATAACAGAACTGTTTGTACAAGTGATTATCTGGTCATCTATTATCATCTGAGAGTTGTGCGGGCCTATGAATTAAGCCCCCCCATACACCTTTAGATCACCCCATACAATTTCCTTTAGATCTACCAACAACTATGT
>CM070033.1:27730120-27746379 GCA_036250615.1 Ptychadena robeensis
CCCCCCCCCCCCAAGGTCCCCCTCCTCCCGATCAGTGTGGAGAATGACGTGATGTGCTAGTACTGCTGCTAGTGACATCTCCTGTCTGAATTTGATATCGCATTAATTGAATACATTGCATTTACCCAATTGATGTGAAAACTTTATATATATATATAGAAAAAAAGCTTTACCTGCTCTAAAAACTGGGTGCATCTTATGGTTCGGTGTGTCTTATAGTGCGAAAAATACGGTACTAAGGTCTTTGTAATGCACTGGCACAAGAATCCAGAGAACACCTGACATGGTCAATGGGAATATAGGTCCGGAAGGCTCCGTACATCTCTATATTGTCATGTGCACATTTCTAGATGAAAAGGAACCTGTAAGATGGGTACATTTCATTGCCACTGGTGGCTACAAAAAAAGCATATGACTCTGTATGCTAGGCTAACATGGTTCAATGCCTGTACGATCAAGGGGCCGTGCTCGAGCTTCCTCGATATCGAGACGCGGCACTTCTGCGTCATCAATCCCTTTGGATACTTTGGATGGAGACCCTCTGCCCCCATACAAAGTAATGGAAATCAAACAGGGTTTACCAACATGTTGGTTCTCTGTTTGACCAAGCTTTTAATTGATCGAAGAAAAGCTGGAGGGCTCTATTTTTTAATAGATTGCGCTCAAATATATTACAAAGCAAGCCATGTATGCCTAGCTTGAGGGCAATTTCACTGTATGCACTGCATTGTGTTCCTGCAAGGCTCGTATTAGCAGTAAGTTTGTTGCACAATATAGACTGCAAGGCTTAGTGCAGCAGTACGTTATGCGTTAACACACTGCATTGCGCAGTAACACAGAACGCACAAGTTTTAATGGTAGAACAGGTTTCCTATGAAATAGTATGAATCAGCCTACATTCCATTTAAAAAATGACAATTAAGATGTATGCTACTTTGGACTTGTAGACCACGATGGGTTCCTAAATTTGACCTGACCAGGAGCCTGTAAGTACCGCCCAGTATAGGTGTCCCAAATCCTTATATCATCAATGACACCAGGGATGTGCAGCAGGTGCTGGACTGGATTATGAAAACAATTACTATAAAAAATATATATAAATACATCAAATAACCTCCCTTGTGGTTTGCCAGAACCCAGAATCCTTCGGGCAGAGTTTGATTACCATTCTTACCTATGCTCGGTGAGCCGTGGTAATTCTGAATCGCGACAGACCTGGCGATAATTCCTGGAACCCAACTGTTCAGCGTCATTAGTGACGAATGACGCAGAGGGGGGGGGGGAAGGTGATGCGATAGTCTTCCATATTTCGGGTTGGCTTCCCCGCCCACATGTGTGAGGGGGGGAAAACCAGCAGAGTGTAGGCTTTGATCGGCCCGTAACAACGGCACGATATGGGCATACCCCTTGGGAGGTTAACAAAATGTGCCAAATATACTTAAATAGGCTTACCTGCCTTTAACACACCGCCCTCATAGTGACGCTCAGAACCTCATTATCAGCTCTTCTAGCAGTGAATGAGCACAAGGGAGCCAGAGCCCACATATGGCCAGCGGGCCGCAGTTTGCCCATGTCTGTGCTAGAACATCCGACTTCTTTCTCAAAAGATTGATTTAAAAATGTTATTCATCACCCAGATATGGACCTGCTGTGGGGTGAATTGTGAAGCAGGTAGCAGAGAGAAAGGACATTACACAGGATTGATGTATTGGCCCTATAAGGTTCATAGATGTTATGGTAAATCTATTTTTCTTTTCATTAGCACGAATGATAGACTTTGTAGCTCCCGGATTTCACTTGCTTTCCTGGAATCACTTTTAAAAATGGAACTATGTAGGCTCAGACCCTTATATTTAATGGAGAGAGGTTGTAACAATACAGTATTGTGACCACTCAGAAGTGAATAGATCTGAGGGCTGGTTGCCTGAATCTGGGGTGATGGTTAATCTTGTATGTTAAGCAGAGGGAGTTGGGGGTACAGGATTTTTTATTTTGGACCACACTAATGCTAGCCATACACAGCCCGATAAATAGCCCGATCAACCAAGCCTGATCGAAGTTTCTCGTTAATCGGGCATAAATCGGGTTTTGCCCACATGGTCCGACAGAGCTTTCCCGATCAAAATTTAGCGGAAGATCGGCCATCACATGATCGGACATGTTGGAAAATTTTAATCGGTCCGGTTACATTGTTCTACTTTTCTTGTAGCGCCCGACTAAATGAACACCGATCATCCCTGATATTACTATTACTTCCCATTGAATGAAAAATCGGACGATAAAAATGACGATAAACGCAGACTATGATGTACGATCAAAACTGTTACATCGTTCAAAAATCATTTTTCCTATGTGGGGGTTTTTTGTTAGATCATCCGAGAAAACACAGATTTTTTTTATCGGCAAACTTCGATCGGGCTTGGTTGATCGGGCTTTTTATCGGGCTGTGTATGGCTAGCATAAACCTATTTTGAAGTAATACAGCAGGGCTTCATTTATTTGTTTGCCTAAACGAATTAAGTGCATCACAATGAGCACACATCATCAATTATCGAGGCCAGCTGTCTGGACAATGCATCTGCTTTCCTTCATTGTGCAGATAAGCAAGAGCCAACGTTCCTGTAACACAATTACCAGTTAGAAGACGCAAACTTACGTCACCGAGGAACAACTGGAAAGAACAAGGATTATTGTTTTATTGAAATCACTTACCCCTTATGTATGAGCTCACAGTGTGATAATAACATATGTCCATGTGTAAGAGAACCGTACCATAGCCATGTCATTTGAATGTGATTAGAGAAAGAATACTAAACATTGTTATTTTACTATAAGTGTATCGGACTTACAAGTATGGATGGAGACAAATAAATTGTTCTACAAAAACCAAAGCTGCTGTGCTTTATATTCCAACCAAATGTTCTTTTTCTTCAGTGTCTACTTCCTTCTGCAAGTTACACCTCTACATGGGGAGAGTACTAGATATCACTTGGAAGGCAGTGGTGTTTGAGATTTTAATTCTCAGCTTGTATCTTTGGGAGAGATTATATTGAGGGTAAAGGTTGCCATAGACAGGTCAACTATTTTGCAATTCGATTGCGCAATGAAAAATCGATCCCCAGTCAAACATCAATAGTATGTATTGGCACACAGATTATCAATTCCTTTTTTTTAAAGCATTAAGGATTGGGGAAATGGGCACAAACTGGCTAAGCCCCAACTTGAGTACAGATAACAAAGGTGATAAAATTACATACCGCATTTGCACACCGGACCATAAGACGCACCCAGTTTTTAGGGCGGGAAAACCAGAAAAAAAGATTTAATACGTTTTCACATCAATTGGGTTAATGCAATGAATTCAATGAATGCAATATGCAATTCAGCCAGTAGATGTCACTAGCAGCAGTACACTCTCAGACTCAGCATCCTACTTCACACTGATCTGCAGGAGGAAGGGGGGGGGGCGGGCTGTCTCCTACTCTGCTCTTCTCTCCGGCTGGCTGTTACTGTGTCCGTGGGAGCTGCAGAGTGATTGCAGTTTCCACGGATGAAGAGAGGGAAAGATGCCAGTTTATCTACCTCTCTCTTCATTGCCTATGGCAGCAGGGCTTTGAGCTCTGCTGGCATAGGCAATTATACACAGTTCAGATGGGAGAGCCGAACATGGGAGAGCTCCTTGGCTAATCTCCATGCAAGGAGAGCTGGCGGAAGCCAAGGTGCGACCACCAGTGGCCGAGTGGCCACGGAGGTTGCACATTTGGACCATAAGACTCAGGCACGTTTTGCCCCCAATTCTGGTACGTCTTATGGTCCGAAAAATACGATAGTTTTATTAACACATAATTAAAAGGATAAAAACGACCCCATCAGCAAATATATGTACATATATACCCCCCAAAAGACCTGTCCGAAGGGCTCGAATGGGTACATCATCACCGGTTGTGGTGTATATATGGGAACTCAATGCAGTCTTAGTAGTCCATAGCAGTATACACAGAGGGCTGGCCGATCCTCCTTCAGCAGGTATCGCCCGACGTGTTTATCCCATTCCTGGGGGGATAGAAGAGGCATCTGCAACAGGCAATACCCGTAAATACTAAGACCTTAGGTAAGATATATAGTGCAATAAATAACAGTTCATTACAGAAAAAAATATTTTCCATCATTTCACAATATATGTAAGAATCACCTACATGGCATCCACAGGTCCCATGTGAAATCTACATACATAGAAATATGCATAACAATATTCTAAGTGCGACATCCTCCCTCCCCCACACACATAGGATCCCCATACCCCAGCTTACCAGAGCCATCTAAGATGTTATGTGCACCAAGCAGGTGGTTATGATGAGGCCATTATTCTAGTGACACTTGGTTTCTAATTCTGGAACCCAGGTTAAGCCCCTTAATTTAAAGCATCATTACCGCTTTCTGCCACAAGAGGGCGCATAGAAACAAAAAAAACCCATGAAAAGTTTAAATATGGAATGAAAGTTACCAACATGTCCAATCACTGCTCTATTTTCTGTTTGATTTCTGATCAACCAGGTGGGCAGGAATTTTTCCCTCGTACAAATTGAAAATATAGATTTTGTGGTTGATCAAACAAAAATATTGACACATATACTTAGGTTGATTATTATATTACATAGGATTTGTCTTAATCAATAAGGACACATTCAAGCAATTTAAGGGTCATAATACATTGGTGGTATTTGCTTTTCAGAACTGCAACACAGCGTTAACGCAAAGTACACAGGTTTTCATAGGAATGCATTAGCGCATGGTCTCTTATTGGCAACGGACACTCTTCTACATCCCTCACCTCCATCAAGGAGCAGTGTGTATTTCTGCCTTCCTGGCAAAGTGAGGCATCGTCACATAACACGTTTTCTCCCGTCTCCTCTCCCAGACAGTTTTAGTGACACACGTGTGTCTGTGAATAGATAATTGCGGCACATTTCATGTCTGGCTGAGCGGTATGACGGGTAAATTGAAGATGGATCTGCCTGTTATTTCCATCCAGTGAACAATTGAGATCAGGAGAAATTAGAAACTGCCTCTTGCTATTAAACACATTCGACTGCTTTCTTCATATGTGAAGACCAGATTGTTTACACTGGTAGACGTGACACGAGGAGAACTATTTTTTCCAGATCATTTGCCTTAAGTCTTTGAAATTGTTACAGGCAATCCATGCAGTTACTATCACATCTCATAATCAAGTTTTATAAAGAGGATAACTGATTTGCTGTTACAATTCTGATTCTGGAAGGTAATGGCATTTGAAAAGGCCTTCAGGTCAGGGCCACCATCAGAAATTTCAGTGCCCCATACTAGGCAATTTCTCAGGGGCCCTTCTACCTCGACAGCATGTCCTGACATGGAGGCTGCTCGCTGCATAGAGGCAACCTGGTTGCCACGCCAATGACGAACAGTGGTGGGCATGGCACCGACTGGCCAGTGGACCGCCAGGACCCCCTAGATCAGTGGTTCACAACCTGTGGGTCAGGACCCCCTCGGGGGTTGAATGGCCAGTTCACAGGGGTCTCTGTAAGCAGCAGCTCTAATGTCCTCAAGCGGGGTGGGAAGTTAGAAGGCAGAATTAAGCCCCTTTCTTCCTAACTTAGGAGAGATGGAGCATTATTCTACCTCCTAACTTACTACCCCACTTGTGCAAATGATGTGTGGGAGGGGGGGATTAAACTTTCCTGATCGTGTCAGAAGTAACACTGTTGGTATTTGGAATGTGGAAGTGACACTCCACACCGGCACTTTAGCGCTCCAAATACAGGAAGTGACACTTTGTGACATTACTTCTGGGGTTACAGTTCTGAGAACCATTGCCCAAGATGGTCAAGTCTGAGCCGGGAGGGCCCTCTGTACCAGCCTGATGGCTGCCCTGCTTCAGGTTGTTAAAAACTTGATGACAATAATAATAATAAGCAGCCCTAACTGTAATACTAAGTGCTGTACCCCACAGACTCACCAGCTCTAGTTCTGGAATACTGGGTTTCCCCCAAAATATGGGTATTATATTGATTTATGCTCCAAAAGATGCGTTGGGGATCACTTTCCGAATTTGTCTTATTTTTCAATCAACAACCATCTAGATTTATTCTTGTACAATAAAATCAGTATTTATTCAACTCTTCATGTCATGTGATCACATTCTGGAATATCAATATAACCCTCCAAACCCTGACTGCTGTGTGATTTCTTGGGGTTGTCTGCTTTCCTTGGGCAAGGGTCTATCTTTCCTGCTGCATTGAATTGCCAATATATGTTTTGCATGCCTAGCTCTTACCTGTCAACTCTGACGTTACTTCTGGTATTTGGAACGTGGAAGTAGAGAGCCACAGACTCTCCACTTACTTCTGGTATCGGGAGGTTTATCACCCATCTTTCCTATTAGTTGGATAACTTAGGAGGGAGGGGGGCGTTACTCTCCCTTCTAATTTAACTTAGGTTCCCACCCCTCTTGTGCAGATGTTGTGCGGGGTGGAAACAGAAGAGGGAGAGCAACACACCCTCCCACCTAAGTTACCCCGATTTCACAATCCTAGGAAATATCCGAGAAAAAACATGACTTTCCTGGCCAAAACGGTCAGCTTGACAGTTAAGGTGGCTTTACACATGCAGATTTTTTCTTCAATCAACTGCCGATTTTTTGTTCGATGTCGTTGTGGAACATCGTTCATTCATTTATCAAATGTTACATTAGATGTTTTGTTCGTTCATCCCGATATCGAATGAAAATACATTCAAAATTACAACAATAGATACAAATTTACCAACATGTTTGATGACCTTTCGAACAATTTTTTGTTTGAGGTCGAACAAAATGTATCCATCGAACAAATTGGCCATTCTAGATTTTTTGTTCAATCAACCAAAAAATCGTTCGTTCTTCGTTGATTGAACGAAAAAATCTACAGGTGTAAAGCCAGCTTTATGGTATAGCTGTACAATATTTATATTGGGCTTATTTTTGGAGTAATGCCTGCCATACACACGCCGATTAGCAGCTGATTTTGCCGCTGACCGACGGGTATGCGCGCTTGTACTGTCGGTAGGCGGCAAAATCGGCCTCCAATCGGCGTGTGCCCACATGGGGCGACAGATCCCTGTCGCCCCACGGCTCGGCCGGCCAAAAAACGGACATGTCCGATGTTCTCTGGCCCATGCTGGCCGATGCCATTAACTTCAATGAAGACCGGCGTCTTGATTGAAGGTAATGGCCGGCACACAAAGGGTGCCCGCCGATGAAGTCAGCCCGGGAATGCAGTGTGATGACGTCATCACGCTGCATTCCAGAGCTCATCGGCACTCGTCTGTCGGCACCCACTCGTGGGTGTATGGCAGGCGTATTTCAAGCATTCTCCATAGATCCTAAAAAAGTCACGCTAGGGCTTATTTTTCAAGGTAACAGTATGCTGAATGACACCCAGCATCATTTAAACCACCTCCTGTGAGCTAAGGGGGTAAATGTAGCAGACCTGGATTCTCAGAAAAATACTGTATTCACTACAGGAATATTATCTCTGTGATCGAGCCCTTCCAGGTAAAATGCATCAGAAGTCTCCAGTTGTAGTGCTGCTGTTATTGATGTATCGTGTTGCTGCTGGTGTGAACCTATAAAGGATCTCTACAGTTTAATACCGGTATGCGATCATCTGTTTTGAAGATTGGATTTTGCTGGGGCTGCTAGTGGGTCTGAGAGTGTGTGACCGACATCACATAGAGAGCTGAGTAGCCTAGGTGGAAGCAGCTGTACAGTTGTGTTCAAAATTATTCAACCCCCACTGAAATTAAGTGTTTTGGCCATGTTGACAGTGTTTATGACTATTTCAGTCATCTTGTTTACAATGAAATCAGCGAGGCGCTTGTGAAGCCCCCCATAGACAGGCAGACTCCTCCATACAACTTTCATGAGACCTACCAACAACTATGTAGTATAGTGACCTCCCTGATAGAATACATAGTGATTGGAAGGTGTAGAAAGGTCCTCCTATTACATGGTTTTGGTAGAAGAAAAGTTGGTTGTACAGAAGTTGCATGGAGGAGTCTGCCTGTCTATGGGGGGCTTTAGTACTAAGTACAACATCCTTTTCCAGTCATAACAGCTTTTAAACGTGAGGCATATCTGATGTACCCATTACTTTTATATTTATTGAGCAGGAACAATGATGAATTCTGTATAGCGAAACATTATTTTGTTAAGTACAATTTATGATTGTGACTATAAATGAACACTACAGAGAGGACATGGTTCATTGAGGAGGATTGAACTTCCGTCATTCAATACTTTTTAATAATAGTGGGATTATACACATACTTTATCCACTGTATGACTATTTCTTTTCATTATCGTGCCAATGTCTTAATGTAATCTTGTAAATCTGTCCATGGCTTAACTGAGAACTGACAAATTTGTCATTTTCTTATTCTTTTGTTCAAAGTTTAGGTAAAGCCCATTTTCAATAAAGCAATAGCCTAGCAATTATTTGTTTTTTTTTCATTGATTTTAGTATGGCATACAAGCAGGAGTACAATTAAAGTACAAGTATGTATTATTATATCCAGGGGTGCACATAAGTGGTACTCTGGTACTCAAAATGGGACAAAAACTAGCTCTGCGTACCTGCATCATTGTTACAAAGCTCATATGCGTACTAACAACTTGGAGGCGCTCTGTGTCTGGGGGGCCGTAGCTATCAGGTGCACCCGAGGAGTCTGGCTGCCATAGAGGGGAGAGATTGGCAGCACATTGGCATCCCTCCCACATTAAATATCTGTACAAACAACTTCATTTTATCATGTATACACTACTGTAAAAGTTACATTTTTAGATTGGCAACATTCTTTCAGTTTTAATTGTTAATTGTATACAATTTATGTCACTTGGATAACCTCAGGGAAACATTAATAACTATGAATGGTTGCAGTTAGGGGTGTGACATTGGGAATAAAAATTACTAATCCAAAATAAAAGAGTGGTCTTCTAAGGCAGTTGGAGATCTGGGGGTTGGATGTCACAAAAAGCATATGTAGGGGTAAAATCTGACAAGAGAAAAGCACTGTTCTAATGTTGACAGTTGGAATATGAACTATGAAAGGTTATCATATGCACTGCAGGTAGTCTCAGGGATTAGTTACTAACCAAGGAAATCTTGGGGTTGCACTACTGAGGTATGAGATCTGGGGGTTCAAACGGTGTTGTACTGTGAGAGACCCATTTGACCCAAAGCCAGCAGGTGACCTGTGGATGGAGACAGCTAATCGGAGGATCAATCAAAAACAGGGAGGTCCATCTGCAGCAGAACCTACCATGCAGGAAACTGACGCAGAGGACAGCGAGGGGGACAGTGAGGAAGACCACATACATATGGGTTGAGTACCAAACACCATCTCCTGGTACTCATCTGAGGAGTTCACTAAAAAAGTTGTGTGCACTCCTGCATATAGGCATTCTTCTAGATATTGAGGTGTCTTCTTATATTACTTATATTATTATATTACTAATTAACAGTACACTATACTGTATTATGCCATCACAGAAAAAAAGATTCCAGGCACAACAACACATAAACCATAATAGCAAATTACATGAACCACCCATAGAGCAGTGCATTGGGGTCAATGTAATATCCCCTTTTACTTTTGTAGAATCCTTGGTGTTCATTGTATCCGAAAATGTTACACTGATCAGTGTTATAGTCTCTTACATTGGTGGTTAGTGCCAGGGCCGGGACAAGGTCCACCAACAACAGAGGCTAAGCTGCCCAAGTGCGCCCCACTCCCAGCCCAATGTGCATATGAATGTCCCCCCCCTGGGACATTCATATGCACATTGGGCTGGGAGAGGGGTGACATCGGCCAGCATCCCCCGGACAGAACAGTGAGTATGTGCTGCAGTCGGGGGATCTGAGCTTAGCTGGACGGCTCCATCTCGTCAACTGCATACTGAGAAGAAAGTGCAGGACGAGATGGAGCCGTCAGAAGCGCTAGGGGGGTTAAAGTTTAACCCCCTGAGCAGCGCCCAGACCTGACCAGCGCCCAGAGGCTGGAGCTCGTTGACTTGGGTACGATGCAGATGCGTGATGACACAGTGGGCGCATTCTCATGGTGACAACATGCAGTCTCTAGGAATTATATCAGCTCACTGCAATGAAGGAGGTATTTTTTTGCAGGAAATGTAAAAAGATAACAAAATCTCTGTCACACACAGCCTATCACACATCACCGCCATTATTGGTGATGCTAGCGATGCATGAAATTGCAACACCTATGGTGGGTCGTCCATTGCAGGCTCTTGGTCCGGCCCGTCTATCAAATTTAAGAAGCCACGAGTCAGAAAGTTTGCACTGGAATGTCCTCTTTCATTGGTGGTCAGTGCAGAACTACCAGATACATGGGTGGTCATTGTATAGATATATGTTCCACTGCTTAGTGTAATAGCCTATTACAATGGTGGTTAATGTATTGTTTCATTTGGTGGTCAGCGAAGAATCCCCTCTCACTATTCATTTGAATAGAATCCACCAATATATTTGCAGTTGGTATGGAATGCTTCATTGTTTGGTTATAATCCTGACATTCATGGAATGGTAAACCTAGGAACATGCAAGTAGATCAAAAAGGTAACCCTTATCAGACATAGTTACACAAGTAAAGCCCCCCATAGACAGGCAGACTCCTCCATGCAACTTCTGTACAACCAACTTTTCTTCTACCAAAACCATGTAATAGGAGGACCTTTCTACATCTTCCAATCACTATGTATTCTATCAGGGAGGTCACTATACTACATAGTTGTTGGTAAGTCTCATGAAAGTTGTATGGAGGAGTCTGCCTGTCTATGGGGGGCTTTATGGAGCAAACACACCCAACAGGCCTTTCAGCATGAAATAAGTCCTGCATTAGGCCTCTCTGTAGGTAAAGTGGCAGCCATTATGATTTGTGTTTAATATCAACATGAATGGATTTCAAATGGTGTTTTAAACATTTCACTGTAAAAATTATGTTTGCACCCATTCTAAAACACACTTCTGTACAAGAAAACTCATTGAAAAGAATATATGTTCTCAAAGCAGGATCCAAATATCATTTACCAAATCAATATTTTTAGCAAACAAATGCATCAAATGAATTTGAATGTGCATGAACCACAATCGATAAAACAGACCCAGTGCAGAGATGGACAATAGAACTGGTGAAAGGTCTGGGGCATAAACATTTGGATAGACTCTAGGATCATAAAGCCCCCCATAGACAGGCAGACTCCTCCATACAACTTTCATGAGACTTACCAACAACTATGTAGTATAGTGACCTCCCTGATAGAACACATAGTGATTGGAAGGTGTAGAAATGTCCTCCTATTACATGGTTTTGGTAGAAGAAAAGTTGGTTGTACAGAAGTTGCATGGAGGAGTCTGCCTGTCTATGGGGGGGCTTAAGATGTAAAATCTTGAGGAAAAAAGAAAAGGAGGAAACTTGAAAAGTGTAAAGCTGGCCTTACACCTTCAGATTTCTCTGTCAGATTTCCTTCAGATCAGATCAGATCTACCAACAACCATGTAGTATAGTGTCCTCCCTGATAGAATACATAGTGATTGGAAGGTGTAGAAAGGTCCTCATATTACATGGTTTTGGTAAAACAAAATCTGATCTGAAGGAAATCTGACAGGAAATCTGAAGGTGTATGGCCAGCTTAATTAACGTTCAGTAGATTCAATATAATAGAAAAGAACATGGGGACCCGACCTTAATTAAGCTCACAGAAAATAATTATCTTACTGAAAGAGTAGTTGATGCTTGTTAAGCCCCCCATACACCACATACAATTACCATGCAACTTCTGTACAACCAACTTTTCTTCTACCAAAACCATGTAATAGGAGGACCTTTCTACACCTTCCCAGTGATGTATTCTATCAGGGAGGTCACTATACTACATAGTTGTTGGTAAGTCTCATGAAAGTTGTATGGAGGAATCTGCAGGTGTATGGGGGGCTTAAGACACTTTCATCAAAGATGGTAAACTGCTGTTAACAATTGTATTGTGTGTGTGTATTTAAACATAAATGGGATTAATAGATAAAAAAGGGCAAAATGATGGACCACTTGGTCTTTTCCTGTCACAAGCCTGTGTATTTTTGTCAAATATAAAACTAATATTATATGATAAGCCTACAGGCTAAAGGGGTTAGATTTACATAAAAAAAATCTTTCATTTTTGTATTTATTACACTTATGCCATTACTGTGTCTTAAAGCGGGTTTAAACTCAAATAAAAAAAAAACACATACATTAAACAGACACAATACTCACCTGTCAGCAGTTCAGATGCTGCAGTCGGCTGCGGCTGGGAAAAGAAAGGTTTCTCTCTCTTCACCCATCACAAAGTCTTGCAGATGTGACGCTGACATCACATCTGCGAGACTGGGGATTTCCTAAAGCCACATGGGCATCTGGAAGAGATATCCCAGATATCCTTGCAGAGGTGATATGTAACACAGTGGGAGGGGCAGTCTCTAAAAAGACACCCCTCCTGCTGTCAGAAATAGTTTTTCCATTTTCATTCAGGTATATCTGAAGTATCGACTGAGCTGCAGCTAATAATGCAGAGTGACCTACCAGGTGGCCCGCTTTCACCACAAGTTCTGCAGGACAGTGTTTAAATTGGTGGGAATGTCCAACAGGATCTGGGAAGTTGTCAACTATGTAAGTAGGTGACAGGAACGCTCTGTGAATCAGTAGAATGTTGTACTTCATCTGGAAAACTGAACTGGGTGATATAATTATATCTGAATACTTGGTAGCATTCCTTTTTCAAATCGCTATCCCTCCATTTAGGTCACTCAAGCTGTGTCAGCCCCAGGAATCTGGGAACCTTGACAAGTATGACCATGTAGGATAAGAAGTTTCTTCTTTGTTCTTTATAGAACCAAAGCTGCTACTTCGTGTCCTATGGGAGCAAATAATGGCACAGCTAAGAGCTGATATTGAGTGATAACCTAATAGACTCTCAGTGCTGAGACATAGGTATGCATTATTTAGTTACCCTAAGTACTGTACTATGGAAGTTTACTACCTATACAACTGTCCAATTATACTATCAAAGAATAAATTCGCTTGGTCTATGTGTAGGCTGCGTTGAAAACCCCATGTTGGCAGAAACAATAAGGCTTGAAACTGTAGAGAGACTTTTTATAAAGTGGGAATTGACTGTTGATCAGAAAAAAAGTAATAATGCAAAATGTAGTTTTGTCCTACTTATAAAAGTGGCAATCATCTGAAGAGATCAGCTTTGTTGTCACCTTTAGGTGATCAGCACTATTGACAGCTGCTGATTGCAATATTCATAATGCTAGCCATACACAGCCTGATAAATAGCCCGATCAACCAAGCCCGATCGAAGATTGCCGATAAAAAAATCGTCGTTTTCTCGGATGATCTAACAAAAAACCCCCACATAGGAAAAATTATTTTTGAACAATGTAACAGTTTTGATCGTACATCATAGTCGGAGTTTATCGTCATTTTTGTCGTCCAATTTTTCATTCAATGGGAAGTAATAGTAATATCGGGGATGATCGGTGTTCATTTAGTCGGGCGCTATAAGAAAAGTAGAACGATGTAACCGGACCGATTAAAATTTTCCTACATGTCCGATCATGTGATGCCCGATTTTCTGCTAAATTTTGATCGGGAAAGCTCTGTCGGACCATGTGGGCAAAACCCGATTTATGCCCGATTAACGAAAAACTTTGATCGGGCTTGGTTGATCGGGCTATTTATCGGGCTGTGTATGGCTAGCATTAGGGTATGGTAAGCTTGATTAGCTTTTTGTGAATTTTCCTGTTTTTTACTAGATTTGCTGTCAGAATTACTTAAAATGGAGCACATATTGGTACTGACAAAACCCAAATTCACTCGGCAGCTGCCCTGTAACCACAAGCGCCACACAGAGGTTGTCACCAGGGGTGCACATAACTGTTTTAGTGAGCTCCTCAGATGAGTACCAGGAGATGGCATTTGGTACTCACCCTGTATGTAGGGTGGTCTTCCTCACTGTCTCCCTCACTGGCCTCTGCATCAGCTTCCTGCATGGTAGATTCTGCTACAGATGGACCTCCCTGTTCCTGATTGAGCCTCTGATTAGCTGTCTCCATCCACAGGTCAAAAACTGGCGTGTCTCCAAGATGTGAAAAAGCAGAACCTGATGCTGTTCGGGCACTGGGTTTTATTTTGCGTTTTTGTATGCTAAATTAAGAGTGCACTAAGCAATGGGCAAACTGCCTGCAAGTCGTGGGAAATCCTCTGGCAAATGCCCAGCGCAGGGAAACAGCAGTGGACACATGGCCTTACATATGTCTCCTCTTACTTTTAACCCCCAGATCTGCAACAACCTTAAAAGTCCAGTCTTTTTTAAGTAATTTACATTCCCAATTTCACTCCCCTAACTGCAACCTTTCATAGTTATTCATATTTCCCTGCAGTTATCCAAGTGACATGAATTGTACACATTAAACACAACAACATTTAAAACTGAAAGAATTTTGGCATGATAGTAGTAGTAGTGCATGATACAGTGGAGCTGCAATACCATTTTCAGCCAGAGTGTCTCTAGTGAGCACTTGTTGTCCCGTAGGCTTCTCACACACAGAGGAAGGAGAGAGGTAGGGGTGAAGCTGACAATTTCTCAGTGACAGTCAGACTCCTCCATACGCAAATGTGATCAGTAACAACAATATTGATCCGCATAACTAGGTTTTGACCCCATTTGCGTACTGGCAGACCACTTATATGCACCCCTGGTTATCATTATGGTCTGACTGGTCCTCTGTCAATCACCTAAAACTGCTTCCATTCTATCCCTATAGACAACACGTAACATATTATGTCTGCCCCATGGTTGTGGTTCACGGTCGCCAGTGGGCAGTTCCCATCCGAATGTGTGAACCTTACCTTTCTCCATCCACATTTTAAAAGTTTCTGCTCAATTTGAAGGAAAAACTGCAGAGAATATCTGCTGAAACAATGATTGTCCAAACATCTAATTACTGTAATCAGCTCTATAATTATGAAATCTTAAAGCGGACCTACCACCAGAAATCTATGTTTTTATGAATGGCACTAGAAGTGTCAATAATAGGGAGGAATGCAGTAAAAAAAACTCAAAAACGTTCCTGTAATGAGCAATTTAACAAGATAACCACACAGCTCCCCTCACTTCCTGGTTCCCTGAAGGCAACACATGAAACTGGGGGTGCACCCCGTGCACCGCGGGTGGCCACTGAGGGGCGTTCAGTGATCTTCTATGGGAATTTTCAAAGCAGATCACTGCTTCCTGTGACGTCCTGCCTATTTCTGCCGAGAATGAACGAGGAAGTGAGAAGAGCTGCCGAGTTATCTTCTTAAATTGCTCATTACAGGTACGTTTTATTTTTTCACTGCATTCCTGCCTATTATTGCCACTTCTAGTGCCATTCATGAAAACATAGATTCCTGGAGGTAGGTCCGCTTTAAGGTATCTTAAAAAAACCTACAAGAGAACCTGTTCTTAAGCTTCTCCATGAATAGATGGCCTTGATGACTTGTTTATTTCTATAATAACGACCTTCATGGCCACTTGATACAAATTACACTAGATAGAGAAAACGTTCTGCCCTTATCTAAGCGTTGTTTATTATTAGACAATTATATTCTGCATGTAATACTGTTTGTATAAGCTAAAGTACAAACAAGAAACATTTACTCTACTTCAGCATTATATTGTGTTCTACATTGTTGACTCAGTAATGCTAAAATAGTATTGCTACATTTTAGGTTCAATTATGCTGATTTCTCTAATGCTCAACCATGGAGAATTTTGAAATATAGATTAAGAGGTTGCATCTATGTAAATAGTAAAGTTGACCTAAATTTCCAATACTTTCCTTTGTTTCTTGGTAAGCTATGATGAAAGTGGTTCTTAACTTTTTTGGATCCGTGACATGAAAGTGTATTTTAAATGAGGAACTGCAGGTGCAAAATGTCACTTCTGCGTTCCAAATGCCGGAAGTGACACGTGGAGTGACTCCACGACGTCACTTCTGACACAATCAGGTAAGTGTAATGTCCCCTCCCTGCTTGTGCAAATCATGTGCATGGTGGGAAGTTATAAGGGAGTGTAACACCCCATCCTTCCTAAGGGTGCCCATACACCTTTAGATTTCTCTGTCAGATATCCTTAAGTTTTCCTT
>CM070033.1:27750875-27765284 GCA_036250615.1 Ptychadena robeensis
GGGGCTTTGCAATCAGCTCACAAAGTTAGCAAGTCGAAAAATTCGACCATCTCTACTGCATGGATACCACTGACCATCTTTGCCAAGGGGTACATTTACTCTTCATACATCTTAAAGGACTTGACAGCATACAACAACACATAACAAAACATGTGCCTTAAGCAGCGCTGGGCAAACTTTTTGACTTGTGGGCTGTAAGAAATTATCATACTTCACTTCTCAAAAATCTATTATTTTCTGTGTTTTTTAAGATATCACATGGTATAGTAATGTATGTATTATGATCTTTAATCTATGAGATATATTAACATTGTATCACATTGTATCAAGTGGAATAGCTTGTGTAATAGACCAGTTGCTAGATGTCAATCAAAGACTTACATCATAGGCAATGTATTGCTGAGCATGCTCAATGAGATGTGGGTGTGAAGTATCTATTCCTGTGAAGTATAACCTTATATGTAATAGCAAAGATTATATATGCTGTTGACCACGTGTGTGGGGGACAGAAGGAAGGACAGAAGGAAGGGGAAAAGGACCATCATGCTGTAAGACCATGCTGCTAGGCTAGCTAGGGTGAGATCTTTGTATATTAATTCTTTGTATTGTAATTTTTTTAAGATAATAAACAAATCTCTTGTTTAAGCAACCATTTTCTGTTCTTTTGATAAATGGCGGTTCCTTATCGAACGCGCTATTTTACATGGGCCGGAAAATGGAAGCACCAAGGCAAAATATAAACATATTATCAATAACCCCCTGGGCGTTACAAGATTCTCGCGTTAAAAGAAAGAAAAGCAGTTTCCCCGGCAATCGAGTACACTGTACTCTGCCAGGATTGCCGGCTCCCCCCCCCCCCCCCCCCCGGCCCTCTACACACCGCCAGTGTCAAATAGATGCCGGCGGTGTGTGGGGGGAAAAGCGGCGCCCCTCCATTAACATGGAGGTCTATGGTGCTGAACCCCCCCCCAGGCCCCTTCGGCAAGACACTGGGCTGGAAAGGCTCTGTGTGCCTGCAGCTCTGTAGAAGTGCTGCAGCTACACGGAGAGCGGGTGTTTGTGCCTGATCCCGGCACGGGAGCAGTTTGATCGTGAGTCACGATCAAGCTGCGCCTGTACTGGCTTTAGGTAAACCGCCAAGGCGGTTCAATATCATATAATACCTATATTAGACCTACATGCTTGATGGGGAAAAATCTGTTCTCTGAATACTAAGGGGAACTGTGACCAGCAGGCATGTTCCTGACAGAATCACCAGATGAAAATAGTAAAAATAAATATATATATATATATATATATATATATTTATATATACACACAAGCACCACATGTAGGCACTGAATGATTTTGGGAAGGTGAGTATGTACAGTGAAATTACAGTAAGGCATTTGACAACTGTGTAAGGCTATGCTTAGGGCACATTACCACTGCATTGGCATTCGCTTTTCATTGATGTTAACCCCCTGCATCTGCACAAAGACAAGAAAAATGAGTAATTCAACAGTGGATTCCCTCCCATTTAAATGTATGTGTCCATGTCTTTTTTCCTGTGATTGGCTTGCACTGAACGTGGGGAAAAAGACGTAGTGGAAACAACGCTAAGTTTAGATTTGCAAATCCTACAACATAACTGGATTTGATTGACAAATATTTGTCGCAGGTTGCATGCAATAAGGTGTGCATGTCAAATGTCAGCATAGGCGTGTGTCAAGGTAGGCTAGACCTGATATATAAGGTATTATGCTGCTATGATGTCATAAAACATCAATTATACCTCTGCGCTTACAAGTGCAGTCACTCAAGGCGACCGTTTGTGAGTTTGTTGGGTGAATATCAAGCATCTGTACAGCTGTGTGTGATAGCCCACAAGGATTGCTGTACTATCCTATGGGGGAGGACATAGCAAGGTTCCTCCCGCTCATCCTTCCCCCTCCATAGATCAGAATGCATGCTGTGTGTTTCACTCCTTGGTTTCTATGTCATTGAAAACAATCTCTAAAGCGTCAATTATTACTTGTGTATATAGCTTAACCCAAATATATATCAGGTACTTCTAGATAATGCCATGTGCCATGAGTTTGTGTTCATGCAATAGTCCTAACTCTTTATTGATTGATGGAAGCAAACATCCATGAATGCTTTGTTGCTGCCCATTTCCCTGTAAGTGTCAGGAATAATTCTCAGGCCATACCAGGGGTGACAGGGCACATATGGTAATCCCTAACCGCTGATCAGCCTTTTTGCTTTCTGTCATTTTTAAACGTCAGGCTAATGGCAGGCTTCTTGCTGCAGGTCATCGTCCTCTTTTTCTATACCGAATACGCTTAGGAGTGTATAAAAATGAAAAAAATTCCCCCAAACCTGGCATCGCAAGGGTTAAATCTCCATCTGAACAACAATGTCATCCACACTTTTGCCCACATTTGCATGTATTGTTACAGTAAGATGGCGGAGGCAGGCAGTTAACCAGCTTGTTCCCTGTGATGTGAATATGGCCTGACAGGGATATACCTGCCGCCAAATGTGCGCTGTGGGTAAATGGACAAGTTACATAAACCTTTTAGGAAAGGGGGAGCTTGTATTGGGTTACAGTTTGCAGATTGATTTAGAATGGATGACAGTGAACTGGCACTAGCCCCATTTCTGACGAAAACTGCTTATCCCCCCCTCCTCCCTGGTCGCCATGGAGATGAACAGGAGCAGAGGAGAAGCTGCCAGTGAGAAATTCAGCATCAGGCATCTGCGGGGGTCTGCAGGAGGAAGGAGGCAGGATCAGGGAGAAGGCAAACATGGACTTGCATTGTGAGTGTGCCGAGTCTCCGGCATCAGAACAGCCATCAGGAAAGATTAATAAGACTGCTTTCAAATTATTCGGCAAGCGGAAGTCTGGCAGTGCCATGCCATCGATATTTGGGATGAGGAACAAGGGAGATGGAAAGACCATGGGCAAAATGGGTATGGTACGCAGCAAGACCCTGGACGGATTAGCTGATGTTGTGTTGGAGAGCAACAAGAAAGAGGAGCAGTGTGCGACACAAGCCACCGCTGACACACCAAGCACTGACACAAACAGCCAGGTTGTCACCGCCACCAAGACAGATGTCTCGCCCAACAGCTCGGTGGGTAAATCCCACAGCTTCTTTGCTATGCTGAAAAGGAATGGGAGGTTTGAGAACCTGAAAGGGGACAATGTGGAACAGAGAGCTGGCAGCAGACAAAAGAAAGGACTGAAGGGACTGTTCAACAGCATGCGATGGAATAGAAAAGATAAAAATGACAAAGACGATAAGGAAGGGGCTACGGAAAGCCAACCTGGGATCATATTGTCTGGATCTTTGACAGCAAGCTTGGAATGCATTAAGGAAGAGATACCAAAACCACTGTGTGAGCCTGAAGTACCTGTAGAGACTGTCAAGGCTGACTTGCCTTGTGAGAATGAGGTTGTAAACAGCTCATCCGAGGAGCATCAGTTAAAAGCAAACAAGGAATCCCCCTTGTCCTCGCACCCCACTGACAAACCTCTAGATGGTGATGCTTCAAGTAGCCCACAAGTGGACCATGTCCACCAACTGCCTGAACCAGAGGTGGAGACCCTGCAGGATAAGAAGGATGAAAGCCTTACAGGTGAACTCCCAATAACCAGTATTTCCTTTGTTGAACCTGAGTGTGATAGTGGCCCAGAGATTGCCATCCCTGACCCTTCTGCTGTTGATCCACCCTCTGAACCATCTTTTGATCGTATATGTTTGATGTTGGCTGATGTTACATCACTGAAAAGCTTTGACTCTCTTACAGGATGTGGTGATATTATTGCTGAGCCGGACGACGAAGGAGGTAACAGCATCAGTACCAGTTTAAGGATTATCCCTGGAAATGGCAAGAAAGCAATCCCCAAAAAGACCCCTAACATTATTGCCTATCAAGGAGGAGGAGAGGAGATGGCAAGTCCTGATCAAGTTGATGACAAAGATATGCAAGAATTTTTGGGAATGATACCCCAAACTGAGAACATCAGCAAAGAGGTGGGAAAGGTCAGTAGACAGGCCTCAAAGGAGGATAAACGTTCTGAAAGCACCTGTGATGTGAATGGAGTGAAGCCATATAAACTGAGACAGGCTGCAACTAATTCTAGTGACAAAGGGGATCTTAGGGGGCGAGGAAAGGAGCAAAGAGATTCCGTTCGTAACAGCGATGAGGGTTACTGGGACTCAACTACACCTGGGATAGAGGATGAACCTTCAAAAAGTTCGGGGAGGAAGGCTTTATCCAGAGACAGCTGCAGTGGAGATGCTCTCTATGACCTATATACAGAAACAGATGAAAACACAGCAAGAGCGCATGCGGAGGAGAAAAGACCAAGCCAACTTCCCATCAAGGTAATCTCGCCAGTAACCATCACATGCCCAACAAAAACAAATCTGGCAAAAGAATCCAAAATACCCAGAAGCATTAAACATCTGCCTGTTCATCCTCCTAGTCAACCAACTGACACAGGTAGTAGCAGCACCCCAACTTCTCAAAATCACCCAACAAAGAGTGAACTTCCCAGGACAAAAATTCCAGTTTCTAAAGTTTTGGTAAGACGGGTCAGTAGTAAGACCGTCACTGGAACCTCAGGTAAAACGGCACTTCATGATCCAGCCAGGAAGTAGTGGAATGATGGATAACCCAATCAGATAGCTGTGATGTCCTGTTGAGTTGTTGCCAAAACTGGACCATTTCGTTTCTAAACATTGGCAAGATTTCCAGGGCTTTATTTTTTTTAATTTTCTAACTTTCTTTTTAAATTTTCTGTAGCATTTGGATGTTTTAATGCCTAATATGCTAGAAGATTTCTAAGGTTTGAACAGATGACGTATACAAGTTCATATTACGGTTGCTAAATAGTAATCGATTTAAAATCAAATCTGTTTTAACAGTCAGGGATATTTACAAGCAAAATTCAGCTTTATAACAACTGCAGAATCTTGTTGCCAAATAGGATGGTACAGATGTTTTGGGTATTAGAGAATGTATGCAGTGGAACAGGTAGGTTCTCCTAGCAGTGTGGCATTAACCTTCAGGCTAACGTGTTTTTTAATGAATGGTCATAGTAATTATTGAAGATGATCTGAGTGATGTCACAATGTTCCATCATTTTCCTAAAAGAATTTATCTAAAAAGCAGAACACACGGTACCACTAGGCATAGAAGTAACTCAGCTTTTCTTCACATAAACAGATGATCACTAGTTCATTGATATATTTATAAATATTGCTTACCTTACATTTTTGCCATTATTCTTAATCATATTACATTTACTAATATAACGATGAAACAATTTTATAATGAAGAACATGTTTAATGTTTTAATGGGGTTATAGGAGGAACAGTAAGTTAATATTTGAAAGGAGCTCAATGCAGTGATCAAATTCTTCTGCAGTCTCACCTATGCTATAACAAAGGACCACATACTCTTCTGTTTACATCCCTTAATACACCAATTGTCCAGTAGAATATACCTGTCCAGTGGAATAAACCTGTCTAGTGGAATACACATGTCCATATCATCTCTTTTACCATAGCAATTGTGGCCTTTGCATCTGGCAATGACACTTGCATTATGCTGGCCATTGATGCTAGAGGGTGGTCAGCTTTGCAGGCATGATGAAACCGCACTCAGGCATCTCTGTCTGTTGTCCAATCCCCAAACACAAATGGTCCATTCTTGCTTAGTATACTGGGATTTGCACATTTTTGCTGCCTTGTCAGGAGATAACAGTGAGTGAACATCATTTTCTAACCTGTCTCTTGAAAAGCCTTGGCCAGCTTTGTCTGTGGGCATATCATAGATGTGGGGATCCTCCCACAGTTCAATTCAATTCTTATAGATTTTTTTACATGTGTATATCCCCCATGGCACAGTTTGGAAAATACTGCTTTAAAGATATCTCATAACATTTTGGGGCACATTGTCTTTGGGAAAACCTTATTTATCCAGATTGTTCTGAGGGCTTGGAGATTCAATGTTTTGTTTTGAAGAACATGCTTGCAACAATAATATGAATCTCTTGACAGTACATTTTGGATACATATTTTAGTTGCAGATGGATGCGTTGTCTAACCTATGTAGGTCTGACGCCTGTCACTTTGAGACCATCAGAATTTAGCAGACACCACTGGTTGACTGATCCCTGGGATATGCTGGGGGGAGGGTGGATCAGCCAGCCAGGCTTTTCATCACCATCTGCTTTTGTTTGCCTGTGTAGTGGTTGTTAGCTCACTGTACATTTATTCATCCTTTTCTTTAAGACAGTAGATGTCAACACATAACACATTGCAATATATTATCCAGAGGTCAGACTGTTTAAGCAATATTCCTTCCGGCAAATATTCAAAGAAAGGAATGTTTACTTTTAGTAAAAGCTTTCTTCTATTTGCATTAGGCTTTCTACTGGGTTGCCCTTCCCTATGACCCTTTAAATTATGACACCTGGCTACAAATTGGCATTTGATTGTTTTTTGTTATCTAAGAAGAAACCTGACATAAAAGAAGACTTTAAAATAAAATATTAATTTTGGTGGGGTCATCAAGCCAAGAGACCATAAGCAAATTAACAGATCGGTGAGGTCCAAGGATGCTGGACTCCACACCCAGCATATATCATGCCATAAGCATATTGTTTGAATAAGAAATGTTCCAATCAGACCCGACCAATCAGATGGCATGTTCAACACACACCTTCCATTCTCTGCCCAATCCTAGACAAAGTACAGTAAATCATCATGACTATCCCCTTTACTTTAAAGATGCCAGTGCTATTGTTGAAAATGTGGAAATGGAAACTATAAAATATTTGGCTCAGTCTTAGGTCCAAGGAATGTTCTTAGTTGTCAAATACTGTTTTGTTTTAGAATGCATGGTGCAGTGTGATCTGGTGTACAGATTGCATAAGTTAGTCAATCAGAGAAGTCAGCTCTTTGCAGCTCATGATCAGAGTATATAAACATATTAAGGAACTCGAATCGTAATGCAAAAACAAATGCAAAGTTACTTGATCAAAGACCATTCACCGAGCTGTTTTTACCCTCTACTTTGTTTTTGGTGGCCCTTTTAGGCCTCTTTTTTTATCACAAAGAGCTTTAGAGGCAAGTAAGGGCACCACAGTATGGTAGCCTGTATTCATTTATTTTCCTTTTTCATTTGTCTGGCAACTTCTGGATTCTTCTCCTTAGCCATCAGCTATAAAAATGCCCTTCTCTGTAACCCATTACCCTGGAACATTATTATTCCCAGAGATCTTCAGTAATCTAGTGGTAATTTCATATATAAAATGGCAGCAAGTTGCCTCCAATAGGGCAGTCTGATTTTAAATTCCCAGATGTCTTAAGCTGGCCATACACCTTTAGACCTCTCTGTCAGATATCCTTTAGATCTACCAACAACTATGTAGTGCCGGGTCCTCTGCGATTGAACACAGGTAGACATGATTGTTTAGGAAGTCCCTCATATTACATGGTTTTGGTAAAACAAAAGGAGATCTAAAGGAAATCTAACAGAGAAATCTAAAGGTGTATGGGGACCCTTAGATACTGTTGTGTAATTAATTGAGTTGGTGATTATTGTTTAAGTGGCAAACATTTAACATGTTGGAACATTACTATGGTCAACCCTGTACTCATGAATGTTTCTTGCCTGTAGCATATTACACTCTTAACTATCTACAATTCTACCCAAAATTTGCGTGATATGTGGGCCAATAAAAGCTGACTTCTCATTGGTTGCTATAGGTTATTGCACTCCAATTCTCTATGTTCTGTTTTATCAAATAAGGCCAGCTACCTGTAGATACATAACACTGGAGAGAACTAACGCCTGTCCCTGATGTATGAGAGACATGGGCCAGCATTGTACAGAATATAATACAGAGTTTATTGTTTTATACACCTTCTCAGATACAGAGCAACAAAACCTTTATATGTGTACAGCACTTGTATGGACCAAATTTTTTTTTCTTCTCCTGTGTATTCTGTAAATATGTGGATTACCATGTGTTAGTAAAAATCAGTGTATATATTAATGCACAAATGTAATGCTCACTCACACATAGGGAACCTGAAGAAGCAAAAAATCTGTGTAAAGCCCTAGGATCGATTTTCTGATTGATTGCCATGCACGTTTGCAGGGATCCTTTGTTCGTCGATCGTTCAGGCATTGATAAAAAATTACTTTTTTGTGCAGGATTGATCAATCATGCTTGATAAGGTGGATCAAACCAGGATAGGACATGTCTGTAGATCCTGGACTGTCACCTTTAAGTCAGCCATAGACATGACGATTCCTGGCCGTTTTGCCGGCAACTCATTACAGCGTGATGACGCCACCACGTTGTGATGAGTCGTCAACAAAAACTGATGGGAATCCTGTGTGTGCCACTAACACAGGGATTCTCGTCAGATTTCAGTCAGGATTGGGCAGAAAAATAACGGCCCTGCGATCCAGCTGGCTTTTCGAATTGATCCGGCAAGGTGGGCACCTCTGTAGTTGTGGTAAATCGTCCACCAAGTGTTCAGCATGAGCGCACACGTTGGTCGATCTCCTGAAACTACGACCAGGAATCGCTGTGTCTATAGCTGGCACCACTTTGCACATCGATTCCCTTTTGATACTTTGGATTCGCTGTTCGATCAATCCACAATTGAGCGCAGCGTGATAACATCATGATGACATCACCCCACTGCGATTGATGGTGGGTTGAACAAATCGGTATCGACCTGTGTATGGGGGGCTTAAGACACTATAGATGAAATGTGTTGCTATCTGAAATTAAAGCTGTATGCAATTTAAAAGTCTTGCAATGAAAAGGGGGTATTACACAGATGTCTTGACTTTGAAGATTCTCGCTGTAACATCAAAAGCTTATTTAATAAGGTTGTTTAAAAAGTTGCAGGGACCAATAAGAAATTTTTGTTTATGGCATGTGAAAAAAATCATGACTGCTTGTTATAGGTTACTACACATTACTGTGTACATTCGCCTTATAAAATAAGCTTTAGTCCTAAGTACAGGGCTTCACAGTATCCCCCCCCCCCCAGTTTATATGTTGCTATTTTTATATTTCTGTATGCATTAAGTATAGCATTAATGTCACTGCATATCTGATAACAGATAGATGTGATGGGCATTGTAAAAATAAAACCTTCCCATGTACAGATAGTTAGGTGTTTCATTAAAGACTACTTTTGATTAAAAAAACTAAACAGTCTGCGTAATCTTTGTAGCACATACATCTTTCAGTCTTGGAACAATGGCAAGCCATTCGGATGATAGAGGGTTAATATATTAAAGCTATTTAGGCCCACAATGCATTGCGCTCACATTCTGTTTTTAACAAAGGAGGGGAGATTTGTTAATGTGACCCATAGCCCCCTTGAGGCAATCAAAGGAATTCCATCCTAACAGGTGATAAACAGCACATTGTACTCTGCCTCTCTCTTCCAAATATTCGATTGCTTTATCCATTGTGATTGAGATTAAAAAAATAAATGATGTAAATTAAATCATCTGATTTCAGAGCAACAAAGGGTTAATCTGCTGCTCAGATGACATGGTTAATTTGACAGTTGTTGTAGATGATATTGTATATTGTTAAAAAAAAATACATTGGTTTGATGGCGATCACTAAGCAAGAAGAAAATACCTCATCGTATTGGGGCCATGTAAGACGTTCCCAGGCCTTGGTAGAAAATGATCCTTTTGTGTGTAAACAAGCCATGTCACGTTTGAATGCAGACTGCGGATTGTAGGCTCTCAGGATGAAGGGTTTGCTTCTGATTTACTTGCAAAACAAAAATCACAAATACATTTTACAGTCACAAATACATTTTACATTTTTATTGTAGAATAGGAAAAATTTTAAGAAAAGCCTTCACGAGTAATCATTTCTGCAAGCACTGATATATTCAATATTTACATATACATTCTTTTTAGCATATTCATTGAAATCGCTCAAAATTTTTATTTTTGTGTTTATTTGCTACATGTGCTTTTTTGTCATATTATTGATCCCCGCATAATTTTTTTAATTCTACTAAAGGTGCTCACTAGAATAATTGGAATGTTCGATATGGGCCTGGACACTTGTGTATAAAGCTCATAAATTTTGACTATTACATACAAAGGAATAAACATTTTTGTTTATTCAGGGAATATTTTTTAATTATTGTTAGAAAAAATAAGAAGGTTAATATGTTAATCACATAAAAAAAAATCTTAGTGAATGTTCAATTTATAATTTACGTGGTGATCTTGCCAAGTTCTTGTTCTGGTCTTATAATGAAGATTTTAGTGGCTGTCTAAACACACATTACCAGGGGTGCACATAAGTGGTACACTGATACTCAAAAGGGGCCAAAAACTAGCTCTGCGTACCGGCATTATTGTTACACAGCTCATATGCGTACTAACAACTCAGAGGCACTCCGTGTCTGGGCGGCCGCAGCTAAATGTTACATGTATACAATTTATGTCACTTGGATAACCGCAGGGAAACATGAATAACTATGAAAGGTTGTAGTTAGGGGGGTGACACTAGGAATGTAAATTACTAATCCAAAACAAAGATCAGACTTCTAATGCTAGCCATACACAGCCCGATAAATAGCCCGATCAACCAAGCCCGATCAAATTTTCTCGTTAATCGGGCATAAATGGGGTTTTGCCCACATGGTCCGACAGAGTTTTCCCGATCAAAATTTAGCAGAAAATCGGCCATCACATGATCGGACATGTTGGAAAATTTTAATCGGTCCGGTTACATCGTTCTACTTTTCTTGTAGCGCCCGACTAAATGAATACCGATCATCCCCGATATTACTATTACTTCCCATTAAATGAAAAATTGGACGACAAAAATGACAATAAACTCCGACTATGATGTACGATCAAAACTGTTACATCGTTCAAAAATCATTTTTCCTATGTGGGGGTTTTTTGTTAGATCATCCGAGAAAACGCAGATTTTTCTATCGGCAAACTTTGATCGGGCTTGGTTGATCGGGCTTTTTATCGGGCTGTGTATGGCTAGCATAAGGGTGTTGGAAATCTGGGCGATGAAAGTCAGAGTAGGCAAATGTAAGGGTAAAATCTGACAAGAGAAAAGCACTGTGTGGCAGATGGAATGTGACTGAAAGGATGACATTTGGACTGCAGGTAGTCTCAGGGGTTAGTTACAAAAATGTCAGGGTTGTACTACTGAGGTATGAGATCTGGGGGTTCAAACGTGTTGTTCTGTGAGAATTACATTTGTCCCAAAGCCACCTGATGACCTGTGTATTGAGACAGATAATCGGAGGCTCAATCAGCAACAGGGAGGTCCATCTGCAGCAGAATCGACCATGCAGGAGGCTGACGTAGAGAACAGTGAGGAAGTCCACGCTACATATGGGGTCAGTACCAAACATCATCTCCTGGAACTCATCTGGAACTCATCTGAGGAGCTCACTTAAAAAGTTATGTTCACCCCTGCACATTAGGCATTGTACCTCTATGACCGACAGGTAATCCTTCACTTAACAGTCACTGGAGTACATCAGTAAACATATTATCTTTTTAACTTTGGGATTAGGCTAAGGACCCATTCACACTGCACGTTTTCTGTCCAGTAATGGACACGCTAGCGGTTTTCAGTACTCTGCACTTGTGTCTCTCTCCAAGTGCATGGGAGACGCTTGTGTAGCGCCTGAAAGAATGCGTGCAACAGGGCATTTTTTAAGTAATACTGCATTGTGTGTTACCGCAAGCGCAGGTTTAGTATGAAAGGTACGCAGGTCAAGCACATGTTAAAAATAAGCGCAAGCAACCATCTGGAATACCTTCACGCCTCTCCAGTTTGGGAACCACTGGTCTACCTTATTCCTTGTGACCAAGCTCTTCGTGCTGATATTCCCTCTGCAATGGGGCCACCAATCTGTAAAAAAATAACAAATACATTTTAAGATTGGTGTTTTTTTTTAAAATACTTTACACGAGTAAAATTACAATGTGCATGTTTTCTGTTCTTAGCACAGGGGACTAAGGAACATATACTAGGTTCTTAGGATGCTCTGTTCTGGCCAATGCAGACGTCTGTACACTTGCTAGGTATTTGCGTGACATGACCACGACAGATTTTCTTGGGTGACAAGAGGTCAGCAGGGTAATGCCTTTCTTAACCAATTAACCAATGAATTGGAGCTCTCGCTGCTGTTTACTATAACAAGACTCTGAGGTGAAGCGTCACACTTAGCTGGTGGTGAATAGGGAGTGCACCCCTCTGCCTTATCATATAGCAAGGCAAGGTATTTTATTTAAGTTGAGTACATGCATCAACTTTTGCTCAGTTGATTTTTAATTTGATCAACTTGTGCAATTGTAATTCTGACTGCCAATATAATATCGCTAATATTCGCTTTGGTTCTGTCTCACTGATGAAAAAACAATTCCCTAAATTCCTTTCCAGCTATGAAGAAGCTATGCAGAATCCAATCTGGTACAAATCAAATGCAATCAAATGATCTACTGATATTTTCCAACCTGACAAATCATGATTTTGGCTGAGGCTCCACTCGGGTGATTTGGGAGCATCTGCAGTGTGTTTTTTTAGATGCTCCCATTTTCCCCAGCAGGGCCGTTTCCAGCCTGTGGGGGGCCCTAGGCAAGTTCTTGCTGTTAATCGGAACAGGACAGTTGGAAAGCTGTTGAGTGCTATTGGTCTGCTTCCCCCTCCACACTCCAAACCCCCCCCCCCCCCAGCTAGTACTACTCAGATCAGTGCGCTATCGACTGGGGGGGGGGGGCTATTGAAGAAGAGGAAAAGGAGGAACATTCTTTTGCTCCTCCTTACACTTCTTCCTCTCCTTCCCCTGCCCCGTGGCCGATCGTGCTGCTCGGATCGGGATAGAGGGCACCTGTTGGGAAGGGTGTGGAATCCCCAGGGGCCTATGCGCATGCAAACATGAGCAACGGCCCTGGTCCCCTCTGTGTCTGTAAGCATAGTCGTGGATTGGCCGTGGTGTGGTATGGGCACATAAAAAACGTGGTTGCCGCATTCTTAGCCGCACCACAATCTGTGTCCCAAATGTGCACAGATTGATTTCAATCAGACGTATTTTTTTCTGCGATTTTTAGTCCATCGACAGCAATGGACTAAAAAAAAACTCAGCAAAAACCTGTGGGGAAACAGTGGCTGGATTGGACAGAAAACTGCATTAGTGGAGCCTAAATTTTTGTCACTTTTGGTTGATTGATTTGATAAAAATTTATTCATTGATTTAAACAATTGATTCTATTAAACAGAACTATTTATGTATTGTTAACTTTAATGAAGCAAATAACGGACCAATGTAAAAACAACTAACAACATGGCTAGCTGGAGTCCTAGCTGGAGGCACAGTGACAGCTCTCCTCAATTCAACTACAGTGGGTTATTTTGGGTCACCTCAAAGGGAGAAATACGTAGTCCCCCATTGTTCACATTGTCTTTAGAAAATGCTCGCTGCCGAGATCACAGTTATCCAGTATCTCAGAATTTTCAGACTTTAGCATAGCAGCAATGTTTCCTGCATTAGGTTCATTCCCTGAATTATTTTGCATATTCTGCATATCTTAAAGCTCAGAAATGTCTCCTCATACATCAGAAGTGTGGAGGAGATGTATATGGAGACCACGTGAGCAGCATACATCAGAGTATACAGCTCCTTCTATTGTTCTCTTGGATGAAGCATTTACTGATTGAAAACATTGACTCTGTTGTTTTAATCCTCTGTCTGTCATTGGATTAACATTGTTATCCCTACATTAGCAGACTTGTTACCATTCAGCGGGAGATCCATCTGTGGGTGTTTAAAATGAATTTTTTGATGATATTTGATCCATCTGTGGGTGTTTAAAATGAATTTTTTGATGATATTATATTAGATAACAGTGATACCAGGGTCAGAATGTTTATCATACGTCAGGGCGAGTTCACCAAGGATGCCAGATCCTTCCCAGCAATGTTCTTCTGAGGAGAATAATATAAAATATTAGTACCATATTTATTGAAAGGGTTAAGTATAGTTAAAAACAATAGGTGAGCAAGGAGCATAGCATTTCGAAGCAAGAATAAAGAATTCCTGTATTTAAAAGAAACTATATTCATATGTAAAATCTACCAATGATTAGTTAGTGCAGTGGATTCCATGACTGAACAGTTTAGAATGGCCAATATAACACATAACTGATAATGTACACAATGGGCTTGTCTCAAAATGGCGCCCAATGGGGGATGCAGGTGTGCTTTGCCAGTGTTTAACATGCATTAAGCATTGTATTATTGTAACATGCCCCATTTTGCCTTAACCTCCCTAGCGCACTGCTGAGGTCCAGATTTCTGTACCAGAAGCGCACCA
>CM070033.1:27769377-27779629 GCA_036250615.1 Ptychadena robeensis
AGTGCATTAGCAAGTGCAGGACGAGGTACTGCCGTCAGAAACGCTAGGAAGGTTAAGGACAGATTACAGGAGAAACGTGCCAGAAATCAATGCCCATGTCACGCCAATAACAACAACGGTATGTCACGAGCACTGGTTTCCATGCAGTGGAGACTAGGTCTAAGAAGTAGAGCAACATTTCTGTCCACTCCACACCACAATCTGTAACTGGACAGTAAAAAGGAAAGCAGTGCATTGATAAGCCCAGCATACAGAACACCTGACTGGGCAACTTTTGTTGCTTATTAGAATCAGAGTAGTGCTTGAAGTTAGGACTAGTTAGGGTTAAGGCAAGCATTCAGCCACCCCATCATCACATGAACTGCAAGAAATGTGCACTAGGGGGTGGGGGATACAAACTGATATTCTTAAAAACAAATCTCAAGGCAAAGAAATAGTGTGTACATACAAGTATATTATTGGTTAATTTAATTAAACTAAATGTAATTATTTTCCCCCACATCTGTGATGTGATCCAGCATAAAACTGCTTAGGGCTCATTTACACTGGCGGTTTTAAACCACCAGGTAAACAAGCCATACAAGGAACCGGCCAGTAGATGCAACACTAGGCGTCCGCCGGTCAGTTTTCCAAGCAAATAGCTTGAAAAAGCTAAAGCCAAACTATTTACCTCCCAAAGGTTTGTTGTTGTACATAGAATGTTTTCCCAGACCCTTAAGCAGGGTACAGACGTCTCGATTTTCGAGGTGTCCAATGTACCCTGCAGCAGCGTGATGACGTTATCACGCTGCTGTCAGATATCGGCTGGCTGCGGATAGACGGCTCTGCTCTCTCCCAAGCTCAGCAGAAGCTTTTCTTGGAGACCAGCGGTCTCTAGGCAAAGCATCGGACATCGGCCGTAATTACGCTCAAAAACAGCGGTGGGTGCAGATTATATGGGTCAGATAGATGGCCGTGAGTGTGCACGGCACTCAAAACGGCCATCGATTTGACCCATATCTCCACGTCTGTACCCTGCTTTAAGCTCTAAATTTTCTATTAACCTCTTTTTTATTACTATGATTGTTAGATTAAACGTGTAAATCACTTCCTTTTCCTTTCATTGTGCTGCTGCACAGATGACTATCATTGGTTCCCAGCTTTTCCCTTCAGGACCCCCCCTTTTCTAGATAGGAACAGTATCAAGCCCATTCAAACTACTCAAGTTTAGATTGAGAACCATCTTACACAAGTCAGGTTTTTGTTGCAGTATCACAACGCAAAGCGGCTTGAGTAACATGAGGTACACATATTTCCATAGGACCTTTCTTGTATCATTCACAATTGCCTCCCTTTTGCGTTTTCCGGAAACGCCCTGCTTTGCGCTCTGTACCATGCATTCTCTCATACACTTGTATAGAAGAGGCAAGTGCAGTACAATGCAGAAAACTGTGGTTACCAGTAAAAAAGAATGCACCACAACTACAGCGTGACTAGTAGGCTAGTAGGAAATGACCCTCAAAATACAACTCCCTATTTCACACCAATGATACAGAGACATACATCATTCAAGTAGAGATGCACACATTACAATCATGCAGAGACTTTTATCGTTCAATAGGGACACAGAAAAAGACACATTTCATGCACTCTACAGCTAGTTCCTCCTTGGTTTACTTCTTGTATGTTCCTCCCTCAGCTCAATGAAGTACCTCCGCCCCCCAGTTTGGAAAAAACAGCTTTAGAGGAAAATGAGGTGATGAATAGTTACAGAAGTCTATATTATGGGCATAAAGTAACCTATAATAACAACATATTGAATATGAGAAAAAGCAAATAGTTTACTGTGTAGAGGCTGACTTTCCAGTAATCTATATCAGATGTATATTTTCTCTGCTTCATGCATTCATTGGGGCCAACAATATACAATTACTATGCATTGTTTAGTCTTCCAAGTCCCCGGTAACTATGGCGATGAGTCATCCCATTCACAGGCCTGCTTTCAGCACTTTTGTGATTTTGCATATGGCACATGGACAATTTGCTAACGACTCATTGCTGTATAATAAAGAATTTACATATTGTCAACATATTTACATCTGGATATTTATAGCAGATATTTACAACAATATTAATTGACACCACATTGAACAAACTCCTTTCTCCAATTAAAAAATGAATATATAGTAGCACATGTCTTTTTCTGTGAAGGAAATTTTACCTCACATCCTGTATGGTATTTGCCCCTAGAACAAAATATGAGGGGAAACCTCTCTTACAGAGCACCAGTAGCAGTCCAGCCGGACTAGGCCTCAAATCTTTCCACGGTATAGAACCTCTTTAAGCAACTACCATATTCCTCATATGTTGTACACTTCTCCTCCACAGACCGCCATTGTTATAAACTAAGTGACAACCTTTGACAGTATTGAAAATATTCTAGTCTTTACATGAGAGCCTCTGCCTGCAGCTGTATCCTTGCATCTGTTGGCACAGTATCAATGCTGAAATGTGAACAACATTGTATTTACATTAGTTGGGTCTTCAGTAGTGATGGCCGCAAACATGCAATGTTTGCTTTTCTTCTCCCGGTGAACAGTAAATAAGATTATTATTCTTCTGCTGGAATTATTCTTCCGCTGGAGCAGCAAGATCCGGCCAGTGGAAGAATATGATCACTAGAGAAAACCCAGTCTCTAGGGAAAAAAATTGTCTTAAAACGGGAAGTGATGCCATGTCCGGTAGTCGGAATAAGGGAATAAGGAACTGTACATTAAGCTTGAGCAGAACTTTAAACCCCCTGCCATTCCTGATGGCACCATCTCGCCCAGCGCTGTCCTGTCAGTACTGGATGCGATGGGGCCATCCGATCTGAAGAGGAGGCTGCAGGAAAGGGGACCCCCCCCCCCAAGTGATGTGAGGACATCACATTGGGGCGGCAGTGGGAGATTCAAAAGTAAATCGCACAAAACTGTTTTCTATGGAGAAAACAGTTTTCAGTGTGATTCCCCTGATGTGCCCTTTGCAGTTAACACTGCCAAAGGTAATTGTACTGAATACAGTAATAACTGTATACAATACAATTCAAAGTAAAAAAAAACCACAAAACACATTTCCAATTGAATAATATTTTTTATTATAAATATAAATACATACTGTTATGAAATCTTTCATACAAAATAAGTATTTTAGAGATGTTATCATTCAAATAATACATTTTATTCATTTTTTTTTTATGTAATTTTTTCTTACATAATTGTGAAACACACATTATTATATTCAGGATGTCTATTAGACCCTTGTACGGACATATTTTGGGAAGTTACATGCCTACAACATGAACAAAAATTTCATTTAAGTCTATGGTGCACTTTTGGTACAGAAATCTTGACCTCAGCAGAGCGCTAGGAAGGTTTAAAATCCATTGTTAAAAATCTGAGATCATATTTGTGCAGCGAGATCCTTGTTCACCTGGGGATCAAAGAATACGATAGTGTTGGGAGGTTGAATACCTGTATCCCCAGCACACACAATGGTTTTTCCTGATGCATCCTATTTCCTATAGTAACATATAATTCATATGACATTGTGTTGACCAGTGTTGCTGTTTGAAATCAGCAGGATTTAGCTTGCACTTAGTCTGCTTAAACCGATTGTATGAGCTAACTTTAATTATTTTAAAAATGTAGACTGAAGGAGCCTGCTGTATACATGTATACATATGCCCTGAGTAAAAGCAAACTCCATGTTGTTCGGGATTCAAATAAGGACTCTCAAGCAATCAGGATGTGACCAGACCAAATATCACAAAACACATCGGTTTAAACTTGGGCCTTTGCTTTGTATAATGTGTATTACATAGCTATTGTGCCTCTAAAGCACACCCCTGGCTTGTAAGCTACTTTCAAAATGAGCAGGTCAAAATGATCTACCAACAATAAAATTGGTAGACATATAAAACTATATATATATACTGAGTATACTTTTTATTTAAAATATATATTTTTTTTACCTTGCATAACAGTATGGCCTTGTATTATTTAAGAGGAAAAAAACCAAAACAGGGTTCCGCAATGGACTCCTGGTCCTTTTTGTAATCTGAAGATACCCTCATCAATGTATTGGGTACCACTGCTCTAGTGGTATTGGTTTAAAAAATGTACTGAGATATGGTGTACTGGGACTTTTACTCCAACAAATACTCTAATCCAACCAGAAACTTCATGAATCTGAAATTTTCCTATTACTGTTGAGCACAATAATGGGAAATTTACTGTAGTAGATTGTGAGCCTGTAGTTACGGTATACAGTGGGATACATTCTTTTTGGTGGTTATCAGGGAAGGTGGTCTATCCATACATATTTGGCTATAGGTAACCTCTCTTCAGTCCAATATCGCTTGAACCAAGCAGATGTATTTTCAATCATGTTTATTGAAAATCAAGTATAGTACATAGTATAAAAAATGCACAGTCAAAGCTGGTACAAAGCCAAAACAAAGGCAAATATTCCAGCCAATAGCATAACATCCGAAGAAATCCAGCAATGCAGTGGCCAAGTTGTGCCGACAAAAATAATGCACTTGAAACCTTCATTGATCCACATAGACCAAAAATAAGGAACAAAGAAGTTTAACAATAAACTGGGGTGGGGGATGAAAGAAGACCAGTGTTGAGGCACTGGAAGGGTCTAGCATTGTCATCCTGATAGGGGTTTATAAGTTGGATATGCAGTCAGGGTTTAACCTCCTTGGCTTCCTGCCCGAGATAACTCAGGGCGAGTTTCTCAGTTGAAATTAACTACTGGCAAACTCACCTTTCCGCCAAAATCCCCCAGCGATTCTGCGTATCGGCAGACCCACCAATGATTCCGGGTCCTGACTACTTTGGATATGATGCCGGAGGGGGGGGGGGGGGGGGGGGGGGGGGGGGGGGTAGGCAGCGCCATTGGCTTCATTGTCATGGAGGTGTTGTCGCTTTTCTAGAGCATATCTCCGGTGTCACCGGTGATGCTGGGGATGTGTTCTGGGTCTCCTCAGAGAAAGGTTTCGCCAAGAGCTATGGATATTTTTTGCAGCTACTAGAATAAATACCACTAATTTATGGGGGTACTTATTAATACCTTTGGGTTTGAGATGGAGAAGTACAGACCATGTGTCCCTTGGGTACTTCTTACCTAGAAGTTTATCCAACAATCTCAGGTTCCTGCTCTAAAATCTGCCTAGCAGAAGCATTTTCAAGCTTCACTAATAATAACATATTCCAGTTTTATCAGTCTTTTTCTATACAAATCAGATTTTAAATTGGTTTCAAAAATAGAATTAAATAATGTATTATTATACAATATAAATTGTACAGGTATAATTATGTGAAGATGAAGGGACACCAGTTATATCCATTTATTCTCACTATAAAACAAGAGAACGGTCCATGAGGAATGTCTCTATAACTAGACATACAGTCTCTTATAAATACATCATTCATTCTTCAGCCCAGGGGACTGTCTGCTTTTACACCAAGTCTAAACTGCTCCCTATTTCAGTAAGTGCAGCCATTGGAATCAATCCACTTTTATGGTTTTTGTTATCCACTAAGCGCGAACCAACTAGTGAAAGATTTATTAAGAATAAAGCCACTGTGCTCTTTTCAGCTGCTTATTTTTCCTGACACTGAGCTTTTGTTACTTCTAATCTCTAGGCTGTGTCCACAATAAATGTAATGATGAGGTTTCTGTTATCATAAAACAAAACTATTTCATGAGACAGCGCACAGGGTTATAATGATGTGAGAAGTGCAGTCAGCCCTGGCAGCCAATCAGATTTCAGATTTCTGGACATTGCGGTTTATGCGGGCTACTACAAATTACATATGGCTGTAGTTACCAATGACTAAAAGATCACTAGTATTTAGCACAATATAATCTCAAATAATCATGAAACATGACCTACGAGCGCAAAACATGTACTGCACGCCAAGCAAACCACTTATGCTAGGCATACACATGCCGATAAACGGGCGGATTTTAATCTGACCGACGGGCGTGCGCGCTCTCGCCATCGGTCAGGTTAAAAATCGGGCGTTATCGGCATGTGCCCACATGGTGTGTGGCATGCTTAACTATGCATACCTGACAGCCAGTTTCCTTAAGGGCCCCCATACACCTTACAATGTTACAATATAATACAATTTCTGTACAATCAACTTTTCTTCTACCAAAACCATGTAATATGAGGACCTTCCTAATCCTTCCAATCACTATGGATTTTATCAGGGGGGACCCGGCACTACATAGTTGTTGGTAGATCATAGGGAGTTGTATAGAGTGATCGAAAGATGTATTGTGGGTGGGGGCTTAAGACAACACAACTGGTGGGGTTGGATTAGACAGGTTTACCCTCCCTGTATTTACAGCTTTTTTGTTATATATTTTTGTTAAAACTTACATGCATTTATATGCTTTGATACAAATGGTTTTCTGTACAAATCAAGAATACAGGATGATACACTGAAAGCAACAAACCCTTTCCTTAATAATTTGATAAAAACAGCCTTGTTTTCATTTTAAAATAGAACCCTTAAACCCTTGTAATAATATATTTAAAGTGTATGTAAAGCTAAAGCATAAAATGTCCATTTAATTTTCTTTTATTAACTGTCCTAGAAAAAATGAGATATTTTTCAAACAAAACATACCCATTCATCGACAGTTTTCATCAGTACAAGTTACCTTTTGGAAAATGTACTGTTTTTTTCCAATAGAATTTTATAAAATTTTTTAAAATAAACAAACAGATATTACAACATGTTCCAAAGAGGCACATTGCAGATATGAGGCGCGGTAAGGAAAAAGAAATTCACACCAAATTGTACCTTCCAAAGCGATATGACCAAAAGGTCAGTATCCAACCAATGGAACCAAATAGCTTATCTAAACATAGGGTGTAAGGGGAAACAACACGTTTCTGTATTAATACAGGAAGTGGGGAAAAATTCTAAATGTGTGAGTCTACCCTTGCTACTCCTGATGGTGACAATAAGTTTAGCCATTAGGACAAGTAAGTGGGGGCACAGGAAAAAAATTTACTTTAGAAAACAAATAAGCCACCCAATTTTCTTGATAGGGACATAATATTTTGGAAATGTAATGCTAAAAGACTTTCAGAGATGAAGATATGCAAAAATACAACAGGTAAGAGACTAGGGGTACACTGGAAGATGGTCCAGGTCTTATATTTCTCTCTTAGCAACATTTATTTTCACAGCAGAAATAATTATAAACTAATAATAGGGGAAAACCAGGAATGGCAAATTACATTTAGAATAGTTAAACGAAATTTAGGAAACCAACCACAAGACAATCTATTAAATATTTACCTTTACCGGCCTGAGAATGCACCATGTGGTTGTAAACTCAAAAACAAAACCCACATACATTACCTAAACATTATACTCTCCTGTCAGCAGTTAACATCTCTGAAAACTGCTACACAAAAAAAAAAAAAATTACTTCCTCAGTCACCATCTAAAGTATTAGGGAACCAAAGCCACTTCCGCCTATTCGGTTCGCAAGTAATCGAGCACCCCTTCCCAGCAGGCATCCCCTTCCTCCTCGGGATCTCCACCCCAAAGAGCATAAACACTTTCTGGCAGCTCCTCTCCCTCTCTGGCTTCCACAACAGCAATTCTACTTTAGTCGGAATTGCTGTAGTGGCAGCCAGGGAGGAAGAGGAGCTGCCAGAAAGTGTTTTACCTGATGGGAGAGAGCACGAGGAGGAGGGGGATGCCTGGAGAATTGAGAGCAGCTGCATGCCAGAAAGTCCCACGGCTATGACACTGACGTCACAATGTCATGGGACTGGACGGCACAACATCATACAGCCCCAGAGGCATCTGAAATAGATTTCCCAGATACCCTTTCTGCTGTATGATGTAGCACCTTGGAGCTACGTCACAAAGTTTGGGGGACGATCTTGGAAATATTGCCCCTCTTGCCTTCAGATTTTTATTTTATTTTGGGGCACTATCAGCAGTCTGCTGCCAATAGTGCAAAGTGACCTACCATGTGGTAGACCCTCTTTAACGAAAATATAGACTACCTGCCTATACAATAAGTAGATCTATGATCTAAAGCATGGGTCCTTAAACTATAGGCCTATATGTCCCACCAGGGCTTTAAGTCCGCTTCAAAGCAGTCACGCGATGTTTTCAAAGCTGGAGCTTATGGAGAAAGCATAGAGTCATATACAGGTGCACGACAAAACACTATATTGCAGGGGGATTTTTTTTTTCAATCAAAATAAGGTTTGATCATGTATACATGACGGTTATCCTTTTTTACATATATATACAGGTTACAAAATGACACTTATATATATATAACATTTATTTTGCACTACAAATAAGATATGTGCAGTGAATTTTGTTCATATTTTTTTTGTCAAAACTATAGTTCAGCCCCTGGGCATCCTGCGGGACTATGAACTATGCCTCTCATTTTAAAAAGTTTGAGGACCCCTGATCTAACGGATTTGTGATTAAGCATGAAACAAATCAGATGCAGAACACTGGGTGTATTTTTAGTGTTTTTATGAATCTTGGATGTTTATAATAAAGATATTAATTTTATATATCCTCAGCAATGTAAGTGCAGCTGTGTTGGGAGCTGAAGAAGCAAAAAACTGCGTGAGGGTTGCAGGCCACCACTCCAGAACTAAAACATGCTTTGGCTATACAAATAATTTAAAACCTTAGGGCTTATTTCCACTATACGTCGGAACCCCCTCCACTAAGCGCATTGCTTGGTGAGGATTCCGACAGAGCACATAGACCTTACCTGTTCGGCGGATGCTATGTTTAGATATCCGCCAATGCAGAGGCTCAATGTACTCGACTACATTCAGCATTGCATCGGCGGAATGGCTCGGCACAGTAAAGACACAGCATCCGCCGAACAGGTAAGTGAATGTGCTCCGTCAGGATCTCCTGTCAAGCAAAACGCTTGGCGGAGGGGGTCCTGACGTATAATGCCTTAACAGGAGGACTAAAATGGTTACAAATATAAGGATTTAATTGTCAACAAGCAAACATTACATTTTTCACGTGTAAATAAAATATCACTTCACCAAGCCATCCACCTATTTGAGTAGTAAAAATAACTCTTCAGTTTTAAAGCCAGGGATAGCCATGACACTAGAAGGATATCCGCAACAAAAGCCTCCAAACTGTATTTTAATAATGATTGCTTTGCTATTCCCTGACATAATTTATTCTTACTAGATTCCTTATATCTGTCTGTGGGTACCAGTGCCAACATCCATCTATCTTCCATTAAGGAACAAGTTATGCACAACATGGACACATTTCAACAGAAATCACTTTTCATTCTCTTCTCTAAAGGTCAGTATTGTTACACAGTTGTTAATAAATTGTGGCATTTTTCATAATGGAAACTTGGCAGGGACTTATGGAAGGAGTAGATCTAAACCGGGCTATTCATTTGTGTAAGGTCAGGAGTCTATGCAGTTATGCGTGCTGGACAACTGGAAAATGGCACTGGGGTGGTGGTGGAAAATGGAGATCAAGGATACACACTAGAATATAGTGTCTATAAACGTCACTCAGGGGTCATTCCAAGACCACAAGATATGAGGGTCAGCAGAACCAATGGTTATCAGCCACCTCATCTATATTAAAAGCTGATCCTCTTCATCCTCAACAATGGACAACACATCCCCACTAGTGATGAGAAGCATATGCAATATATGTATTCGCAAAATATTGCAAATCTTTCACCTAATATTCACAATAAATTTGTAAATTCAAGAATTTGTAATCTCTATTATTATTTAGTCATTATTATCTAGTCTATATTATTCATTGCACAAATCGGCATTTGTACACGCGCATATTGCAAACGGAATGCACATTGCACATAGTTCTGGGTACTGATGTAAAAAATCATTTTTATATAACATTATATTTGAGATTTTGGAGAATTTTTAAAGGCATCACTGCCTAAGTTTTCCCATCTAGGGTAGAGATGCTCGAATTTTTCGACTTGCTAACTTTCAAAGCTGATTGCAAAGCCCCTGAACATGGTATTGCTGGAGATGTAGTGAAGGATTGGGGGAACATTTGACAGAAAAAAGTATGTCTCTAACACAAATAGTTTTTGAATAAATTTCAATAAAGTTCGAAATTAAAGTAGAATTTCTGAATTTTCGACATTTTGACTTGACTTTGAACTTAATTCGTGCAAAAACTATTTGTGTTAG
>CM070033.1:27779729-27809802 GCA_036250615.1 Ptychadena robeensis
TCTACGGTGCACTTTTGGTACAGAAATCTGGACCTCAGCAGTGCGCTAGGGAGGTTAAAGGTAAATGTGGTACACTCTGCTTGACACTTGCAACTTCATATGCATGTAAATATATTTCAAGTATATCAAAACTCTATGCCAAAAATGCGTTCTATAAAAGGTGTTTTTAGTTCTAAACTGCCGATTTACCATACTTAGCTGACCACGGAATACAGCATCAACCGGACTATCACACAATATCTCTTTTTATATGATTCTGTATACCATGTATATTGTTCACATAACTTATATGTGTCGGCGACAATTGATACTGTCTTTTTTTTATGTGATTGTTTTGTAAAACGAAAAAATTCAATAAAAATGAAGTTTAAAAAATAAATAAAAATAAATAATAAAAAAAAGGTGTTTTTCACATTGCACCAGAAAGACCATGCTGCACAAACATCCATGTAAACCTATCCTTAAGACCCCAATACATCTTACAATCTTACCATACTCCAAGTATCAAATTTTACAAATATGAAGAGAATAAAATTGCAGCTCCTGATGTGAAAAGTGTCTTCACTGTTTGTTTACTTGTAATCCTCCCCCAGTCCTCGAATAAACCTCACATGCTGCTCCAGAAAGAGCGCTACATTCTGTGAGTGTGCCAAAGTCTCTCCCCCAGCAGTGTGAGTCAGACCTATAGCACTGAAATAGGAAGGGAATATGAGCATTGCATAAGTTGGATTTTAGCACAAGTGATCTTCGATTTTAGATCATGATCTTTTCATCAGACACCAATCGTAATAGAATCCAAAGTAGTTCCACTTGGAAGGTTTGAACGTAATACGATTGTCATACAACCAAAATTTTAGTTTCGATCAAAAAACACAGGAAAGAGTCATATATAAATGTGTTCATCGAATACAATCGACCCGACCAACACACACAATGCTACGATTTTAGTTAGATCGTTGTACAGTCGCCGAAAAATTTCCAACATGTCCGATCATTTTTCGATTGATGTTTGGATCGGTAATGGGCAATTTTTGTTGATCGAATTATGTGTGCAGTATACGATTTAAGTTTGATCGATGTAAACTTTGATTGTTTTGGGTCAATTGAACACTAAATAGAACCATGTATGCCTAGCTAAGTTCCAATGCATCCCAAATCACAGAAGTCATCCTACATGTAACAAATATAAAACAGAATATCTGAATCAGGCTCAGGCTGAATGTCCAGAAGTCAATTTAACTGCCCTAGCGTTAGGGACGGCAGCACCTCGTCCAGCGCTCCAACTGCTACTATCGCACTGGACGAGGTGCTGCCGTCCAGTACAAGTCAGGGCTCTGGGAGAGCGCATACTCACGCTGTCCCTGTGTCCCCATGCGACATTCCTCTTCGGCTGCTCGTGTCTTCCTCCCCCTGTGTAGAAAACTGCTTTCAAACTCCACCTATGTACTAAATATCGCCAGAATAAAGTCTCTGGTGCCCCAGATGTGCCCATTTGCAGTAACCCTTTCTTCCTTGGTGTGATTTTATCACACCAGGTTAGAGAGGGTTAAGTGCAAATGGGCACATCTGGGGCACCAGAGACTTTATTCTGGCGATATTTAGTACATAGCAGCATAGTTTTGGGTCCTAATTTTTGTGTTTTTTTTCATTATTTTTATTAAATAATGTTTTATTTTATTTTACGTAATTGTTTGTTTCAAACATTATTATAGTCAGGATGTCTATTGGACCCTTGTACGGACATATTTTGGGAAGTTACAGGCCTACAGCATAAAGAAAAATTTACCATTGAAGTCTATGGTGCACTTTTGGTACAGAAATCTGGAACTCAGCAGTGCGCTAGGGAGGTTAAGCACTCTTGATTGGGGCAGAACTAGTTATACAGAAATTTCAACACTGGTCAGCTAAAGCTTAATGCTGAAGGAAATCCATACCACAAAGAATTTTGCTGCACAGCCCACCAAGAATCTTAACTCATACAATAGGTCATGCCTAGTAATGTAGGCACTATTTCAACAGCATGTATTGAATAGCAATGTATGCGTTTACAGTGTGTAAATTTTTTTATATGCGTGCTATGGAGCACAATGAAAACAGAGCCTTATGGCTTGCTCCCACTTATGCGACGTGAACACGATTTTAATTGCGCATGTGCATCGAGGCTGATCGCTTCCATTTAGTTGAATGGACTTGTCCCACTTCAACTAAAGGCTCCGAATGGACGCAGATGCAGTGCGACCCGTGATCAGAATCACGGCTCACTGCTGGCTGATCGCAGCCATAAAGATACATAAAGATCCTTTATAACACATAACTCAAACAGATTTGCTTTAGCATTCTTGCCAGGCCATTGCTATTGGGTTTATTTGTTGTAGAATGGTCTCAAAATGCCATTATAATTTTTTTGCTATTATGTTTTTCTCCAAACAGCATTGCAGTGAAGTGCCACCGTCATCCAGAATTCTAGAAAGGGCCATATGGAGATAAAATGATAATAAGAGAAATAAGTACTTGTCTGGGAAAGCAGCCAAAAGCAGGAGTTTGTATTTGTATTGACACATTTCCTAAGACAGACAAAGACAAGAAGAGAGCACTGCATTGCATTCTTTGCTTTCAGCTGCCAATCACGGACCAATTCTGCGGGCTGCAAGAAAATTATAGGAGACTCTTAATTTTTCCACTGTCTGTGTGAATTCTGTTCTTTGTACCAGAAACGATCATCAGTGCTAGGAGGATAATGGTTTATAAGCGTAGTTGCCGCCTGTCTGCCGGGATTTAGACTCTTTAGAAGACAAGGAATGCGTTTCTGTGGTGTTTGCAGCAGATTAAAACCATCATGGTGCTAAGCCCAGGAACCGAAACAACAAATTGAAATTGTCTTGTAGCAAGCACCATGGCTCTTGCCCATACATTGACCCATAAGGCTCCCATACACGTCTAGATTTTTCAAATTTAATTTTGATTTAATTTAATCAATTTTTCTGTTGATTGATTGAAAATCTATGGTTAGATCGACCTAAAACGATTAAAATTGGGAGATTTTTCGATCGAAAACTTGCTGGCCTACTGTTGCAAGAAAAAAGTATGTGAACCCTTTGGGATTACATGGAGTTTTGAATGAATTGGTCATACAATGTGCTCTGATGTTTATCTAAGTCACGCCAATAGAAAAACACAGCCTGCTTATAATAATACTACACAAACATTATATGTTTTCATGTTTTTATTGAACATAACATGTAAAGATTTACAGTGCAGGGTGGGAAAAGTTTTGAACCCCTGGCCTAATAATTCCTCCAAGAGCTAATTGGAGCCAGGAGTGAGCCAACCTATCAGTGTGATGATATTGGACATGTTGCTGAAAGCTGTCCTGCCCTTTAAAAACACACACCAGTTTGGGGTTTACTGGTTTCAAGAAGCACTGTCTGATGTGAACCATGCCTGGCAGAACAGAGTTCCCAGAAGACCTAAAATCAAGAATTGTTGACTTGCATGAAACTGGAAAGGGTTACAAAAGTATCTCCAAAAGCCTTGATGTTCATGTGTCCACGGTAAGACAGACTGTCTACAAATGGAGAAAGTTTAGCACTCTCCCTAGGCGTGGCCTTTCTGTAAAGATGACTGGAAGAGCACAGCGCAGAATGCTTAATATGGCAAAGAACAATCTAGAGTGTCAGCTAAAGACTTACAGAAATCTCTGGCACATGCTAACATTTTTGTTGACACATCTGCAATAAGGAAAACATTAAACAAGAATGGATTACATGGGAGGAAACCACAGAAAATTTTTGCAGTATGTTTGAAGTTTGCAGAAGACCACCTGAATGTTCCACAGCACTACTGGCAAAATATTCTGTGGACAGGCGAAACCAAAATTTAGTTATTTGGAAAAAAACACACAATATATGTGGAGAAAAAAGGCACAGCACACCAACATCAAAACCCCATCCCCACTGTAAAACATGGCGGAGGGAGCATCATGGTTTGGGGCTGTTTTGCTGCCTCAGGGCCTGGACGGATATTTGTCATTGATGAAAAATCCAGAGTTTTAAGTAATTTTGCAGGAAACCATAAGTCTGTCTGTCTGCCAACCAAAGCTTTGCAGAGGATGGGTGATACAACAGAATAATGGCCCAATACATTATTATTCTCATTAAACAAAAGAATGGCTACATCCCAAGAATATTGCTACACTGAAACAGTTTTTTGAACAGGAGTGGTCCAAAATTACTCCAGATTGTTGTGCAGGTCTGATCTGCAACTACAGGATTCAAAGATTCACATCCCTTTTCACCCTGCACTATGAATGTTTACATGTTATATTCAATAAAAAACATAAAACATAAAATGTTTGTGTAGTATTATTTCAAGCAGACTGTGCTTTCTATTGGTGTGACTTAGATGAAGATCAGAGCATATTTTATGTCCAATTCATGCAAAACTCCACGTAATCCCAAAGGATTCACATACTTTTTCTTGTAACTGTATTTGAGAAATGAGCTAACCATGATTGTTGAAAAATGTACTGTGCATGCTACATCCTGCATTGTGTATGTATTGTGTCTTTTCTTTTTATTCTTTGTTGTTGTGCCATTGTTGTTGGCAATAATGGAAACTAGAGGTGTTTCAGTCATACTGATCAGCACTTTTGATGTGGTATGGATAAGCCCAGGGCCACCATACTTGTTAATTTTTCGACACCCCAACACTCCCACTCGGGCCCAAATATCACCCACCTACCCATTCTCAAGGCTCCAGGGGATACCAATACCCCCAACCCCTGCTGAGGACTCATGAGAATGCTTACTGCTAATCCAGCCCTGCCCGCTGCCCAGACCCCCACCCCCTAAGGCAGCCCTGGATACTTGGCCACTACCAATACATTTGCAGATGGCTTTAATGTAATTCTATGGCTGCTGGAAGCCACTTAGGAGTGGTTATTGCAGCTTGCCAATATCATTCATGTGAAGTGTAGAGTTTCTGGTTGGCATGTTAGAGGTATTATGATACAACCTTTATCATCCTATTCACCATGGTTAAATCCATCCCCAAACCATGTCTGGCATAATATCAGCTATCTCTGAATGCTCCAGTGGTGAATTTCTGGAAGCCCTTTGCAGCAAATGAACCCTATACTCCCTTATGTACCTTCTAATATATGTGCAATGATGATGTCATATTTGGTAAGCTGAGATGAATCAGTTGTATTGTCTTGGTGTCATTATTTCAGTGAGCCCTATTAGTACAAAAACAATTAATTAACATATAAAGTGCAGAATCTCCCAGATTGTATTATGCTACAGAGCTGACCTCACCCAGACACACTGTGCCCATTGTTTTTGCCAGTTTTTGGAACATCTGGAACATAAGAGGGCATACCATGGCAATTGTTCTTTTCATCTGACTGCTACAAAACAACCAATGCCTTGTTCTGATTACTGCCTAGTGTGCCATGAACTCTATCTTGTGTTATTCACAACACTTATTTAATGTACAACGCTGCGTAATATGTTACCACTCTATAATTTTTTTTATTAACGATAATAACAGCACCAGGCACAAATACTAAACATGTATCAGTGTCTACTGTTAAAATTTAACAAAAATAAAGCCAAAAACACAGTACACTTAATCTCCTGGGCATTACGCAGTTTTCGCATAATGTTTGGCGCGCAAAGCCGGTGTCCAGGCAATCGGAGCACACTGTAATCTGCCATGATTCCCCACCGCCCCCTGGCACTGTACACAATGCCAGTGTGAATTAGAGGCCTGGCGATGTGTGTGGGGAATAGCCCCCCCCCCCTCCAATAACATTGAGGTTTCGATTCTGGGTTGGAAGAACTCTGTGAGCCCGCAGCTATGCAGAAACGCTGCAGGTTCACAGAGAACCGCCCATTATGCCCGATCCCAGCACGGGCGCAGTTTGATCCAAGGTCAAACTGCACCCGTACTGGCTTCGGGCATAACGCCAGGGAGTTTAATGATGCAATAGCTTGTAGAGCCACCTTAGCAGATTATTTTATCATTAAAATTAAATTATGGATTCATTTTGGCCTACTATTCTACAATTGAATCAGCTCATTGAAGTTTGCAGGTATTCTCTTAAAATCACCTTTAATTAGTTCCCACCACAGCATCTCAATTGAGTTATGGTTTGGACTTGACTGTACTATTGTTATGTTTCCTGGTTCAATATTTTTATTAAAGTTTTAAATAACAAAAGAACAGAAATAAACAGTTGGGTACAATCCCAGTCACAGATTAAGCAATTGGAACAATCATACAACATAACAGTTAATTGTTCAAGTGCAATCAAACAACGAGCAAATATACACTTTGGCACTATTGCCCTTGGTAGTAATAAGGTGGATGAAGTCTAAAGCAGGGTACAGACGGCTCGATATTTGAACCGTCCGATGTTCCCTGCAGCAGCGTGATGAAGTCATCATGCTGCTGTCAGATATAAGCAGCTCTGCTCTCTTTCCAGCTCAGCCGATGCTTTGCATGGAGACCCGCGGTTTCCATGCAAAGCAACGGACATCGGTCATATTTAATTTATTTAATGGCCATGTCCGATATGGCTGTTTTCGAGCGGGATTGATTGGTGCCACTCGAAAACAGCGATGGACGCATATTATATGGGCCAGATAGATGGCCGTGAGCGCGCACGGCGCTCGAAGCGGCCATCGATCTGGCCCATATCTACATGTCTGTACCCTGCTTAATGCATATTGTTCAACAAATCCATATGAAAGTTAAGTGAACACTAGGGCCCCCATATACTATTAGATTTCTTTGTCAGATTTCCTTTAGATCTACTTTTGTTTTACCAAAACCATGTAATATGAGGAACTTTCTAAACTATCAAGTCTACCTGTGTTCAATCACAGAGGACCCGGCACTACATAGTTGTTGGTAGATCTAAAGGATATCTGACAGAGAGATCTAAAGGTGTATAGCCAGCTTAAAACTCAGAAAGCAAAGCTATGCTTCCTTTATACATCAAGACCCCCTCCACTAAGCGCATTGCTTAGCGGGGATCACGACGTAGCACTTAGACTTTACCTGCTCGGCTGGTGCTGTGTTTAGACATTTGCCGATGCAGAGGCTCAACATACTTTACTGCGTTCAGCCTTGCATCGGTGGAACGGCTCTGGTAAGGTCTATGTGCTCCATCAGGATCCCCGCCCAGCAATATGTTTAGCGGAGGGGTCCCGACGTATGATGGAGACATAGCCTAACATTGGAAAGGTAAAGTTAACAAGACAGATTGAAGAGATGGCGTCTCTTCCAGCGCAATGTTTTGATTCTTGCTTGTGTGCTTATTATTATTGCTCAAAATTACTGCTTTCCACGTTCAGACACAATGTAGCTGAAATACCAATGGTTTCATATTTTACTCCAGAATAATAAGAGTTCAATCAGGTTGATTTGATGACTGACCAGGTGTTGTGGCTGCATAACAAGCCCCCTTTATACTCCCTCCACCACTGTTCTTGACACTTTGTATAAGGTCTTTGTCCTGATATGCGGTGGTTGATTTTTACCAAACATGGCACGGTCCATAATGGCCAAACATCTCCACTTTGATCTTGTCTGTCTTTAGCATAATTGTTTTTAGATTGGTTTTTTAAATGCAGCTTAAAAAGCCATGATCATGAGCGTGATGCCACAAACAGGCTTTCTCTTGGCATCTCTTCTGAACCACCTATACAGGTTTGGCTTATTTCTAATGAAATTGTCAAGAACGTTAACATTTAACACCTTAGAACATTCTTGCTTTTGATATTTTTCAAGATGCTGTATCCCAAATGCTGTACAGCAGCATCCAGTGATTATCCTACAGTGACACCTTGTGAGAAGCAAGAACATTACACATCTACTCCATAGCTCGTTTGCTTAATGTTCTCTGACATTATAACAGGGCAGCATTCCGACCACCCCCTGAAAACTTTATAGTCAAAGTTGAAGTTACAGAAAGTTACAAAAATGTGTTTATATGTAATCGTTAAATGAATTAATACATAGAAAAATGGAACCCGGCACCCTAGCTTTTCTAGTAGCACCCCCCCCCCCCTTCAACAACTTGGGGGCCTGTGGCAAACAGTTTGCATAGGGCCCCCTAAATGCTAGAAATGGCCCAGTATACAGAGGTTGTCTCATACATGGGAGAGCTCTCATATACTTTAAAACTCTCATATTGTATACAGAGGTGGTCTCAAACACAAAGAGCTCTAATATACAGAGGTGGTCTTATACATGGGGGAGCTCTCATATACCATAGAACTCTCATATACAGAGGTGGTCTCATACACAGGGAGCTCTCATATACCATAGAAATCTCATATAGAGAGGTGGTCTCATACATGGGAGAACTCTCATATACTATAAAATGGTCATATACAGAGGTGATCTCATACATGGGAGAGCTCTCATATACAGAGATTGTCTCATATACATGGAGCTCTCATATACCATAGAACTCTCATATACAGAGGTGGTCTCATATACATAGTGCTCTCATATACCTCAGGGCAGTCCTAGGGAGATCAGTGTCCTGGGCGAGCATGCCCTCTGGTGCCCCCGATTAGCATCTCTTGTCACTGAAAGAGAGCTCTCCAAGGGGGAGGGGGGGGGGGGGGGGGGGGGGGGGGGGGGGGGGGGTGTGCTGGTGAGTCACAGATTTACAGACTCTGGGGTCCCCCCATAGCATACCAAATGCCCTCTTAGCAGGGGTGTAGTTAGAAATGACTTGCCCCCATACCAAATTATTTTATGGCACTCCCCTTCTGGACCTGCCACTTCAACCCCCACCCCAAAAGGACCACTGACCATAATAAAGTTTGAAACACACAATTATGTAAACATGAATTGCTAGTTAAATTAAATAAACACAAAAATCAGCTCAAACAATAATTGATAAATCATGGCAACCAGTATGTTGATGGACCAGGACCACTTCTCATTAACCTCCAGTTGCTGTGTTCATCGCTATATCTGATGAGAAGGAAAAACTCCCACAACCGTAGACATTTCTTCAATAAATATTAATGTTGTCCAAGTCTTTTATTGTGCCCCCCTGAGTATTTGAGCTTGACACCCCGATCTTGAATATATTTTATATCGCTCATCTCCATGTTATGAGTGATGAGCGAGCACCAAAATGTTCGGTCCGCACACATCGCGATATTCGTGTGTTCTACCAAGCACAAAAACTTCTCTAAAACATCATACGGCAGTGCCTGCAGTTGAGCTGATGCTCTAAAACATTACACGGCAGTGCCTGCAGTTCAGCTGATGCTCTAAAACATTATATGGCAGTGCCTGCAGTTGAGCTGACGCTCTAAAACATTACATGCGATTTGCATGCTGCTTAGGTCCGCACACATCGCGATATTCGTGTGTTCTACCAAGCACAAAAACTTCTCTAAAACATCATACGGCAGTGCCTGCAGTTGAGCTGATGCTCTAAAACATTACACGGCAGTGCCTGCAGTTCAGCTGATGCTCTAAAACATTATATGGCAGTGCCTGCAGTTCAGCTGATGCTCTAAAACATTAGATAGAAGGGCCTGCGGTTGAGCTGACACTCTAAAACTTTATATGACAGTGTCTACAGGTGAGAGTTGAGGGCCTGCACTTGAGCTGACCCTATTAAAAAATTAAGAGTGCAGGGAATATATACACTCTGGATGAGGAGGAGGATGACAAGAAAAGAAGAGTCAACCACATACCATGTGTGGTGCATTTTTTAAGTTCATTAAAAAGATATATGTTAAAATTGCCTTGATAAGCTCAGCTATCCTTTAGTGGAGTGGAGAAATCAGGAGCAATCCAGGCCTTCATCATTTTAATCTTAATCAACCTGCTTGTCAGCTTTGCCAGTGGACAAACAGATACGCTTATCTGTTATAATGCCACCAGTAGCACTGGATACAACCTCAGATAAAACACTTGCGGCAAGGAAGGCCAGCACCTCCAAGGCGTAGAGCGCAAGTTCGTGCCACATGTCCAGCTTGGACACCCAGTAGTTGTATGGCACTGAGGGATCACAATGACACGGTCTGCCATGTATTCCTTCACCATCTTCCAAACTTTTCCCTCCTTGTACCACTGGGCCATGCCTCAGGGTGACGGTTCTGGCGGGATGTCATGAAACTATCCCTTGGATAGTTTTGCCCTGTCTTTGTTGGAACTGCAGTGTATTCCCCTTGTCTCCCTTCCTCGGTTTCCTAAGGAAGTATGGTCTCTTTCCACAAGTACCTTCTGGTATTGCACTATTGTCCTCTCCAGCCACGGGAATAAGAGATGAGAAGTCACAGAAAAGTCAGTCAAGTGGCAACAGTCTCTAGCTGCTCCTCCTCCTCTTCATGGTCCATGTCGCGCTTTGAATCTAAACTTTTGGTGATCTCGCTATTTCCCTGTATCATCTCCTCCCCCATTACCTCATCTGCCATTCAGATCTCATTCAATTCTCCTGAATTGTGAGAAGTGATTGTTTAGGTTAAGCGTTAGCGTTATCACTACTAACCATCTTTGTTAATCATTCATTAAAATTTTTAAAATTTTACATAGATCTGACATCAATGCCCACTACTCGCTTCTGAATAGTGACAGTTGACTGGAAAGGCGACGACCATGTGGCAGGTGGTATTCCACAATTGCCCTTTGCTGCTTACAAAGCCTGGATAACATGTAGAAATTAGAGTTCCAGCACATGCTCAGGTTGCACAACAGTCGGTGAGCTGGAAGCCGCAAGCGCTGCTGCAGGGTTGACATACTGGCTGAAACTGTGGATGACTTTCTAAAATGGCGCGCCTAGTAGCTTTTGACAATTGGGGTAGGTTTTGAGAAACTGCTGAACAACTACATTTAAAACCAGGCATGGGATATGTGTCAGGTTGCCAAACTGCAAAGTCAGCCGCAACCATGCCTGGTTGTAGGTTGAGTGGCGAGAGACACAGCTTGTTCTGGACTCTTGCCACAGCTCTGCGGCGGTGTGCTGTTCAGATCAGCAGATCAGATTCAGCACAGCCTGGTGGCGCTTCCCTACAGCAGAACTACACTGCTTCCAGCTAGCAACTGATGGCTGACTGCTGTTGGAGGTGGAAGAGGAGGTGGGGTGGAGGAGAAGTGGAGGTTGGAACCAATCCTGAGCTAGAGTAGCACCTGTGCCATCCCAGGGTATGACTCACTCCCGGCCTCCACAACATTCACTCAGTGTGCGGTCAGGGAAATGTAGCGTCCCTGGCCACCAGCACTTGTCCATGTGTCCGTGGTGCAGTGGACCATCCTAGTCCCAGCTGCTTTGGTCAGGGCATGGTTGATGTTCTGGGACACATGCTGGTGTAAAGCGGAAAAAATAGTGGCGACTGGGGACTGCGTACTGAGGGACAGCCAGCATCAAGCTGGGGAAGGCCTCAGTGTCCACAAGCCTAAATGGCAACATTTCAAGGGCCAGCAATTTTGAAAGTTGCACATTTAGGGCTATGGCCTGAGGGTGGGTATTTGCGCTTGTGTTCAAATGCCTGTTTTAATGACATATTGATGCCGTGCTGGGACAGGGAAGTGGACGTAGATGCTGCTGGTCCAGGTGCAGGGAACGGGGCATCCAGGCCAGCAGCTTTGACAGGGGATTGGCCAGCAGTGCGCAAAACAAAGGAGGAGGAGGCATTGGTGTGGCCCAGACATACAGAGTTACATACAGAGTGGACCCAGACGTTCGGACCATTTATTAGGGTGCTTGGATGCCATGTGGCGGATCATGCTGGTGGTGGTTAGGTTGCTAGTGTTCAGACCCTGGCTCATTTTGGTACTGCACAGGTTTCAAACTACCACTCTTTTGTCGTCTGCATATTCTTTAAAAAAACACCTATCTTTGGAAAGGTAGATTTCTGCATGGCGGTGCTCGGTGTCACGGTTGCAGGCCTGTTTGGTGTGACCCAACTTCTCCACAGCACTGCCTCTTCCAGCCTGTTGGGGTGCTGCGCATCCCCCCCCCCCCTCTGCACAGTTGTCCACGCTTGGCTTTTCACCTTACCATGTTGGGTCAGTGACCTCATCATCCTCCACCTCCTCTTCCTTTTTTTCTCAATCTGCTCATCCTCCTGACTTGACCTAAACATAACCTGAGTGTTTGGCAAATGTGTCTCATCATCATCCACTTTGTGAACGTATGATTGCTAATTCTACCATCATCTTCTTATGACTGTGAAGGCTCAAGAGGTTGAGCATCAAGGCACAATATCTCAGGTCCCTCTAGACAAGACAGGACAAGAGGGCTGGACAAGAGGGCCAAACTTAACTGTGGGGCTCGTTTGGCAAGCCTCTACATGGTGGGCGGAAGGATGATCCCAAGGAGGTTTTGGTGAACCAGGCTCTTGACTACAGGGGCTGGAACTGGTGGAAGAGAGGGTGGTGCATAAAATACTGGAACCATTATCTTGAGCAATCCAACCGACCAACTGTTCTCACTGGCCAGACTTGGACAGTGCTGTCCTGTGCTGGCCAGCTAACTCGGACATGGGTACAGTGTTTTTTTTTCTGGTGCACTGGCAGCACTGGCATCTAGTCTCTCTCCTGAGACATGGACAAACAGGAAGACAACCATGGGCGAACAAGCTGCAGAAAGTAATTGTTTCTGTGTAATTGATGTGTGTATATATGATGCATATCTTTGCATGATTGGTATGAAAAAGAGAGTTGTATTTCATAAAAAGGGTAATTTCACACTAGCCAAACTTTTTTGTTACCATAACGGGCGTGCTAGCGTTAATGCTACCGTGTCTGTTACCTTTACACCCTGTGTTTCTGCATTGTAATGGCTTTCTTTCTGAACCTGTGTAGTTTAAATGGGGTGGGGGGGGTCTCACTAAAGCCGGCCATAGACGTCTCAATCTATGGCCGGCTTGTAGCAGACTCCTCACAGCGTGGTGACTGTGAGGAGTCGGCTAGAGAACGGACAGGAATCCCGTGTGTCTCTACTAACACATGCGATTCCTGTCAGATTGTAGCCAATAACTTGGAGGGGGAGGAGACTCCCCCTCCGAGTTAACAGCCTGCAGCACAGGATCGGAGGTTTGGGCAGAAAAAGAACCAGCAGGACGGATCCATGACGGATCTGACCTGCCGGCTCTTTTGGTCGGATCCTCAAGGTGGGCTCCCCTATAGTTGCAGCCGACCAACCTCGGTGGGAGCGAGCACGGCAGTCAGTTGGCCGCAACTATGGCCGGAAATTGGCCCGTCTATGGGGGGCTTTATGTTCCAATATCGAAAATAGTGGCCCTGCAAGGAAAGTTTGGAAACCACTGCCCTAAACTAACCTGTTGGGCATGTGAAGTAGCATGGGAACGTGCCCATACAGTTGACCTGTAGTCATGTTGATCAACATTAGCCACATGTGACATCACAGACAGGCGCAATAGCGTGGAAATATTTTTCTGTAGTCTATGGTTAACATATTTGATTTTTTTTCAAAATATGTGATGTACTGATTCATATTACTAAAGTTATAATTCACTTAAAATTTACTTCTAATGTTTTCTTTAAATATTAAATATTTTAGGGGTTGCAAGACATGAACTAGCTGTGTGTTTGAAAAAATATGTACAGTTAATTCATTTGTTTCATTTTTTTCCGAAAACCAGCCAATAAAAGTTGTAGAGGAGTGAGCATGAATGTGAACTTCCAGTAGATGGCAGTAACAAGACACATTATCATCATCAGATGTTCATTCAGGGGAAGCTGATTAGGACTTGTGTTTGGCTGTGAGTGTTCACTCTAAATATATATCAGTTCTCTTCTGATTTAGAAAACAAATAAGTTGTGCATTCACCAACTAATCCTACTCAGCAAACAGATAAAGACAAAAAGTTCCAGAATCTGATCACATTTTTATGTTATATGTGAAAATATAAAATCACTGGCAATCGTTTTCTGTGGTTTTTAATTTGTTTTATAGAAATATATTGCTTTCATTTTAAAATACTCATGGCCCTTTCATACTTTATGCATTGGGTTTATTTTTTTTTACTTTTCATGCATTTGTCATTGATTTAAAAAAAAAAACGCAGATGTAATGTGGAAAACGCATGCGTTTTTGTATATATGCAGAAAAGCATGCCTACAAAATGCATATATTGTAATAAAGGGCCCTTAAAGTTTTACAGAATTATCCACCGTATTCACATAGTAAACTGCCCACATCCCAAAGTAGACTGAACTCAAAAGGAAAAAGTGCACCCCGGTAGCCTGTGAATATATCCAAGTCATACCTCATTGATGGGACTTTAACGGCTGATAATAAGCATAGTGTCAGCATTTAAACCCACCAATGCTTCGTTGTCTGACTGTTTGCTGAGCCACCTGCTACCGGGTTTCCATGAAAATAAGACAGTGTCTTATATAGATTTTTTCTCCCAAAGATGCCCTATGTGTTATTTTCGGGGGATATCTTTTTTTTACATGAAGAATATGGGGTATCAGGGTGGGGGATCACTTAAAATGGCAGAAGACTCAGGGGGGGAGGGATTACCATTTAAGTAACCCCTTCTGATCCTCCTGTGTCATTTTGATTGCCCCCTCTGATCCCCCCTGTCCAGAGTTACAGTACAGTATCTTCGGGGGTTCCCTTTTTTCGGGGGATGTCTTATATTTCAGCGTGAGGCTAAAATGTAAGGGTGCCTTATTTTCAGGGAATGCCTTATTTTCAGGGAAACAGGGTAGTCTGACTACACCTTGTTGGATCACTTGGACAAACTTCCATGAAACCTAGTTCTTGGTAAATCCTGAACTCTGGGCCCCTCCTTAGTGCTTCCTTTATAAACCATGCCTGTGCACTTTCTTCTTGCCAGATTATTGTGGTCCTTGCCAGTGTCTTGCTTTTCCTTATCATGCCTTCATCATCATTATCCGTGTACTGACCCTTGGCTATTAACAACCCGACTACTCTTCATCTTGCTCCATTATGACTTGACACCATCGGCTTTTGACCTTTGCTTGTTATTGACTTCGCTCCTGGTTGCTGCCTCTTGCTACCATTATTGATCCTGCCATTACTTGAGTCGCTGCTTTAGCTATTGGACTCGTAGCCATTTTTAAGGTATTTTTAAGGCCTTGTTCAATTCATCTGGCATTACAGCCTTCCACTGCTGCTACCTTCCCCCAGGACCCAGATTTTTAATGCTATTCAAAAGCTTGTCTCAGTAGGGTACCGTTGTGTTTTGCCATGGCACCCACTTTTGGAAACGAAGAAGACTGGTTAGGTAATCAAATATAATGATCATTATCACAAATTTTTATTAATATAGTGCCAACATATTATGCAGGGCAACAAATGAAACAGGTACAGGTTATGACACAGAATAAGTTGAGGACCCTGCCCAATCGTGATCACAATCTTAATACTCTTAAGCTAGCCATACACGTGTCGGATTCCATGGCCGATTGGTCACTTATCCGATCGATTCCGGCGATCTCAGCGGGAATCGGAGCTCCGATCAATCGGCCAATTAAGAGTATCCGATCGCTGCATACCACCTTGTCCCACGGATTCCTGGACGATTCCGTGTCCGATCGCTTACTTCCCAAATGGCAACTCCCCCTGATGTGTGCAGAATCGGATCAGAAAGACCAACATGTTGGTTCTGTGTTGGATCCGATTCTGAGCCCCCGATCAATCGGACGCAAACGATCGGACAAGGTGGGCTGCACGCGATTCCGGCACGATCGTTTCGCGTGCACGCGCCCGGAATCGATCGTCCCGGAATCCGGTCAGAATCCGACCCGTGTATGGGGGCCTTTAAAGTGCCTCTTGTATAAAAATATTGAGGGGTGTCTCAATTCATTTAGGCAATAGGCAAATTGCTAGGAATAAGCTAGTATTTATCTACACATTCATAAAAATAAGAACTTTTCATGCATACATTTAATTTGTTTTTACACATATGATCAGACATCCAACAGAGTATTTATCCATCGCCCCAAGATAATAAGAGATTGCAAATAAATTACAAGTAGTTTATTCGTAAGTTAATCTCCCTGGTGTTATGGTGTCTTCATGCCATTTTTACTGGTGCCTTACCACGACCTACAGTGATCATGGCAGACAACACTGTGCTCTGCCATCCTTCCTGCATCATCTCTACACATCAACGACACCAGCGATGTGGGCCGCGCCACCACCCCTTCAGCGCCATTGATGATGTCGAAGTCACGGTGCGGGGACTGATCCCAGCACAGGCAGAGTTTGTTTTATGAAAAACAATGCACATACTGGGTTTGGCCATAACATCCAGGAGGTTAATTGCAAAGCCCCTGAACAAGGTACTATTACATAAAATTGTTGGCAATGTAAAGCAGGGTTGTAGAAACATTACATAGATTGAATAAATTAAGTTCAAGGATACGTTAACATTTTTTCTTGACAAATTTGGACTATTATTTTATTATTTGACTATTATTTATGTTGAAGCTACATGTGCTAGAGCAATACTTTTTTTTTTTTTGACCCTTCTTTACATCTCCAGTAATTCTGTTGATGATGCCATGTTAAGGGGCTTTACAATTAACTCAAACTCAAACTCAAAATGTAAAAATAAAATTGTACAAGCTCTTAAGCAGGGTACAGACGGCTCAATATTTGAGCCGTCCGATGCTCCCTGCAGTAGTGTGATGATGTCATCACGCTGCTGTCAGATATCGGTGGAACTGGAGAGACAGCTCTGCTCTCTCCCAAGCTCCCAGTCTACCGGAAACCCATGGTTTCCATGCGAAGCAAAGGACATCGGCTGTATTTACAGTCACGTCCGATATGGCTGTTTTCGAGCGGGATTGATTGGTTGCTCGAAAACAGCAATGGCCACATATTATATGGGCCAGATAGATAGCAGTGAGCATGCATGGCCCTCGAAGCGGCCATCGATCTGGCCCATATCTGCATGTGTGTACCCTGCTTAAATCTCTGTTGGTTTCTGAATCAATTCCTCACAAAGACTATACAAATGAGATGAAACTTACAGAAAGATATATGTTCTAGTGATTTCCACAGACTCTAGTCTATGAAAACACTACAGCATTGTGAATGAGGTCACTTAGCAGATTCCAGCTGGAGGTGTCCTAATCCAGCGTACTGGAACCTGATTATTGTATGGCTGATCTTAGGTTATTGTAGACACTCCAGAGAATGGGATGGATTGTTTAAGCAAATATTTGTTGTGGATCATTTCCAAGAGAGAAACTCTCTCAAGACTCTTGGGGTGTTGTATTAGAACAATTTCTCCAAAATGAGCTACAGTATGTGTAATGATATGATAATAACATAATATATAACACTTTACAATGAGTGGTAACATTTTATTCATGTAAATTGCTCTAAAATGTTGAAAACACTTTATTTGCCAACCTTTAAGTATCTGAGACACCAATTTGTACATTCCGTACTTTATGTTCTCTGCCTGTTAAAGATGTATTTCAAATAAAGATAAAGTATATTTATATAAGGTGTATATTTATTGATCAACTGTTCATCATTCGTCATTGAAATCCTAGGAATGTAATCTCGTTATGTGTTTACAATATTGACCCTTCAATGGATTGCTCAGTATGTCCTCCTACCTTCACTACCATCAGCAGCATCAGTCCTGTTAGGTGATTTCATAAATGTTAATAACTTTTAACTTTCCTACTTTTATATATCCTATATGTAGGAATGAAGAAAATCCTATGAATGCTATAATTAATTTTTTGCTTCAAGAAGTACAGAATGTTTGATGTTCAGGAAATACCGTTTATTAGCTAACTGAAGTCATTAAAGAAGTAAGCCTATAGTATGAAGAAGGGATCTGAGACATTGTAAAAGCTTGCTTCTTTAACAACGTCAGTTAGCCAAGAAAAGGTATTGTACCAAAGCAACCAGGTTCTTTTTGGACTTCTGTCACACATGACTTGCACACAGTTAAAGAATGTCCATGCAGCTGGTAGGGGGGGAAAACTGTTTACTAAAAGGAGTATTTACAGGTATATTCACCATGGCAAGGTTACAAGCAAAGTTTCAAACCGTGCTAACCAGCTGCACAGGAGGGTTGGCCGATGGCTTTCTTACCTAGAGAAGGAGAAGTAGTCAGAATGCCTACTCCAGTGATCCAGTGAAGGCAGAGAGGGTAGGAATTCTGCGTCTCACCCTGACTCTAGAGATACCTCTTGAAACCGCATCCATCCACTTGGGCAAGATGAGAGAGAGACTAACCCTGGTACAAAGAACGTCCCTTTCATTAGCCGTGGATGGCCAGCAGGGGGACCCAGAGAGAGACGGGAGCACCTTGCTCCAAGGTAAGTGGAAGACTACTGGCAAAAAGCCAGAGAAGAATCCAAAAAAGGGAAATTTATAACCTCTGACCAGTGGGAGGGAATTTACAGTCTCACATCAGAAAGTAAAACCAAAACAGTGGGAAGAGAGACATTACCTCATCCCCTGGTAGCTGCTCTACAAAAAGATACATTACATAAAGCTGTACATACCTTATATACAACATTTACAGTATCAATTAGTATGTTATGGCCTAGTTATACAAATATATATATACAGCTACGGTATCACTTAAACTCTAAACTTTCTGTATTCATTGATGGCTAACACGGTACAACACTTTGCTATTACTTCATTCAGCAAATTATAAATACAAAAACTAGCTACAGAACTTGCTGCTGTTTTTTGTGCCAGGGAAGTGCAGTCACCCCATCCAACTACTCTTTTTATTTTAATAAATATTGCAAAAAAATATATATATGCATATAACTTTTTGAAAAATTTTTTTTTAGCCCTTGTCCCATTAACCCTTATTTTCTTATTATATGCCCAGTGTATATTGATATCATAGATTGCAAACACACACTGCATCCTCTTCTCATTAAGGTGTTTCTGTCTGATGTATATTATGGAGAGTGTTACATCACTTTACACTAGTGGGTCAATGCAAACGTCTTGCACCAACTAAATGAAAAATGTAAAGGTTCCTATTCTATCTGCCAAGACAAATAAATGATCAATATAGCGGTAAACCACTCACTACTGTAAAATTTGGCTACATGCCTATACAACTATATGACTAAATCCAGCTGTAAGCTTTCACTGCATATTCTTATGCTACTTATTCACATTCGTCCTTCTGGATTCAGCCCAACAGTCTGGCACAACATCAAAACAAGGGGATTTCGAATTTGGGTAGAATTGTGTGATGTTTTAGTGGCAAGCAAAGAGATCAGTGGTTGCTCCTTTCAAACAGTCTTCAATTGATACCATAGGCACATGCCAACTATTAAGCCAAGCAATACGCCTATACATACTAACTTAGCTGATAAATCATGTTGTGTCTTTGCATTCAGACTATTACACCCATGTGCTGAAAAATTTAATTACCAGAAACCTTAAACTATTTCCTGTGACATTAGAGTATAGGTATGTGCTGACTGGGCAGATTTAAAATGTTAACAACACAATTGTAAAAGAGTTATGCCTGCCATACACCCACAGACGGGTGCAGACAGACGAGCTCTGATGAGCTCTGGAATGCAACGTGATGACGTCATCACGTTGCATTCTGGGGCTGCTTTAATCGGCCAGGCATCCTTTGTGTACCGGCCATTACCTTCAATGAAGACGCCGGTCTTCATTGAAAGTAATGACATCGGCCGGCATCGGCCAGAGAACATCCGACATTTCCGTTCTCTGGCCGGCCGAGCTGTGGGACAACAGGGATCTGTCGCCCCATGTGGGCACACGCCGATTGGCGGACGATTTTGCCTCCGACCAAGAGCGCACACGCCCGTCGGTCAGCGGAAAAATCTGCCGCTAATTGGCGTGTGTATGCCAGGCCTAAGAGTGTCCATACACGGCTCTATTTTTTTTCACAGATTTGAGCACAATCGCGCATCATGCACGTTCACGGTCCTCATTTATGCTTGAATGAAAATCAGTGAATCCTGCTCAAAAAAGGTTAGAACGGACATGTCAATAAATTCTATTTGATCTGACAAGTAGTGCAGAGAGCAGGAGGGTCCCTGTCCCCCTCTGCACAGGACACAGCCTACAATCTGATCCCGGCGGGGGAAAGGGGGTGGAGCCTAGGACGGCTGTGTATAAACAGCCTCCCTCCTTTCTCTGCAGGGATCCTGTGTCTCATCGCTGCCTGTAAGCAGCTCCCAGCCAGTGTTGTGACATATGTTCCAGTGATTAAATATGTCACAATCTACATGAATCAATGTGCAAAGTGGTGCATATTGATTCCAGTTCAATTTACCCAAAAACGAGTCAATTGCATGGGTATAGACCCCTGTTTGGGCACCTTAATTTTTCCCATCCAGAATCCAGTATTAGTGTGTATCTAAACCCAATTTCTAAAAGCTAAAAATATATACAGTACTTAAAATGTTTTTGACTGTGGAAGTCCCCAAGTTGATTTCTGTGTAGCTTCCAGTCTTCCATAGTTTATTGCTGCAGTAACACGCTTTCAATGGACGATCACAAAATTAAGCAGAAGGATAAATAGACGTGAAGAGCTTTTAAAAATAAGAGGAGAGCGTAGGAGTGATGGGGGAAATACACAAATATCTCCTTACAAGCAAGGATATCTTTTTTTGGCCAGCGAGGGACACTAAGTTCATCAAGTGACAAGTTAAACTAACAAAGTTGAACTCCTGCTGACCATTTACCAGCGATTTCAACTGTTTCTCCCTATGAAAATAATAGTTTTATCTATGTTATTAAAAATGGATCGTTGTAAGCACAGCTGGCAGTGATAAATGCTTTGTCCAAATCATTAATATAATTATGCTAAAGAGAGCTCATAAAAAGTCATTGGCTGGCAGGATCAACATATAATAGAATTATGGGAGAGGTGACTCAGAAAAACAAAACCTATTGTTGATAAAGATTGCAATGGTATCTCTTTTATTTTGCCCATCATTCTTCTTTAACCTCCCTGGCAGTTCCCTTGGGTTACTTGCCTATGCTCGGTGAGCATACGGAGATTCTCTACATCTGCATACTTGCCAATACTTCCAGATGGTGTTGAAGAGGAGGGGGTGCACCACTGACCTGCATATTATGCAGCCATTGTTGCTTTGTGTCCTCACATCCATGTGAAGAAGGATAGAAGGATACACCTCAGCACAGGTTGACTGCTGGGGGGGTTAATCATAACTGATTAGTGGTCATAACCAGGGGTGCACATAAATTTTTTAGTGAGCTCCTTCTATGAGTACCAGGAGATGGTGTTTGGTACTCACCCCATATGTAGGGGGGTCTACCTCACTGTCGTACTTACTTCCTGCATGGTAGGTTCTGCTGCAGATGGGCCTCCCTGTTCCTGATTGAGTCTCTGATTAGCTGTCTCGATCCACAGGTCACCTGCTGGCTTTGGGTCAAATGCAACTCTCACAGTAAAACATGTTTGAACCCCCAGATCTCATACCTCAGTAGCACAACCCTTAGTAACTAACCCCTGAGAGTCCAAATGTCATCCTTTCAAAGTCACATTCCAGCTTTCACACAGTGCTTTCCTCTTGTCATATTTTACCCTTACATATGCCTACTCTGACTTCCATCCCCAGATCTCCAACACCCTTAGAAGTCTGATCTTTTTTTGGGAGGATTATTAATTTACATTCCCAATTCACACCCCTCACTGCAACCTGTCATAGCTATTCATATTTCCCTGCAGTTATCCAAGTGACATAAATGGTATACATTTAACATTTTGCTACGGCCGCACGGAGTGCCTCCAAGTTGCTAGTTCGCATATGAGCTGTGTAACAATAATGCAGGTACGCATAGCTAGTTTTTGGCCCCTTTTGAGTACCAGAGTACCACTTATGTGCACCCCTGGTCATAACCATGATTGACTGAGTTACCACCTTAACAGGCAGAAAAAACATCATTTTTTGTTACAGTGAAAGATCGACACAAGACAGTTCTGTAGGTGTATTATTACTCTAATAAAATACATAATTATCTGAGCCTTAGGTGTCATTCAGTCTGCCCCCATCAGGTCTTTCAATTAAAATTTCAGACAGGTTTTTGTATTAGATGTAATTCACATATTTTAATCCCATCCAGCATTAAGCAAATAGTTTAAATTGTTGAAACTATTACACATAACATTTTATATTAATTACCAGGTATTCTTTTTTTACTTTTAAGAAGCAGGGACTTCACATTCCATGTGATCTGGTTGTCTGCCAAAATATTTAAGTGGGTAATCTGTGTGAGAACACAAACACATTTGGCATGAAGGGCATGCTGTCTCCAACTCTGTTCTTTGGGTTTCAGGGCCCATTCTCACTATGCATTTTTTAAAGACATGCATCTTTTATAGGCATGCGTTTCTGCATATATACAAAAACGCATGCATTTTTCACATTACAAATGCGTTTGCATTTGCATTTTTGAACAAATGAATGAAAAATGCAGGAAAAATGAATAAAAAATGCATACAGTAGTAAATTTTCATAAACACAACGCATACAGTGTGAATGGTAATATTGGTTGTCTATGTAAAAACACGAGCAGTACAAATAACTTGTGTGGTAAAAAACGCACCGCATATAGTGTGAAATAGTGTGAAAAGGAAAGTCCCTTTTTCTTTATTGTAACAGCATGATTGAAGATAGTTTTAAGCAGCTCATGCACTCCGCTAAAATCCCTGTGCAGGGTAGTGATGAGCGACTAGGCAATATTCGAATTCACGTAATTTCGCGAATACCCGCAATGATATTTGATTCGATATTCATAGTCTCGAATATCCACGTTTGTGGACATGGATTGCGATCTAAAAATCACATTGCGATCAAATATTCCCAATACATGCAAGTCAATTGAATGTTTAGATATTTAACTGGGAGAATATAATTCATTTTCGTAAAACAAAATTACATCGCGATTATCCACAATCCATTGCAATGAAGGGAATTGCAACAATTCTCAAACAATCGCAATGGCGGTGGATATCAGATGATATCTTTGCGAACTGGCGGTATGCAAGCTCAACACTGTTAACGGATAGTGGAGCCTAGGGATTACCATACAATTTCTGTACAATCAGATGCAATCCGTACAAGCACTATGTATTCTATCAGAGAGGACCCGGAACTACATAGTTGTTGGTAGATCTAAAGGAAATTGTATAGAGTGATCTAAAGGTGTATGGGGGGCTTTGGGTATAGTTCACACCATTTCCAGAGTCATTCTCCATGCTTATGGAGGGTGTCTGTCCTGTCTCTCCGCAGTCCAGCCCTATGCACCCTGAGCCAGAAGGTCATAGTTACAAATGTCCTTGACACTTGTGTGTAGGGGCAAGGGATTAAGCATAAATAGGACACTGTCTATATGTGAGGTGTGGCTATAAGAAAGAGAGGGCATGGGTTTTGTTAGGAAGAGGAAGTGATTGGAAAGAAACTTTCTTTTTTGTTTGGATGTTCTCCATCCTCCTTCTTTTACAGTGGCTTGCAAAAGTATTCCGCCCCACTTTGTAGTTATTTATTTGTAAAAAAATTTTGGAATCATGTATGATTTTCGTTCCACTTCTCAATAAAATTGATTCATGTTTGTGACTGTTATGTGACAGAATGTGGAAAAGTTCAATGTTTGGAATGTAGAGATGGGCAATTTTTTTTTCCAATTTCGAGTAAATTGCAAAGCCCCTGAGCATATTATAAAATTTGCTGGAGATGTAAAGAAGGGTTGGGGTTATACTACAAAATAAAATTTGCAATAAACTCACAAAGTTAGCAAGTCAAAAAATGTGACCATCTCTACATGTAATGGTGGGGGAAAGTGGTTGTAGTGTTTTGCTTGTCTCTATGTTACAGATAATTATCATTGCGTTTTGCTAATGTTTCTTTTTTTTTACAGATAGTGAATGGGTCTTGTTGGTTCTGGGCAGTAATGGATACATTGGGGTTTTAAGGCTGGTATTGCTGCTCTGGAAGCAGATTTGACACCCTTGTGAAGTTATGGTCATTGTAGCCTATAAAGGCTAATGTGGAATTACCCACCAAGCAGAATGGGGCTCATGGCTGGAAGGGTTGGTTTGTTGTACACATTCTAGAATATGGAAACGAGGACACTTTAGCTTTTGATAGCATTCTAGTATGCTAGTATAAGCAGATGTTTTCCTTAAAATCTAAAAAATATATATGCAAAATTTAAATTTGACTTACCTCTGAGCTGGAATGATGGTGGCACGATCCTAAAAAAAAACTACTTCCTGCTGTTTCCTGAAATTATATGAGAAATTTGATCTTTATCTGCCAGGCTTTCAGGGGTTAACTCAGGGTGCAATATAGTGAGTGACCACTGGGGGAGTTTATAATGGTTTCCTTTGGGAAAATTTGTCTGTGTACATTTCAATGGAGAGCCAAGATAAGGTATTTTCTCAGCTGTCATTGACTCTTCCGGGAGAGAGAGGAGGGTCTGCAAGAGACCTTCTTAAATTGCTTATTATAGGTAAGTTTTTTTTATTTAATGCATTCATTCATATTATCAGCATGTCTAGTGCCATTCATGCAAACATGAACTTCTGGTATGGGGTCCACTTTAAATGTTTCACTTTATTTGATACTGAATACTGAAGCACTTTTATGTTTGAGAAAAATTAATAATATTTATTAGTTTTATTCAGTTCTTTAAATTGATGAGACTCATTAACGCTGTGGCCTTCATCATTCCAACTTCTTAAATTGTTGTCTATATGTCTGTTATTGCAATATTATGGTTAAAACAATTAAACCTGGTGGGGTGTAAGTTAAATTTCATTCCTGCCTGCAAAAATAATCTCTACCCAAGTCATGTTAACAGCTCTAAATACCTAGAACCAAACTAATAGCCGATAAGGATAGATTATCCTACCTTTCAGGTAGTTTGCTTAAGGTATACTGGTGCCTGAAGGGCAAAGTGTTTCTAAATGTGCAAGAACATATTGCGCACGTCATCCCGCTGCAGCCGGCCCCTCAGCTGATCGGTGGGCACCTTGTGTGTTCAAAGTAATGGGATTGGCCAGGAATTAACTGGCATGCAGTCGATCTCACCAGGTGGACCCACCTGATTTTCGGTCGAGCGACCGTCGGGCGATTGGCAGGAGTACGCACGGGGGTCGATTGGCTAAGAATTGGCCCTTGTATGGCTACCTTTAAGGTTGAATAGACTGGTAGGAATACCAATGGCTGCAAAAAAGACAGAAGGTCCACATGTAAAGGTAGTCATACTAAGGTCGATTATTTTGCACTTGTCGATTCAATTGGCTATTGCCATTTAAAATCGTCAGTTGAAAAGTGATCGATTGTACTACCACACAGTGTGATCGATTCCCAACCAATCGATTTCCTGAGTTTGATGCGCATGTGCCATAGTGCAGTCGAATACTAATCGATCAAAATACTTAAAAAACCCATCATATACTTGTATAAACATTTACCAAGATGTCCAATCACCTCTCCATCCATTTTATGTTTAATATTGATCACTTTTGTTCAATTGTACCAGATGGGCAGAAATTGATTGTTCCTGCTCTAGAAAGGGTGGCCGCAATTGTAGTGACACAGAATTCAACCAGACGACAGAGGTGGCTGTTGATTTTCAAAAACATTTTATTTAACAATGAGACCCTAACGGGGTCTCCAAACACAGGCAAAAGCGGTGCTCAATAGTTCTCAACACCTGGCCAACAATAATGCAACAAGCTAAAGTCCAGAAAGAATTCCAAAGTAGTAGTCACTGGTAAATGAGGAACTGCCAGGTTTTAAGACAATACCAAAGCCTGAGGAGGGCCACAGCTGATCGGCAAATCCCCACTGCGAGTAGACACCGGATGGGTAGTGGAATGGTGGGAACATGCTACAGATGGGTCACAGGAATACAGGCGGAGGGGGGGGGGTGTCACCCCACTCTGAGCGGAGCCGTTTCTGGAGGACAGGCAAGTAACTGTTAGTAGAGCTGCGTACTATTGTGCTCGCTGGCTATATGCACGCTGGCAGTGTAGGCCACACTGTCGTACGTCCTTGACCTCCGGACTGAGCCCCTCCTCTTCCTGGAAGCTTCCTCTTAAGTCTTAAGGCTGCCCCGTTGCATGATAGACTTTTACCACTAGAACTAGTTTTCTTCCAAATTGTTGTAATGCAAACACTCAGAAAAACAGGGTATGAAGCTAATGGACAATTAAGAGTGGCCCAACATTTAGTTGAGTTGAGGCTGCCCGAATACTTTTACATAAAAGTTCTGTAAGTTACTAGTAAAGTCCTGGCCCTTTAAATTATAACAGTAAAGGAATGAGTGAACCTGAGAAGTGATCACCGAGGACAATTATGTCACCGCAGCAGCAGTTGCTAAGAAACCAAGTTACAATGAATAACTGGTTCTTCAGCTTTGAGCCGTCTCTTCATCTCAGTTAACAATCTTTTCATTCCCTGCCCATGAGACTGAAACCGCAGGAACGGTTTTAACGGCTAATCGCTCTGCTGGTAAAATGTATTAGCTCATCGTTATAAATTACACGTTGTGAGACAGTTCTGACCTTTTTGCGACAATTTAACATAATGTTTGCAGTATGGATGTAGTGAGCACAATTATCCTCCTTTATTATATGGTGATTACAGGAAATTATGTTATAATTCACTTCCAGAATAATTAGGTTTTTGTTATTTTCAAAGAGTCTTACATTTTCTTTGAATTCTCCTTCACATTCTCATGTAGCCCCGTTTCTTCATTGGAGGCGGAATCCTAACTCTATAAAAGAACTTCTATTGGGTTGATGTCTTCCTCTTCCTAGTCTGAGTTTGGCTCTGGTCTAACTTCCCATACACCCCCCCACCCTCGTATCAGATTTTTACTAAAGGTGGAGTGGTAATAGTATCAATAGTGGGAAAGTCCACTATGCACTAGTAGTCTGAGCAGTCAGTGCAACTTCCATTTTCAATTTGGCAGTGGTGGCAACTAGTGATTTATAAAAAATTCGACCATTTTGCCGATTTTGAGTTAATTCCAAAACCTCTGAACATGGTATCATCACCAAACTTGCTGGAGAAGTGTTGAGGGTATACTACAAAAAAAGTATGTCTCTGACACAAACAGTTTTTGCACAAATTAAGTTCAAAGTCAAGTCAAAATTCATTTTAAACTTCATTTATGCAAAAACGACATGTGTTGGTGCAAAACCTTTTTTTTTCAAATGTTCCCACAACCCTTCTCTACATCTCCAGCAATTTTGGTGATGATTTCATTTTCAGAGGCTTTGCAATCAGCTCACAAAATTAGCAAGTTGAAAAATTCAGCCATCTCTATTAGTGATGGCTGAACTGTCCACAAGGCGAAGAAAACAAACCAGTACAATATGTTCGTTTTTGACATGTTCTTCTCCGGTGAAAAGTATGGGTGTTCGACCCGCCCTGTTCACAGGCAGGAAGAAGGTTATTCCACTGGCTGGATCAGAAGCAGAAATATCCGGCCAGTGGAAGAATTTTTTTTGGGTAGAGAACCTGGTCACTAGTGAAAGAAAAGACCTTAAACCAGAAGTGACATCAGTGACGTTACGTCTGCATATAGAAACCGGGAACTGTGTGTTCCAGGTACCGGAAGTGACGTCAGTGAATCTCCCCGCAGACGTAGGACTTTTTTTTAAAAATCCAATACGCCTGTTCATGGACGGACCTGGCTGAAGTTGGGGCCTCACTAGTGGCAATGTGACACAGCAAAAACAAATGTATTCCACAAATTAATGAGGAGTTGGTGGTGGAATACCACTGTCTTTCTTTTTTATTTCATCATTTCGGTTAATGCGGGTATCCTATATATATTTTATATACTTTTTTAATATATTTTTTTTATTTTATGTTTTAAACATGAGTAACCATGAGCCTATGGGAGAGGCTCTCAACCTGTTGGTTGGGACCCACAGCATCAGCCCTCCTGCTAACAGGTTTGGTGGTGAGTTAGAAGGGAGAGTAATGTCCCCTCCTAACATCATGTGAAAATGATGTGCGTGGTGGAAAAAAATCGTGCTGGAAATATCATGCTGGAAGGGATTTAGAGGAGTTTCACTTCCGGTATTTGGAATGCGGAAGTGACACTCCACACCAACACTTCCGCGTTCCAAATACAGGAAGTGACTTGTTGCGGGGTCGCAGGTCAGGTTGAGAATCACTGGCCTATGATCCTCTTTAACTGGCCCTTGGGACACAAATTAATACTATGAGACAAACAATGGGGAACAATTTCTACCCCTTTCTCCAGTAATGTTGCACTATTCCTTTTACATAGGCTCACAACAACAATGGTGGCTATTCTTTCTATTGACAGTGCACGGTAATGAGGCACTAGTCCTTCCTCTGATGCCAAAACTATATACTCCCAGTAAGTACAAGTACTAGGTCATCTTCCACTCCCAACAACTATAAATACTGGAGTATTTTTCTTACACTAACCATAGAGCTTGAAGCATTGATTACTCCCTTTAACCACTAATTGCAATTTCCCTTTATATATGTTGTTGTTACTGACAACACAGCCTCTATAAATGATCTTCCCAAAAATGTGATTTGCATCACTTCTTTTATACATTACTGGATATATATACAATGAGCGAAAGCTGTGTAGTTGCTTATTTTCACCCATAATGATCAGAAACAACTGTGTCGGGTGAGTTACATTTAAATTCTGTACATAGCTAAAGTCTACCTCATCTGATATCCATAATGCAGACATATGCTGCAGTTCTTTCCAGCGAAGATAACACAATTCTTGTGAGTTCTGCGCCTAAGGGAATGTACAAACTGCTTGTGCGGCAATAATGTTCTGCTGCATCACAAGTACACTAACTTTAACACTTGTCTCATTGACAACTAGTAGAACTGTAGTGTTGTGCGAGTGCTGTATATGAAACTACTCACAACACCAGGTTCTTTGGGTTGGATGCCCTCTGCTCGATCACCAGATTCCGCTTACAGCCCAATAACTCCAAGGTCCACACCAGCAGGTGGGGGCTATTTACAGTTTTATTGAGGAATATTTACACATGTAGCACCAGTTCTCTCTAGTTCTCTCTGGAGTCACAGGAAGAAGCAGGAAAAAGCCCAGAAGCTTCCAAAGGACTTCTATTTATCTCCTTGGAATGGGGCTTGCCTAAGGCCTGTTACTGGGCAGGACTAGGTTTGTTACATTTTGGAGGGAAGGATTTAAGTACACACCCAGACATGAGTCATGGTACCAGCTTTTCATAAACAACAGGTGTAACCCTTTCAGGGATACACACACCATATACAGCATATATTACATAGTGCATATATTACAGTTAAGTGACTGTTTCTCCGGCCACTACAGAACTATTGCAGCCTATTGTAAAAAAAGTTAGCTTCTCTTCAGGGTCTCAGAGACTTTCATGGCCCTTCTCCCTAATTGTCTGCTTGATATGAATGACTTGTAATCACCTTTTCATGATCATAAAAGTCCATTTCATATTTTGTGACATGGTACTTCAGAAAGCAATGACAATGAAAGCAATGCAAATTTATCTAAAAAACTGTTCACATTCTGTGCCACGGCTCCCTTCTTTGTATGTGATTTTTAAGTTGTCATGACAAGGAGGCTCAAGAGTCCAGTACCCTTTACAATAATGTACCCATGACACGGGCAGGGCTGCTTATGTCAGATGGCTGTTGTGCAATATTAACAAATATGACAAACAAACAATATATAAATGAGACTCCCACACCAAACTGATGCTGGCAATAAATGACCACAGATTTAGTTTTTTTAAATGTTTCTGCAATAACAAACATTATAATTAACATCAATAAAAAAAGGTCCCTGACAGTGCTGAATGGGGTACTATACCAACTAGATTTCACTATCCATATCAGCCACAATATCTCAACTCGCTGGGTATGTTATTAAACAGCCTCATTTCTTTATCTTCCATTTACATTAAGACAGTAGCCCTTTTACCTATTCCATATAACCAGTCTGAACTTCAGACTGTTAAGGCCCCCATACACGTGTCGGATTCCCACCGGATTCCGGCACGATCGATTC
>CM070033.1:27809902-27832930 GCA_036250615.1 Ptychadena robeensis
AATCGATCGGCCCGGAATCCGGCCGGAATCCGACCCGTGTATGGGGGCCTTAAGGCTTGCTTTAACAAATCCTTCCAGTTCTTCTTTCATCACCACAGCACTGCCAGGACCCACCATGCTGTGGCTTAAATGCAAAATCTGCAAAAACATATTAAATAAAGACCAATAAAAATTCTATATGACAGGCAAACATAATAATCAATATGCAGGGCAAGATATGAAAGGGACATTTCTATGTCTCTACTTCCCTTTTCCTTCCTTAACTCAACCCTTGATATATACTCCCTGAACATTAATCCACCCACCCGTAACTACCTTTCCTCCCCCAGCCCACCCAGTCAAACACCCTTCCCCTGATGCATGGGACCTTCTTGCCCCAAAATATGTTGCCTTGTCTTTTCCAGTTCAAAAGGAGAATTTTATACATTTTGGATGTGTTACTCTTGACCTGCCACTTCACATCTTCCAATTTTCCTTTGTTTTGATATCAGAAACTAGGAACAGGCACTTCCCAACACTACTAAAGCCCTCCATACACCTTACAATCTTACCATACAATTTTGTACAATCAACTTTTCTTCCACTAAAACCAATATGAGGAGCTTTCTAAACCTTCCAATCACTATATAGGACCTAGCACTACATAGTTGTAGTAGATCTAAATCAAACTGTATGGAATGATCTCTAGGTGTTTGGGGGGTTTAAGGCCACAAATCTCCAAGTATGGCAAACCTTATGAGTATGCTGGAGTGTTAAGCCCCCCCATACACCTTTAGATCACTCCATATAATTTTCGTTAGATATACCAACAACTATGTAGTGCAGAGTCCTCCCTGATAGAATACATAGTGATTGGAAGGTATATATCACTGCTATGTAGTGATGGGTCCTCCCTGATAGAATACATAGTGATTGGAAGGTATATATCACTGCTATGTAGTGCCGGGTCCTCCCTGATAGAATACATAGTGATTGGAAGGTATATATCACTGCTATGTAGTGACGGGTCCTCCCTGATAGAATACATAGTGATTGGAAGGTATATATCACTGCTATGTAGTGACGGGTCCTCCCTGATAGAATACATAGTGATTGGAAGGATTAGAAAGGTCCTCATAGTACATGGTTGTGATAGAAGGAAAGTTGCACAGAAATTGTATGGTAAGATTGTAAGGTGTATGGGGGGGCTTTAGTTGTAGTATGTATGATCGTAGCAGTCTATAGTAGTAATGGTTGCTACCCCATCCCAAGGCACACAGAAAAGAATGAATGATAATGCTACTAAGCATATGCAGTAATAATGAATCTAGTAGCCCATACTAACCATCTCTGATAATGTGATTTTTTTGTTTATGGTAACATATTCTTTATTTCTAGTTTAACGTGCTATACCTCCAGAGGTGCGATGACGCTTTCTTAGGATTGCAAAATTGCCTAAAGTAACATGGCCTGCTATATAACATATGTAACCTACTTAAATCTGGTAACATCATGTTTTCAGGATTTTCTTATACCCCTGTGTATAACCTTTGCCAATGTTTGTGGCTTAAATACACTAGTTATAATTCAGGGTATGTTATGGTCCTTGCCAAGTTTTTGGTATTCCAGGGTAGGAAGCCCCACTTCCTGGTGCTGCTTGGTTTGCACTACATACAACCTGTGGATGATGTATTGCCTTCTGTTCTGTCCTGGTTCCAGGTTGGACAGATAATTAATACACTAGATTACAGAGGTGTAATCACAAAGGAATGTAGTATGAAGTCACCTGAGACTGAAGGCCAGGGAGCACCTCATCCGGAAATTACACAGTACAGCAGGTACTATACCAATCTTACTATGACTCTCGTGTTTACATTCTCTCTTTGTGTCAAATACAAGACTATAGTACAATAGGCGTGATGGTAGCATTTAACCCTTTTATGTCGTGTGATTGTCTTTTTGTGTACTTACAATGACATGCCATGCAGTACAAGGCATTCAAATTAAAAAAATCATGGAGAAAAGTGGGGTGACTGGGTGGTACAAGTCACCACTTCCCCCATTGTTCCTGATAAGAAAGATCCATATTCTTAACAAGGTTTTGCATTTGCAGGGTGAACAGTGTGGTGATGATTGGATGTTATTCTCAATGGGGTGAAAGTATAGGAAAATAATGTTGAGCGGCATATAGTATAATCGAGTGTGCGTAATTTTCGATGCAACTGTATTCTATTGCCTTACATCGCGTGTAGTCGTTCGCAATTTGCAAAGATAGCCATATGCAAAGATTCTCAAACCAGCTTTACAGCTTCTGTTCTTCATTTTGTGATCTTAGGCTGTCCATACACCTTTAGATCTGTCTGTAAGATATACTTTAGATCTACCAACAACTATGTAGTGCCGGGTCCTCTGCGATTGAACACAGGTAGACTTGATGGTTTAGAAAGTCCCTCATATTACATGGCTTTGGTAAAACAAAAGGAGATCTAAAGGAAATCTGACAGAGAAATCTAATGGTGTATGGGGACCCTTAGTCAGTACAAGCACTGTGCATATTGCGCGTATCCATTGGCAATGTACACTAATATGCGAAATGTTGCAATGTCGCATAGTCGTCCAATATATTTAGTGAAAGTTTCCTATGTCTTATTTTAATGCTTCTACGGACATTTCTGACAATTGTCAGAATTCAAATCCTGACAATTTAATTATTATCTAAACATAACCTAGGCTCTAGGTAAAACAACATTTGTGACTTAAGGCCCCCATACACCTTACAATCTTTCCATACAATTTCTGTACAATCAACTTTTCTTCTCCCAAAACCATGTAATAGGAGGAGCTTTCTAATCCTTCCAATCACTATGTATTCCATCAGGAAGGACCCAGCACTACATAGCAGTGATTATATACCTTCCAATCACTATGTATTCTATCAGGGAGGACCTGGCACTACATAGCAGTGATATATACCTTCCAATCACTGTGTATTCTATCAGGGAGGCCACTATACTACACAGTTGTTGGTAGATCTAATGGAGATTGTATGGATTGATCTTAAGGTGTATGGGGGACTTAAGACAGCTTGTTACTGCATCCTACTAAATTTGCAAGTATGATATTTAAATGATCCCACACAAACCTGCAGCTGGGACATTTTATATGACACCGAATAATTTTACATTTTCACACTGGAAGCTGGAGGAGAAACTTGGCAAACTCTATACTCAGTGTTCACTAGTGCTAATCAGCATCCCAGTGCTGATGGACAGCAATGTTACCCTAACTTTCATTAAAGAACCACTCAATAAAATGATGTCCCAACCCTTCCTCACTCATTACAGAACCATCAAGGTTGTCTATGTGTAGTTACGCTTCAGGTGCTGGTTCCTAATGATATATATTAAAGCTATTCCATTTTATAATGAAACTTATGTTCCAGTGTAGTAAAGTTGAAAAGTAAGAATAATGAGGTTTTATAACTGGAAAACATATCTGTGCTCATACTTCACAATCAGATTGTATACAAGCCAATTGAAATCTAACTCGGTTAGTTCAGTGTCATGAACGAGTCACCGCTAACATATCCAAAAACGCGCACATTGTGCTACTATGGCTTTAATGCACCCATTGACTCTTATGGGGAAAAATACATCAGAGATGTGCCTGAAAAGCTTTTCAATACCCTATACCAGTGGTGGCCAACAGAGTTGATATGAAGGGCCACAAGTGCGGCCCTCGGCATCACTAGGGCCGCACATAACATTTTCAATCTATATTGATTTATTTATGCATTTTTATGAAAAAATAACAGCAGACAGAGCTAAAATAGTGGAATAGTGGGAGCCTAGGCACTCACCAAAATATCAGCCAGGGAGCGATGCCCCAAGGTGGTGTGCCGTGATTCCCAGAGCGATCATTGTGCAAATGTTTGGTGATTTTTTCGTTACCATGTTGCAATCGATTAACGGGCAATCGAGCCATGTTTGGCCATCTTTACATGTATGATTAACAGTACAATCTGTGCATTAGCTGAAGTATCTGGGTAGAGTAGTGTATGAAGCACAGCTAAAAAACAATTTGTCACAATCAGAGAAGTTTTGTGTTATTTCATAGCTGTGTGTCTCACAAACGAAATGGGGTTTTAAACTGTAAGAAAGAAATAAAAATAAAAGTTATACAAAAAAATTACCATCTCTAATAACTAAAATGTATTTATTTAAACTTTTTTTTATGAAATAAATAACTGAACTAGATGTTTTTAAATATCTTTTTTTTATTTTGATTTACATAGAAAGATAGCTAAAGAAAACCTCTGTTGGATCGCCATGTAAATGAATAATATGTTGCACTGTAAGTTATTGGGTTAAAGCTTAGTTGTAAGATTGTATTTCTTGGAGAGCTAATTATTCCTCATTTGATTTCAGGGTAACGTCCAGTGTATTGGCCATGTTGTGTAATGCATTATTGTATAACCCCTATAATGTTTCCTGGTGACATTGCATTTCTCAATATGTTCTATTGAGCCAGTGATTGTGTTTTATTTGCTTTTGTGTCCTCTTCATGTTTCTTAGTACATAAAATCAATTAGTACAAGACTAGTATAGTGAAAAGTCACCCAGTGCACATGGCCACCTCATATAATGGGATAATGGCACTGCACAATGATGTCACTGCCAACAAGTAAACTGGTGCCAATGTTCTTAGAATGATAAACGCCTAATTATATTAGGAAGTCTGCCAAAACCAGCCGCCTTAATAATAAAAGAGAACAAATGAAAGTGCCTGGAGAAGCACAGAGCCTTTCTCTTCTCCATGTGTCAGTGTGAGAGATGTGTGGGTTCTGGGTTGGCACATGAATGTTCTGTGGGAAGGTTTGTCCATGTCCCACGCTGTGATTGTGCTCAAGCTGCATATTAATGTTCATTTATGCGGCCAGGAGCCAGAACATCCCTCCTTGTCTTCTAACAGAAACTCCTGTGCAGCTCCTGGTCTCTTAGTAAGTCATCAGGCAGCTACAGGTATGAAGAATGATTCCATTATGGACATTGTTCCCCCATCATACAATGAACTATTGTGTTATATAAACTGACAAGGACTCCAGAACACTCTGACTAATCAATGTTAAAGTGAACCTGCTATTTACCCCTGTACAATGAGTCTGCCAAATTGGTCAACATGGCATATTTATTGCACAGATGGCTTGCAGGTTGGCAGGGATTACATCCCAACTTAAAGCAGCCCTATCCTAAACATGAAAAACAATGCAAACCGTACTAAAGAAAAAGAAAAGACAAATGATTACTTACTGATGACCCAATATGATCCAGTAAAAAAGTATCGCTTCATATTTGTTTCAATACAATTAAACATACCTACATGGTGTTCAGAAATCATGCACAGTAGCGTGTACAGAGGAGCTGGAGAAGAAAAAGAATACTACTAGAGGCAGGTATGATTGTATGAAAACAATTATATATATGTTTTACATATTTTGGAATATTTCATGTAAATTTTATTTTTTTAGGTAAAGATATGCTTTAAAAAGTCTAGCTACCAAGTCTAGAGACCATATTTATATATTATAATTTGTCACAGTTTCCATATGTTATCAGCTGCCTTGTTATGAGCAGCATGTTATCAACCCTCTGCACACTTGGCTTTCAACCTTGGCTGTTGCCTGTTGCACACACACACCGAGTTGGGGCCGACAGAGCTGCTAAGATCAGCTCTGGAAGGCAGCATGATGACGTCATCACGCTGCATTCCCGAGCTGTAAGCATCGGCGGGCACCCTTTGTGTGCCGGCCATTAGCTTCAATGAAGATGCCGGTCTTCATTGAAGTTAATGGCATCGACCGGCATCGGCCAGAGAACATCAGACATGTCCGTTCTCTGGCTGGACGATCAGCGCCCGATTTTGCCGCCGACCGACGGCTGTCAGTGCGCACTCCCATCGGCTGGTGGCAAAATCGGCCGCTGCTCGGTGGGTGTATGGCAGGCTGCTGTCCCAGGGTGGCTACATTCCACATTCATTCATAGTGGAGGAAGGGAACCCCGATATGCCCTAGGGCTATGTTTAGGAATATTATTGGGAGGCAGTCATCTACTATGCAGTGGTCCTATGTAAACCAAGGTGTGAGAAGGGGCTAAATTAAAAGTATTGCTAATGTTTGGTCTGCTTATGTTGCCTGCACAAGGTGCAATCCTGCACCCCACTGTGCATCTGGAAGCGTGGAGGCGCTGGATGGTAGAGGATTGTGTGCTCAGCAACCACAGGTGGTGGACAGATGGGTATATAGCCCTGATCTCCTCCTTTGTCTTGTGGATTTCTCCTTGGACAGACAGGAGGCCGTAATATTGGAATTTGGAGATTTGCCAATAGTAGGGTGGTATTATATCCCTATTGGGGGATACCCCTGTATATGTGACTGAACTGTTTGGCCGGCACACGCTGGACCCCTTGGGTTTGCCTCTAGGGAATTTCCTCCTGACCTGAACCATACGTTAACCTCAGACATTTTTTGACATGTTATTGCTTCCACTATGATATCTGACCAACATATTTTCCTAACGAAGCCCCCTTGAGGGGTGAAACGCGTTGGAATACCAATCACATATTGAACATTTAAGCATACCTGATTATGTATATGCATTAAGGGTATCTTCTGGAATATCAATTAAACATTGAACCCTTGAAGCACATTTGATTATGTATATGTATTAAGTGTTTTTTTAATCTGGATCCTAATAAAATTGTTATTTTACTTATTGTGTTATTAAAGTCTCTGGGGAATAGCCACCCCATTGTCTTGGTTGTGGTATTCAAACCGATGTAAATGATTATTTATGATTGGGATATAGGCACATATTTCTATGGATATTTTCCCATGGTATTAAGTATATACGTCAAACATGGTTTAGGTGTGGAGGAAGTCAATAGTGACTTGAACTAAAACCTGGTTCACACCTATCTGCCTTACCTGTGCTGCCTGCATTTTCATGTGTTCTGATGTGAACAGCCCCCCAGAATATAAAGTGAACTTTTTGAACATTGCCTTGCCTAACACAGGTTACATGGATAGACGTAAACTGGTCCAATAGCTCTTCAAATCATTGGTCCATTGGTTCACAAACTCCTGTATGTGATGTTACTCTTCATCATAGACATTGCATTACTTTTCTGGCCCCTAACGTTTCGGTGAGGGCTTCCTATTGTGAGTTTGGTTGCACATCCAGTACTAAAACTGAAACATAATGTCAGTATTTATTTTTTTTTAAAAGATGTAACCCTAGCTGTGAAGTTTCATCTAAGGCCAGTGAGGCTTGTTAAAGCTCAATGACAACTGTGTAGAAACTAGACTTTGGTTCCAATTGTTAATAAGGATAATGATGGTGGTACCCATCAGGCACCATCTAGAATATCAGACTTTCTGAAGGATCCCTAAAAACAAAGGGTCATATGATGAAAACAAGGGGCAGAGGAGGTGTGCTACACTTAGCGCTGGGTTGTGAAACAAAAGTAGACAGATTCTAATAGCATCTTCCCACAGTCCTTGGTTACAAGTGTTTGCCAGTTCCCCACCTCTCTTGACGTAGCCAAAATGTCTGGAACAAAATGCTGTGATCTAATGTTCATGGCAACACAACACAGACACACAGGCAACTAAAAAACTGGCTTCAGTTCAGCGGCAATGTGAAAAAAGATGCTTCAAAGATCAAGGTAAATTTTTTTATGTTCTGTAACCCAAAGTAAACAATAAAAATTCAATCATTAGAAGCCATTTGTGTATAGGTTGGATTCTGGGGCTTATACCAAATGCCACCATTTCCCCCAGGAGGATTGACAGGCTAAAGCTGGGCATAGAGGGGTCGTTTTACCGTCGACTTCCCAACTGACCTAGCAGGCAGACATCATCATGCACGGCAGCTAGTGCAGAGAATCGGCCGGGCACCATTACTAATGGGATCGGCTCTGAATTTACCGGCATGACGGATCACTGTGCGATCCGAAATGCAGCAGATTCTTGGTCAATATGACCAGGGGGGCACCCGATTGCAGGAAGCAATCGCGTGTCAGATTGGGCAGGAATCTGCCCCTCTATGCCCAGCTTTACTCTGTTATCTCATCAGACATTATAATTTATTTTAGACTAAAACATATCACTACAAAGTAGTCTACAAAACATAAATAGAAAACTTGCTAATAAACTATATGTGGAACCCTGGCTTTCTTGTGAAGGAGAAGCATTCTTTCTTGCCATTCACTGAGTTTCATAAATTCGACATACATATTATGTATCATCATTCAGTAACACCCCAGCTGTGCGATGAGTGTGGGTTTCCAGCCGGGAATATAAAGGGCACCATTTCACCTGTCAGTCAAATAAATTTGCATGTCATTTCAAATAAAATCCCTGTCTATAAATGTTATTTGAGGTCAACCAGGACCTGGCCTAAACCAGGAACCAGCCGCTATGTATAATGAGATAAATTTATCTAATTTTCATGGTGCATTGGTTGGATCTGGAGTGGGGGTCTCAGTGCTGACAAGTGAAAGAAAAGCTGTCAGGTTTTGTATACAGTAATTATTATGATCTTTTTTTCTTAAACATTCTTAGATTTGCATTGTGGATTAAGTACCCGATATTAGCAACACACTAGTAAATCAATCTGCTATAAAGTGACAGCCTGGTTGGGTGGTCCGGTATTTTCCATGCACCGTGCTATAATTTATTGCACTTATCTCTTATTATTATATTAACCTCCCTGGGGCAGGAAACTAAAGTGACACCTCCCACCTCCTCAGCGTCACCAATGGCGCTGAAGAGGCAATAGACGAGTCTGCCCGGATTCAGAATCAACACCGACTTGCCAAGGATAAAAAGGTATGCCAGAGTGTAACTTTTGTGAACAAAATTAAAGCCGGCCATAGTTGTGGGCGATCAACTGGCCTGCGTGCTCACGCCGAGCACATGGTGGCCGGTCGCCCGCAACTACAGGGAAGCCCATCTTGAGGTTTAGACCCAAAAAGGGTGGCCGATCCTGTTGCTGTAGTTAATTGGCTACAATCTGTTGGGAACCCCTGTGTTAGTGGCATCCCAGGATTGCCAGCAGTTCTGTTGCCAACTCATCAGAACGTGGTGACGTCACCATGCTCTAAGGAGTCTGCTACAAGTCGGCCATGGATCAAGGCGTCTATGGCTGGCTTTACCCCATGCTGGGTTGGTGCAAATCATCACGGAGGTTAATCAATGGATATGCAGTCTGTATTACATTCATAAATGCAGGGACATTAATTGGGCTTTAACTCTTTCATTGAACATCCTTACAGGTAGGTATGTAGAGGTTCTAGGATCACCCAATGACAAGAGGCGACTAAATGCTCAACAAATTGCATTTCAAATGAGGCCCGAGGGGTCTCATTTTAAACACAGCTATTTTAAACACAGCCACTTTGAGCGCTGTGCATGCTCTCGGCCATCTATCTGGCTCATATCTAATCGCGGCTATCCCTGTTTTTGAGCAGGATCAATCAATCGCTCGAAAACAGGGATATTGGACATGACTGTAAAACCACGGTCGATGTTCGTTGCTTTGGATGGAGACCGCGTGAACCTTTATACATCGATTCCCACTCCTGGTACACCTGCTTTGGATGGAGACCGCGTGAACCTTTATACATCGATTTCCACTCCTGGTACACCTGGTGTTGTGAGTGCTGCTCCGGTGTTTGCTCTCACTGGCTGGGATTTGCAGGCAGCCAGGAGAAAAACACAGCATGGCTCCCCCGCCCACCCCCTCGGTCTCCATACCAAGTAATGGACAGCGAATAGGGTTTTCCAACATGTTGGAACCCTGTTCAATCGAGGATCTATTGATCCCACTCAAAGGAAGGCATACAGATCTCAATTCCTTAACCTCCCTAGCGCACTGCTGAGGTCCAATTTCTGTACCAAAAGTGCACCATAGACTTCAATGTTACATTTTTCTTTATGTTGTAGGCATGTAACTTCCCAAAATATTTCGTACAAGGGTCTAATAGACATCCTGACTATAATAATGTTTGAAACAAACAATTATGTAAAAAATTTTTTTTTTAAATAAAATTTATTAAAAAAACACAAAAATCAGGGCACAAAGCTATGCTGCTATGTACTAAATCTCGCCCAAATAAAGTCTCTGGTGCCCCAGATGTGCCCATTTGCAGTTAACCCTCTCTAACCTGGTGTGATGGATGTGATAAAATCACACCAGGGAAGAGAGGTTTACTGCATATGGGCACATCTGGGGCACCAGAGACTTTTTATTCTGGTGAGATTTAGTACATAGAAGCACATTGAAATCAGTTTTCTACATAGAAAACTGATTTCATGCAATGTACTTTCAAATTTCCCACTGCCTCCCGCTGTCGGTGCCCCGATGTTCACTGGACGGCACCATCTCGTCCAGTGCGATAGTGAGAGTAGCAGCGCTACTGCGCTGGACGAGATGGTGCCGTCTCGAACGCTAGGGCGGTTAGTAGATCAGAGCACAATCGAGCACTCACGGCATTTGATTGTGCTCAAATCTATCTCGAAATCAAGTCCTGTATGTCCAGCTTAAGTCATAAGGTTTGTTATCAAGTACCTCTCCTTTGCATACCTGTTTAATAAAGTTCTATAGATTTTTATTGAAATTCTAATATAAACAAAAGATAAAAGTAGACATCCTCCAATTTGTAAAGCGGACATTTGTGATTTGGAAAGCATGTGATGGGCTGAGGTCTCAATAACGTGCTTCAATCTTTCTTTACTCAGCTTGTTCTGTCTTCCTGAAATTCATCAGATGCTTCTAGTCCTCTAGTTTGTATTAGTTTTTGTATTAGAGAATTCTCTTAGGATTGTTCTTTCCTGACTGCAAAACAATAATGAAAATCAATGTATTTCATATATTCTGTTTTAAGAAGGCTTGATTGTGCTATGCATTGCTCGAGTTGAGGGCTTTTTGATTCCTTTCATCCCTTCTCACCATAACCTTCACTGGTACTTCTCTTTTGTTCGGCTTCCAAGCCCCACACCATAGAGCCATGGTTTCCATGCACTGCACTGATGATGGCCAAGGAGCCTGAAATGGCTGTATGCAGTTTGGAATAAATGACTCTGTACCATAATGCTATATTTGCACTGTACACAAGCGGTTTCTGGATGTGCATTTGGCTGATGGGGCGAAAAGGAATAATTTGCATGGTTCCGCCCACTGTCCCAAAACAAGGGCTTCCACCTAAAGTTTTGGGATTTGTGCTGGATTGGGCTGTGTAAATACCTTCTGTTTTAAGAAGGCTTGATTGTGCTATATATTAGTAATAAGAGATTGTTTGGATATATTGTGTACATGTCACCAGGCCTGGGGTGATACCGCAGGGATAATATAGTCGTCACTGCTGTGAACTAATTGTCATTTGGCCTTGTTGTTGTAAGCCAACTGCAATAAAGCATTAAATGGCACGAGGAGTTTCTCTTTCTTCTTGCATGAATTCTTTAGTCACTTACTTTTTTCAGTTCTCAGTATGAACTGTTCTGAAACAAGCCTTGTTCTTACTTTCTTTGAAACAGGATGGTGATGGGAAATATCTAAAAGGGTTTATTTGAAGACAAATTGGGCACATCATCTATGCCTATTTACCATCATGTCCAAGAATATAAGAGCTTGTGTCACAAAAGAAAAAAAAATTCTACAAGTAAATTTAACACAATCTTCACAAAATCACAGTAAGTTCTTTTATTCATCTTTGTTTTGCATATCAGATCTACGTTGAGTAGAGCTATGGTTCATTCGCACAGGTTTCTTGATTGTGACAACCAGGGCTGGCATAAAAATGTTTTATTTATATATATTTATATTTATTTATTTAGATTTTGGTGCTGCCTTGACTGAATCCCAACATTTCTATTGGCATGCCAACTAACCTCGCTTTAGATTTTCTTTCCACTTGTCTGCATGGACATGACAGTATGACGCATTCATGCAGACCAAACAGAGGTTCAGGTCTGGTTACTGCTGCATCAGCCTGCAAATCGGCGGCAAACAGTGGGCAATCTGCTGCCTGCATGGACTCATAATGCCAATGCCATTGGCGTAGCCAAGTGGAAACAAAGCCTTAAGGTCCTCATAGTAGTCGTATTCGGTGTCAAAATCAGCCGTGGATTGCGGGTGTCCACATGGGGCGACAGATCCTTGTTGCACCAAAGACATGTCCGTAAATCTGTGGCTGATGCCATTAGTTTGAATGGGGAGCGGCGCCCCCATCCAAACTAACGTCTGGCACACAAAGGGTGCCTGCCGATACTCTGAGCGATGGAGAGCAGCGTTGCACATTGCACTCCACCGCTCAGCTACATGTGTGGGGGCCTTTAGTTATTATATAAACACAATGCTGCGTCCTCTGTCTCCATTATCGTTGCTAAATAGTATACCACTGCCAGTGACAATAAAGTGAATACACTCAAGACTCCCCCTTCTCCTTATTGCGTCATTTTCATTACCAGAGTGTGGGTAGCACATAGAAGGGTATGATGTCTGAACTGCCCATATAAAGTTAACTTCAAAATCTAGTGGTTTAACAGTTGTTGTTTTTTTAGGGGGGGGGGGGGGTAAGATTATAAACTAACCATCTAAGAACTACTGTCAACCTTCGTGCTTTCACAATTGCTGGTATGTTAAAGCAGGTCTATCCTAGAGAAACAAATAGCAGAAATATCGAATTAATCTTGGTTTATGCCTAAACTGGCACGAAGGTGAAGGAATGCTCCACAATCCTTAAATAAATATACTTTCCTATTATTCCCTCCAGTCCTGACACTTGCCATTTCTAGTACTGGCTAATGATTCCTCTGTTGTCCGTCTTCTGCAGTATACCTGCAGTATAGATGTATAGAGTTGGATACTTTATTTATGCTGAAAACAGATCTCCCAAGACTTGTGTATGGAGCTTCATTAAGGAATTGATATCTCCCTTCACATATCTGGGCAGAGTGGGGATGCCAACTCTGAGGAACATCATTGGAGAAGAGGAGAGAAGCAGGACAGTCGGGATTTAATGATTACAGGTTTTTCTATTAGTTGTTTTTACAGATTGTACGAGGAACATGGAGCACAATAGGTGCGTAGGCCCCTGGCAATATCAGCAGGTACTACAATTATGTTACAATGGGAGTACTGTGTTAATCCTAGAGCTAGATATATCTACTTTATTTCTTGCCGCAGATTTTATACCACAATATATATTATATATGTCATGCACGCAAATTATTCTGGTGGTTTTGGAAGGAAAACACAATTAATTAGGTATTTACTGTGAAAAATGATGTGACGGTCTGCAAAACATATTCTTGTTATCTCATCCCAGCACGGTTAGCATGTAGTTATAAGGAAACCATAATAATAAATGCAGCAGGCAGCATCCGTGTGTGGGTGTAAGAGATATGACAAGAAATCCAATATTTCACTTTAAAGCCTGCCATACACACGCCGATGTGTGCAGGCAGACTAGTCCCGATATCTTTCCGGGAGGCTAACGTGATGACGTCATCACGTTAGCCTCCCATTGCATTATGGGGCCCCTTCAATCGGCTGGGCACCCTTTGTGTGCCGGCCATAAGCTGCAATGAAGACGCCGCTTCATTGCAGCTTATGGCATCGGCTTTCATCGGCTCCCATCAGCCAGAGATTATCGGACATGTCCGTTCTCTGGCCGGCCGAGAAGTGGGGCGACAGGGATCTGTCGCCCCATGTGGGCACATGCCGATTACACATGCCGACCATTAAAAATCGTCCGCTTATCGGCATGTGTATGGCTAGCATTATTCAGCTTTGAAATCTCTGAGGCTGATTATTATCCATGTGTATGGGTTAAAAGTGGATTAGCTGAAAGAAGACAAAGTTTTTTTTAATGAATTAAAGAACAATGAGTGTGTTTTTTTTTAATTTTAATTTTTTGGGGGTAAATAGTGAAGAGTGTGAGAATAAGCTGTGGAAGTAATCCTGTCTCAGCATCTCCATTACAGGACTTGTTCCAGTCTAGGAAATCAGTAACCCGTGTATGAACAAGGAAGCAGATACACGCTGCACTTTATACCCTTTAACCTGTTTCTAGGTTTTTGGCTTTCTTTCCCTTTGCCATTTCCCCAATACCTTTTTGAACCTGTTACTATGTTGACACATACCAACAATGGCTGTATATCCACACATGTGTTGTTTGCAATCATTTATACACTCATATACTCATGTTAGTGCAGCAGGTTTACATCTCTAAATTGCCCCAATACTTACCCTCCTCGGACATCCATTGTTAACCATCTTTAGCTTGTGGTAGTATAACGGAGCGGTTCAGGGATGATCTTAGTAGAGTCTGCCAGGGGAAGGACCCTGAGGAGTACGTGACATGGGACACAACATGCAATAGTACCTCTGTCATCTTTGGCATGCTTCTCCCCTTCCCTATCCCCTATGGGCAGCCATCTTGGGTCTGGTGGAGGATAGGGGTACTGAAGCGTGGTGATAAACAGCTTCCCCTTCTGAACAGATCCATTGTGATCAGTTTAATCAAGACACAGTTCACTGGTTTAGTAAAGTAATGTCCACACTGTAAACTGGGGTCTCGCTTTACTAGTAAAAGGATTATACACACTTGTCACTATCTGTGGTCCCAGAGATGGGGTACAATCTTAGGTAGTTCTGGCAGACACCCTCCAATAATTGTAGCTATCTGTTCCCTCTGGACTGGGCTTTATTGATAGAGATAGTTTGCAACTGTGTGTGAAGAGGAAGATGATCAACTCACATTGTCTAATGGAAGGTCCTGAGGCCAGTGCCATGTGGGATCCTGACAGACTGCTGTTTCAGACACCACAGCAAGCAGGGTCACATCCAGGGCAGGAACTAACCCCTCCTATGTATCATGTTTATATCTCCCTTGGAGCAAGGCAACTCACTTACATCTGGTCTTCAGCATGAGCAAACACATTAACATGGCCAAATCCATTTCACTACAGTAGGAAAAATAGTTACAGCAAAAGCAGTGTTCTCCCCAGATTTTTTTTTCAGCCGGGCGGCGCGATGACGTCATGACGCGATGACGTCATCGCGCCGCCTGCACCGGTCCGGCGGCACACAAGTCCTCTGACAGGCGGCGCCTCCCCATTCTTCAGGAGCGCGCCGCAGCCACTGAAAGACTCCGGCCCGCGGCCCCGGTAGTATGCCGCGGGCCGGAGTCTTTCAGTGGCTGTGGCGCGCTCCTGAAGAATGGGAGGCGCCGCCTGTCAGGCTGCTCGCTGCTCGCTGTGTGCCGGGCGGGGACCAAAATCTCCCGGGCGGGCCGCCCGGCCAATCTGCTTTGGGGAGAACACTGGCAAAAGTCCCATGCTTGCGTTTTCTCACCACACTGCAGTGGCAAGCCATGGTAATCTTTTTGGTCCCATGACCTTAACATTTTTCTTTTCTTAGAATCAAAGTCCCTCTGGACTTTGTAAAGCACCTTACTTATACTAAAGAAATAATAAAAATGTGTTTGGATTTTGGCCCTTGATTAATTGGGTTTGGTAATTGTGTCCTGGAATGTTGTTTACGTTTTCTGTGTACCTGTTTATCTTTGGCCATACCGAAAAACCCAACCAGTCAGATTAAAGCTAGCCATACATGCACAGAGTGGGGCCGATTTTGCCGCTGACCGATGGCCACGCGTGCTCGCGGCTGTTGGAAAAATCGGCCGCCGATCGGGGGTGCCCATATGGGGTGACAGGGATCTGTCGCCCCATATGGGCACCAGTTTGGGAACCACTGCTCTATACTATTTAGATTTTTAGGCTTTTAGATTTAGATTTTAGGCCAAGTCAATGGAATTGTCTTCACATGCATTGGTGTGATCTGTTACAAGTATGCGCCAGTATAGGTGCATTAAAGCATTAGGGGTGTTGAAACTATTTGAAAAGTAAATTGCATGCATCTATGTAGAAAACTGCTTTCAATATGCACCTATGTACTAAACATCACCTAAATAAAGTCACTGGTGCCCCAGATGTGCCCATTTGCAGTAACCCTCTCTTCCCTGGTGTGATTTCATCACACCAGGTTAGAGAGGGTTAACTGCAAATGGGCACATCTGGGGCACCAGAGACTTTATTTGGGCGAGATTTAGTACATAGCAGCATAGCTTTGTTCCCTGATTTTTGTGTTTTTTCATAAATTTTATTTTAAAATTTTTTTATTTTATTTTACATAATTGGTTGTTTCAAACATTATTATAGTCAGGATGTCTATTAGACCCTTGTACAGACATATTTTGGGAAGTTACAGGCCTACAACATAATGAAAAATTTACCATTGAAGTCTATGGTACACTTTTGGTACAGAAATCTGGACCTCAGCAGTGCGCTAGGGAGGTTAAAACAGCCAACGCATTCCTAATGCATGGGTTGTGCCTAATTAGATTCATTAACACATAGTTGAGTCAAACCCTACAGTGTAAAAGGTCAGCTAAGTAGGAGTAGCCCTCCAGCTTTAGATTAAACTGTTAATAGGTTCTGTTCAAAACTCTCATCTTTTAAAAATGATAGGAAAGTTTGGTTTAGTCTTTAGGAAGGCGGCAGTATATTATGGGAAGTGGAGTCAGGCCACTATGAAGAAAACTCATATCAATCAACATGTCAGTGACATTTTAGATGCCTGTGTCTATCGAAAGTGAATATTTTACCTGGAGAAAAACATTTTACTGTTTGTAGAATTAGTCACGGTTTCTCGTCAACCAAATGACTCCTATTAGGTAATTATTTACCAGCTGGCGTGGTTCGGAGCTCATGGTCACAGAAACTAATTGAAAGTGCTTCTTTCATAGTAAACCTCTGAAAGGTGACCTAAACTTAACTTGTTTACAAATATTTTTTTTTTTTATTTGCTTGAAATTTAAGCGGATGTACACTCAATATGTAAAAATAACATATGTAAAATTACAATTTGACTTACCTCTGAGCTGGTATGATGGTGGCTTGGGGCTCCACGATCCTAAAATAATATACTTACCTGCTGTTCTGTGGAATTGTATGAGTGATTCCATGTTTATTCGCCAGGCTTCCGAGGGTTAACTCCGGGTGTAATATTGCATGTGGCCACTGGGGGCGTTCAATGGTTTTCTATGGGAATTTTCATTAAAGCACTTTCAATGAAAAGCCAAGATGACAGAATTACCCAGCAAACACTTCGTTCTCATTACGTTTTAGGGCCAGGAAGTGAGGGCGGGCTGCAAGGGATCTTCTCAAATGGCTCCTTACAGGTAAGTTTTTTTTGTTTCCTTTATGCATTCCTCCCTATTATCGGCACTCTTAGTGCAATTCATAAAATCCTAATTTTCTGGTGGTAGATCCGCTTTAAGTTAACATTTAGATTTTTTATTTTGTTTGCTTTAATGATGCATTTTTTTTAAAAAGTGAACTCGCACTGAAAAAGGTTGTGATGTAATGCGTTGCACAATATTATAAATGGTGATATGCTGTAGGGGTATCATAACATGCAGAAAACAAAGATAGGGGTACCCTCAATCCCTAAAGCCCCCCATACACCACATACAATTACCATGCAATTTCTGTACAATCAACTTTTCTTCTACCAAAACCATGTAATATGAGGACCTTTCTACACCTTCCAATCACTATGTAGTCTATCAGGGAGGACACTATACTACATAGTTGTTGGTAGATCTGATGGAAATTGTATGGAGGAATCTGAAGGGGGATGGGGGGCTTAAGACCAATATAAGTGATTTTTATCATTTGATTAAAACTTAAAAATTACTTTATTTAGACTTTCATGATTTACAAAAAAGAAAAAAGGTTAAAAGACTATAGTTGTTCACTTGTTTATTACCAGATGAACATCCTGAAAAGTTCACCTTTTCTCTGAAATCCAGTTATGAACTCTCTAATACATAATTGTGCCTAGGTACACCTGTGCCACAGTCTTATAGCTATATATGTATGGCAGGGGTTCTGACCGAGGGGTACACATACTCCTTGAGGTATTGGAACCAAATACTAGGGGGTTGTACTTGATCTCTGTGAAGTTATTTTTGCTATTTAATGTATTCATTTATACTTAGGTAGTACCTGAATTGAACTTCATAAACTCTTTAAGAAATTCTGCAGCTTTAATTTTAAAGTTCATATATTTTAATATTTGTATTTACTTAACAAATGTGCATTTACTTGTTTATCATCAAATCCATAAATATATGCGTACTGTTCGCACACTTTGAGAGCCGTCTGTATCCAATACTGCTCACATAACCCTCTCTGTCTGCATTCTCATTGTAAACAAACCCAGGTGCTGGAAACCTCCATAACAGGTCTTATACCTCCAATTGCATCAACATAGAATAGGAGAGGGATCCGCACTCCGGGGTTAAAAGTAAAAAAAATATCTTTATTCCATATTACATGAACAATAAACAGCACACACTGGGGTCACCCTAGCCAGCCCCCCTCCCCAACGCATTTTACTCTAAACAAGCTTGCTTGTGGATTTTTTCTTCGACATTGCACCAACATTCTTTCTGTATCTGACTACAGTTGTGTACATTGTGCTTTTTTGCCGTTTTACTTTGACAGAATTCATACAAAATGTTGTCAAAACACTATAGTGGATTGATTGATTTTGTGAAATCTCATACATGAACATGAGAAGCAGCTCATTGAGAACTTCAGTGACATGAGGAGACATCACTATCTAACAAGAAGCAGTTGGAAGCTATGGGTTTGTATTTTTCCAATTTCTCATTTAAAAAAAAAAGGATCTGAGCTCTCCAATTATCCAAACAGAAAGATCAGCATTGCTTTTAGACCATTTAGGTATCTTGGCATAAGTCAGTAATGGGTTTTGCTTGTCTTCATGTTACACAGTAGCCCTCCATGATGTGGAGACTAGAGCCTCTTTCGATGGGTAACCCCACATTTATTATTGTGCCTGGCACGCAGTTTGATCTGATTGTGTTATGTTCTGTATGATAATCAGATTATTATCATGAACAAAAACAGAACAGCTTGCTCTATTAAAATACAGTCCACTGAGCTGTTTATGCAAAGCAGGTCATTTTATATTCCATGCATCAAAGGCTCCTCGTTCCCTTGTCTTTATTATTTTGTGTCTCTGATTTCACCTTCAGCAATCTTGTGTTAATGGGTATAAAAAAAAGATGGCAAGCCATTGTGTCATGGATGGGGCAGAGGGAAGAGTTAAGCACCTTGGGTACATCAATAGAAAAGGGAGGGGTTGGTGCCAAAAACATGACCCCCAAAAAGAGATGCTGAAGTTATTTATGGGAGAGTCAACATTTGCCCCTTTGCCTTGGATGGTACAGGACCTTGTCCTGACATTTTTTCATATGCTTATTTCATATGTTTATGTATCAATAGACAATCCCCATTAATTCCCTGTATTTTCTGCTGTTGTGGACCAGTTGGTTCCCTGAGAATAAAACTACTGATCAGACACTTTACAACACTAAAAGGAACTACTCTATCACTGTTGAGAGTTCTGAATTGCTCTCTAATGTCAGGAATCTCAGAGATGCTACATCAGGTTGGAGGATTAAATGTATGCATGCACAGTAACATGGGTGGTCCATACCTAAGTGCAAGGGTTACAAAATGTTCCATTGGGAAGATACATATAAAGAGAATATTTCAAGAATTTTTGCAATAAGAAGGATCACAGAAAGGCTGAACATTTATAGCAATTAAACAATGGCACCAATGTTTTCAGTGCACCGTAAGGTTGCCCAATCTGCTTTTATTTAGATATAGAGGCAATTTAAATGTCCCAATTTAGGATTTTTCGGACAGATAAATCATATATTTTAGGTAAGTGCAAATGATGTGCAGGGTGGGAAGTTAGAGGGCAAAGTAATACCTCCTAAGTTACTCTCCCTCCTAACTTCCCACCTAGCTTGTGGGCATCGGCCCTGGTGCTTTCAGTGTACTCAGCGACCCCTGTAAAATGGTCATATGACCCACAGGTAAAGAACCACTGCTCTAGGGGAATATAATGTAAAATATAGGAGGGACTATGCAGTCTTGTCCCTGGAATAGATGAAGCCTGCCAGCTTCTGCAGTTGTTTTTTTGCCAAGATCCCCCCCCCCCCCATGGTACAGGCCTGAGGCCTGGGGGTATGCAGGACCTTCCACCATTAAAATATGAGTAGTCCTTTTTCCTAAAAGGCTTGGGGTAGCTACCAGACGGAACCCCTTTATACACTTACTGCCCTGGGATGCTGACTTCCCCCTTTGGAAACTATGGACACCTCTTAGGGTCCCCACACATGTAACGAGCCACGACCGCTTTTGCAGGCGATTAATGCCTGCATTCATGCTCGCTGCCGTCGGTCGGCGGCAAAATCGGCCACAATAGATCCCTGATGCCCCAAAGCTCGGTCACCCAGAGAACAGACATGTCCGTAAATCTCTGGCCGATGTCATTAGTTTGAATGAGGACTGACTTCCCCACCAAACGGCCGCCACACAAAGGCTGTTGTCTCCTTCCTTGTACACTATGGATCTAAAAAAATAAGTGTATATGGCATGTAGCTGTTGGAATGTGTGGAAATGATATCTTCACTTTTAGGAATATTTGGCAATATAGAAAATGGACCGAGGATAAGAGTAATAACAGTAAGGGATCTTTTTTTCTGCAGAATTTAGTTTCTGTTAAACCTACAGATTTTTAATAATCATAGAAATAATAAAAAGTAAAACCAATCTATTTTGATGCACTGTCACAAAAGTGTTAGCAATAGTAGAGTGTTGTACTGTGTTAGGGCCCCCATTCATCTTTAGATTTCTCTGTCAGATTTCCTTCAGATCTACTTTTGTTTTACCAAAACCATGTAATATGAGGGACTTTCTAAACCATCAAGTCTACCTGTGTTCAATCACAGAGGACCCGGCACTACATAGTTGTTGGTCGATCTAAAGGATATCTGACAGAGAGATCTATAGGTGTATGGCCAGCTGTAGCCATGGATGAATACAGAAAGTTTGGAGTTCAAGTGATACCATTTATTGGCTAACTGAAGTGAATGAAAAAGCAAGCTTTCGGCATTATAAAAATTACAATGAATGCTTTTGACTCAAGTTTAGAGAGTAACAGACACTGATACTTACGTAAAAGATCTAATTCTGCTAAAATGATATAATCTGGATTTGCAGTAAACCGGAACATAAAACTGAAAGAACTTTTGTAGAAAGATTCTGAGGCAACATGCTGCCAGCAAACAAAAGCCATTGTATGTGTTTTTGGTAGATCCAAGGAAGATGCAGTTCACACTTCAGACACAGGGGGGCAGCACCGTGACTTTGGCAAACGGCCCAGCTGACAAGCATAGTTAATGAGAATTATCACATTATATATCTGCATCATAAATACTGAACTGTAAATTAAACGGATCACTTTAATTATTAGCCTATATGTTATCTAATCACAGTTCCTAATTGAAGTAGCTCCTGTAAAAAGAGTTTATAATGAATTCATTTAATAGTAAATGAGTCATTTTTAATATACACACCACAAATGGCATCCCAACGCATCTTTAGGCTTTGTCTCCACAGCGTTTTGTGATTCGTCGGGACCCCTACGTTAAGCACAGTGCTTGGCTGGGATCCCGACGGATCACATACACTTTAGCGGATGCTCTGTTCAGACATCTGCCGAGCAGGTAAAGTGTATGGGATCTGTCTGGATCCCCCGCCAAGCACTGCATTTAGTGCAGGGGGGTCCTGACGGATTAGGAGGCATAGCCTTAAAGTGCCCTGAAGTAAAAAATCCCCCCCAATATAACCAATATAAATAAATAAATGTTATTACATCTGAGCTGTCACAATAGCAGAGAAGCACTCCACAATCCTAAATAATATATATTTACCTGCTGGTTTCTGGTCTGCGGCAGTTGTTATATTTAATCCTTTGTAGATACAGCCAGTCATTGAACTGTAGTGACGTGAACGGTCACTAGATGGTGCCATATAATGGTTTTCAATGGTAAAAAAATATAGCTCCATATGCATGTAAACAGGATGTCATTTGTACTTCTTGACAGTATTATTATTGTGTATTTATTTAGCACTGACATATTACACAGTATATATAATCAATTCATTAACTGTCTCTCAGAGGAGCTCACAATCTAATGCCCCTACCATAGCCATGTAAATATGTAACTAACATGGTCATATGTCACAGTCATGTGTAACATAGGGTAAACCAATTAACCTAACAGCATGTCTTTGGAGTGTGGGAGGGAACCAACACAGACAAAGGGAAAACATGCAAACTCCTTGCAGATAGTACCCAGTACTGATGGCCGAACTGTCCGCCGTGTGGACTGTTTGGCACGAACGTTGAATGTGCCTTTTCTTCTCACGAGAATAAGTCTATAATTCTTCCTTTCCAGACCTTTCCTCCCCTGGTCCGGCCGGAGGAAGAATTTTCACTAGAGACACCCAATGTTCGGCCATCACTAGTGTCCAGGCTGGTATTTGAACCCTTGCAGTGAGTACCACTGACTCCTTTCTTAGACCACACGCCAACTTCTTCATGATCAACAGGTAGGATTTACACATAAACGAGGAAATAATCATTGTTTTAATGAAGCACAGTTCACCAAATAGAACTTCTGCACTATAAAGCCACCACAACAGATTCTATATGTGTCAATGTGCCTTAGGGAAATGTCACGCTAGCCAGGCTGCGGTGCATTATTTACCAATAATAAAAACCCACATCACTGGGCGGAGGGGTGGCGGCTCATGAATAGGGTTGCCGGCCGTTCTCGCCCGCTGTCTATGGTGACGGGGCTGCTCCATGGCGGGTATAGTGGCTTGGATGAGGAGGAGGAGAGCAACCTGTCACCCTGGGAGCATGTGTGTCTGTTGGGGATGAAAAAGGTGATCCTTACCAACTGGATTCCGGTTGCGGTACCCACAGTGGCGGAGTTGGTGAACCATTTGCACCATATCATGCTGCTGGAGCA
>CM070033.1:27836831-27855223 GCA_036250615.1 Ptychadena robeensis
ATTCGACTTTCACTTGACCTACACCCCTGGCAGCAAAAACACGAAGGCGGACGCCTTATCTCGCATATTCCCCGGTACGCCGGCTACCTCAGAGCCGGTACCCATCCTGCCGGACAAACATTTCCTCCTCCTGGGCCCCGACCTATTGGAACAGCTGAGAGCCGAGCGGGTCACCAAGTCGTCACCTACGCCCCACTTACGCGAACGTGACGGTCTGCTATGGAGGGACAACCGGGTCTATGTGCCGGAGATCGTCCGCCAAGTGGTGCTGGGTCTCTGTCACGACGGCCCCCTCGCCGGACATTTCGGCATGCAGAGGACATTGGGCTGGAGGAGGCTTCTTGGGTTCCCGCCGGGGGAGTTCATGCGCCGGAGCTAGTCGCCCGCTTCCATTCCCGTTTTCCGGATCGGCCGGGTTCTTCTGCCGTCCGGAGTCCGGCGTTGGGGGGGGGGTTATGTCAGGTCCCTGCTCTGACACCGTCCCCTCCTTCCCCTGAGCCGGGTATATCCTCACCTGGTCAGCTTTCCGCGCCTGGGGACACCGCTGGGGGCTCTAGGGTCTCTGCGGCATCCTCTGATCGGCCGCCACGGGACGATGGCGCTCCCGTGCGCGTGCGCGTTCCCGTGCGCGTGCGCTTTCCCGTGCGCATGCGCGACTTCTGGCTCCCCGACCTTCGCGTGTTAACGACTCTTCTCTCTGTCTGCCGCCTGCCTCGACCTCCGCCTGTCTAACGGTTACCCACAAACTCTGCCAGCCTCGACCTTCGCTACTATCCTTGACCGCGCTACAGTCTTCCCCCTTAAAGGGACTCTTCCTGGGACCTCGGTCCGCACCTTCCTGGGGGGGGAGGTTCGCCAGGGAAGCAGGACCTTGCCACCCGAGTGCGGGAAAAGCCAACAGGGTCCCCTCAAGGGATCCCTGCCTATCTCCCGTTAGGGGGGCTCTGGGTGAAGACCCTTGGGTGGCATAGACTTCCTGCTCCTGGTACCCCCGTGCAAACCCAGGATCTGCGGTAGATCATAACACCAACAGTGATGTTTTATATAACATTTATACACAGTTCTCTGTAATAGTAATTGCAATGGGCAACTGGGGTACTTTATTGGCAGGAAATATATAGAGACTGATCGATGCCACTGTTCCAGTTGGCAGGGTGAATTCTAAGGTATTAGTTACAGAACAGTCCCTTTACCCTGTGAGAGGAGTGGTGCTACTGCCAAGAAGTGACTGTGTATCCAGACCCCATAGCTATCTCCCTCTTAAAAAGTGATGGCCAAACTGTCTGCAAGGCAGACTGTTTGGTCACAAACATGAATGTTTGCATTCCTTCTAGCCGGTGAGCTGTACAGGTGTTCGACCCACCCCATTCGCCAGCAAGAAGGAGCTTACTATTCTTCCTTCGGCAGTATCAGGAGCAGCGAGATCCCATCGGAGGAAGAATCTTTTCACTAGAGACCAGGTAGAGAACACCGTCTTCTAGTGACACATCGACTCCGAAAACCGGAAGTGACGTCAATGATATCAGGTCCGGCAATCGGAACCAGGAACTATGCGTTCCAGGTACCGGAAGTGGCATCACAGACGTCATTTTCGGTTTTCAAATTCCCCCAAATAGGGGGAAAAAAGGTCCGATCCGCCTGCTCATGAACAGACCTGGCCAAAGTTCGGCCATATCTATTCTTAGGTTGTCCCTCACCCTACCCAAAGCCTAGGTAGGGGAACTCCAACACTCACATATTGCTGTCTGGTACTTGTACTCCCATAGGCTGCTGATGTCTCTCCACAGTCCAAGAGCAGGAACAAGAACAAGCAGCCCCGTCCCCTTTCACTTAGGCCATCTGTACCCCCTTGGGGAACAGCACCACCCTCAGCACTGTCCCTTATACGTGAAGTGGGAGAAAATCTGCAATGGGGTTTTACCATTTCATATTTCCCTAAAACAAGGAATATGCACTGATAGTTTTATAAAATCAGGTCTATACTGTGTGTATATATATATATATATATATGCACACACACACACATTGTATTTCTTATTTAATATATTTGCATCTCCATGTCCTACTAGGAATTATCTTCAAACAGTTTTAATAGTTTAATTCTAAACAGCTGCAGTTCTTACGTTATCTGAGTTTCTAATAAAGTAAAATCAAATAAACCATTCTAGTTCCTGACCACATCCTCATTTCTAAAGAAAAATGACAACCAACAACCAACATACTAATATTTCATGGAAGGCCTCTACCACTGGAGGATATGTATTGCTTGTATGTATTCCTGTCCAGATTACTTCCTGTCCATTGGCTTAAAGCTTAATCTTTCTTTCCCCTTTTATATTGTGTGTTTGGTGTTTTGTGCAGTACTATGGCAATTTATCAAGGGATCAAAACACACATTCAAAAGCCCTAGTGATTAACCAATAATTAGACCTTCAAAATGTGGAGTTGGCCCTCTCTTTACAGCTCTAAGCATCTTCTTGGAAGGCTTCATGCAAGGTTTCAGAGTGTTTTTGGGAATATTGACCATTCTTTCAGAAGAGCATTTGTAGGCCCAGGTACCGATGTTGGATGAGATGGCTAGACTTACAGTCTCCGCTCCGCTTGGTAGCATGAAATTGTCCAAAATGTCTCGGTATACTGGATCGATGAGAGTTTCTTGACTCGAACCAAGAGTCCATTCCCATTCTCTGAAAAACAACCCCAAATTATAATACGCCCTACTAAACTTTACACAAGCCAGGCAAGTACCTTGGCATAAACCAAACCAACCTCATCTATCAGATTACCGATCATAGAAGTATCTAAAATAGTGTAAGCAAAGGTTTACGTCCAGAAATTGTACTTTTTATCTTTTGCAGATCATCTCCAGCATTCTGGTAATGATCTACAATTCAGGTTATTTTAGTTATAAAATAAAGTCTTCACTCTCCCATCAAAGTTGTGACAAGGACAGGCAGGAATATTAATCCATGGACATCATCTGTGAGAAATCTGGCTTTCTTTGGTTTATCTACAAGACAATGTGTAAATACCCCTTCTCTTATGTCTCCTCTTAAACCATATAACCATTTAATCTGCTCTCCTCTGTCTAGACATGGTCGCTGGTGGGGATTTAGGCCGGACACCTGCTGATCAGTTCTTCTGCTGGTGGCTTCTGAGAAGGCTTTCTCCAAACAGAAGGTTTTCTACCAAGCACATTCACATTTATCTAGCTTATGATTGCCCGGTGCCTAAGGATCTGACACTCTCTGTTTATATGATTAAGTGATGGGGAATGTTGTCACTAAACTAGTCTAAATATGGCTTAATTATGTCTGTATAAATGGATTGAAAGCATTTCATTTAATTGTATCCAATCCAACAACCCTCAATAACGAAATGTCAAGGATATAAATTGTATGCTTTAACTTGCTATTCATCACTTCACAGTCATCACTTCGACATTTCATATTTTTGTGTTGTTAGTGATAGAGACATTGGCATACAAATACATTGTATGCAGACTGAAACTGAACCAATTAAGCACAGCAGCTGATTGGCTCATGTCCAGTCTGCATGCCATTTAGGGTTTTTGTCTGCATTTAAGGGTGTGTTACCATTGCATGGGCATTAAAGCCCCCCATAGATGGGCCGATTCCCAGCCATAGTTGTGGGTGACCGACCGCCGTGCTCCCGCCGTGCTCCCGCCGAATACATAAAGGTCGGTCGCCCGCAACTACAGGGGAGCCCACCTTGAGGATCCGAACAAAAAAGCCAGCAGGTTGGATCTCATGCGGATCCGTCCTGCTGGTTCTTTTTGTAGGCGATCCTGCTGCAGGCAGGAGTCTACTCCCCCTCCGAGTTAATTGGCTACAATCTGACAGGAATCGAGTGTGTGCGTGGAGCACACAGGATTCCTGTCAGTTCTGTAGACGACTCCACGCAGCGTGGATTGAGACGTGCTCATAGAGATTGAGACGGGCTTAACACACCCTTATTATTATTATTATTAATAATTGAAAAAAATATGTGCCTGAAGCAAATTTTTGGCCAAATCACATTGATATTCAATAGTCATGCATCATTGACGGCGATGCGCATCATTGATGGAGATGCAAATGACAACTGCACAGGACCCTGCATTTAAAACAAAGCAGAGTTGCACTGTATGCTGCCCTATTCAAATGAATGGGACAGGTTGTGTCCACACCAAAATCCCTGTGTTTAGTTCAGGAATTTAAACACAGTTGGTCCACAGCATCTCATTAACCATCTCTAGTTAAGGGGCATAGTACTATAACTTCTGACCGATGGAAGCACACCTATACTTGGGCAAACCTACCTGTCACAAATTAACTGATAATTCTACGATATGACAGAAAAATGGATCAGTATCAAAATCAGGCTGTGGTGAGTCTAAAAAATTTTTATGTAGATTTGGATGTGAATGTAGAGAGTAGAAGAACCCAGTTCCCAGAGTACAGAACTGTGCTGATTGCCTTGCAGTCACAGGTGCAGCTGAGCAACAAAAAAGTTGGGCGGATTGCTCCCACTGGAGTGTAAGGCCTAGAGAGAGTCCAGGAGCAGGAGATGGCTGGAGCTGGGTGGAGCATCGGAGGTCCCCTGTGGATGCCCTTAGGAACTGTCTGCTGTTGTGCCTGAGGTTTGGGTACTGGGCTGTTGCCGCCACTGCGCTGCAGTGCAGTGTGAAGCCTTAAAGACTGCACTTCGTTCTAAGTAAGACTCAACAGTTCCCAATTGTTGTGTTGTACCTCAATAAAGCACAAGTTGCACTATACTGGTTACTGAGTAGTTCCTGGTTCACTACCTGCCACCTGCACATGACATATTTGCTTGTGTGAGAACATAAGAATTGGATGCTATTCTCCATGGGCCCCATGTAAGGTCTTGTTCACACCTATCCAGACCTGTCAACCTTCCCGTTTTGGCCAGGAAAGTCACGTTTTTTATGTGACGTCACTGATGTCACTTCCTGTACGTCCCCTTACAAACTTGACAGCTATGCACCTATCTGCTGCACTTGCATTGATATTTAAATTGCCAACACATGTTGAATATTTAAAATGCCAACACATGTAATAACCAGGTCTGAATCAGGTCTTATGTGTGAGGCATTTGCTATTGTATAAGCAATCACTGAGGAAGGTGCTTCTATCTGCATGAAGGCAAATATGTACATCTAAGACCTCATATAGTTAGTATTAATAAAACTAAATGGAAATTGATATCAATACTTATCCTAATTTTTCTTTCCTGACGAACTCCATGTTCGATCGCCCGCAGATTGCAGCTGCCCACCTGGAGGGATGGAACCATGTGGCCCAAATCATGATCGACCAGTGAACAGACATGTCTGGTTTTTTTTTGGTATTTGCTGGGTCTGGGTGTTTTCCGATACTCTGAGCGACCAGTCACAGAGTGATGACATCAGGAATTGGAGGCTGCAACTGACGAGGATTGGGCTGAAATCATCCCTCCTGTCGGATCGCACAGAGATCCGACAGGATGGTAAATTTTAGCCCAATCCCATTAGTTCGGCTGGGGACGGCTGCCCCCAGCCAAACTAATGAGCTGCAGATGGAGAGTGTCGTCTGATTCTCGGCACTAGCAGGCGGGCATGATGATGTCCTCACGCCGCTCCTAGTGCAAAGAATCGCATAAGGAATAGACGGTAAATCGTACCATCTATTCCCAGCTTTACATCTACTTACAACTATGTAGTATGGGGTCCTCTGCGATTGAACACAGGCAGACTTGATGGTTTAGAAAGTCCCTCATATTACATGGTTTGGTATTTTTAATGAGTAATACAAAAGAGGATCTAATATGGAATATATTGACAGAGATAATAGTAAGCCCCACTACACATTAAGATCGATGCCATAAAATCTCCATTAGATTCTACCAACAACTGTGTAGTATAGTTGGCCTCCTGATAGGACATATAGCATGTGATTGGACGGTTATATATCACTTGATTCTATGTAGTACCGGGTCTCACTGATAGAATACTAGTGATGGACAAAGTATGTTTTCACTGCTATATGTCGTGCCAGTTGGTCTCTCCCAGTGATAGAATACTAGTGATTGGAAGGTATATATCACTTGACATGTAGAGTTCCTGGGTCATCCCCTGATAGAATACATAGGGATGGAAGCGTAACAGTCTATCACGGCAATGTAGGTGCCGGGTCCTCCCGATAGACACATAGTGATGGCAAGGTATATATCATGCCAGGTAGTTCCGGGTCCTCCCTGATAGGATACATAGTGATGGAAAGTAATATCACTGCATGTAGTGCCGGGTCCTCACTGATAGATACATAGTGATTTGGAAGGCATATATCACGCTATGTAGTTCCGGGTCCGCCCTGATAGAATACATAGTGATTAGAAGGCATATATCACTGCAATGTAGTTGCCGGGTCCTCCCTGATAGATATTTCATAGTGATTTGGAAGGTATTATCACTGCTTATGTAGTCCCGGTCCTTCCTGATAGGATACATGTGATTGGAGGTTATTATATTCACTGCCCTATGTAGTGGTCCCGGTCCTCCTGATAGAATACATAGTGATTGGAAGGGGTATATATCCACTGCTATATAGTGCCAGGTCCTCCCTGATAGCAGATACATAGTGATTGGAAGGTATATATCACTGCTATGTAGAGCCGGGTCCTCCCTGATTAGAATACATAGTGATGGAAGGTTATTATTCATGCGTTGTAGTGCCGGGTCCTCCCTGATAGAAATCATAGTGATTTGAAGGCAATATCACTGCTAGGTAGTGTCGGGTCCTCCCTGGATAGAATACAGTGATTGGAAGGTTATATCACTGCTAGTAGTGCCGGGTCTCCCTGATAGAATCCATGTGATGGAAGGTATATATCACTGCTATTGGTTCCGGGCCTCTCCTTATAAAATGCATAGTGATTGAAAGGATAGATCACTGCAATGTAGTGCCCGGTCCTCCCTGATTGGGTCAGAATAAATAGTGATGGGAATAAGTAATTTAGGCTCCTCATATTACATGGTTTTGGTAGAACAAAATGTGATTGTACAGAAATTGTAAGGAAAAATTGTAAGGTGTATGGGGGCCTTAAGCGATGCCTGATTGTATTACCAAAGTGTTCTCTGACAGCTGAGTGACCTCATTTTCCTGCGTGGGTGACTATGGAAGTTCTCTTAGTAACAAGATAATTCTTCTGACATTTGAAAACAAAAGCAGTTAATGACAAGACATGAAATGGGTGCTTTACAAGATGTGTTTGCTCTAAAGAGCACCCATTCATCCGTTTTGTACTGCCTGAAAAGTTCAAGGAGGAAAATATTTACTATTGCTTTGTGTGATGACAATGTTTACACACTTCTGCTTGCCAACCATGGCGTCCTAAGTGTCCATTTGTAACACTGGTCTATTGCATCCTGTGCTTGCTGATCATTTACATTCCACAGGAACTTTCCTGAATGTCAGGAACTTTGTACACTCCCTTTTGTGGCTCCAAATGCATTTGTTAGATAAAATTAAAGCATTGTGCCGATAATGGGTAATTGTCACCCGAGACAATCTATACTGATTTTCTTGGGTGAATATCTAGCATATTATAGCAGATCTGAGATAGTCATTTAGCAATCCAGCAGAAATGCTAGCTTTAAATCCAACCTGCACAATGGCCACTGTCTCCTATGGAGAAGGAGGTCACAGGCGTCACTTATGGCTTCTACAAAAAAGTGCATGGTTTTCCTGCGCGTAGACTGGATTCACAGCGCCCGCCTGGGCTTTGGGGATCTGAGGGCGTCCCGTGGTCACACCGGGGACACGTGCTGTGTCCGTTTGCGAACAGATATGTAAAGGATGCAGGGGCGCCAACGTGCCCATAACTGCTCCCTGTGGTTGTTGAGGCGCTGTAGTGTAGACCAAGCCTATGCAAGGTTCATCTTTCATTCATTCATTATCTTGTGCATAGAAGATTGCCTGGTATAGACTTAACAGGGAAGTAAAAACCAAAAATGTTATATACCTTCTCCATATTGTCCTTCAGGAAGGCAGAACCTACTATTGGTTCCTACCATGGTCATCTGGAACACTTCATCCTGCAACGTCTGTACAAAATAAATATACAGAGCAGGTAAGGTGTTTAGGGCAGCCTTTTGGAAAATCATATCTTGGAATGTATATGTTTTGGGTCCTAGCAGTAGAGTCATTGCAAATATTTACATGCTAAACTTCAGTCTGGTTTGGTTGATTTTTACTTATTGTCATCTAAGAAAAAATAGCCGTCAAATATTTAGAAAAAATCATCTTGACTTATGCAGTGGTTTCCCATAAAGATTTTGCTCTATGGTGATACAGGTATTATTTCTTGCATGTGTAGCTCTGTTTGGATACCCTATCCTGCCAACTGTCCATTCCGTAAACTTGAAGGCAGTTCTTTTGGGAGGTATGCAGAGCAATGTTTACTAAAATACTAGACTAGCCCAAAAATGCTAGTGTAGTGGCCCGAGAAAGGGTCACATAACTGTATTATATGCACTGTGTAATATATGCTGTAAAGTACTTATATTAATGTGTGTATCCCCTTAAGGGTTACACCTGTTGTTTACGAAAAGCTGGTACCATGACTCATGTCTGGGTGGGTACTTCCATCCTTCCTTTCAAAATGTAACAAACATATTCCTGCCCAGTAACAGGCCTTAGGCCAGCCTCATTTCAAGGACAAAAATAGAAGTCCTTTGGAATCTTCTGGGGTTTTTTCCATCTTTTCTGCTCTCCAGCTGGTACTCCTGAGATGACTGCAGGCCTCTAGTGCTACACCCTGGAGAAGGTCCCCAACACCCAGCCATTGGTCCAGCGGCTTGTAAACAACACAGTTAGAACGTCTTATCCCCATGCCTGAACCCCATCCCTGCCTCTGGGTGATGGTGCAAGTCTGTATTTATAACCTCAATAAAACTGTAAATAGCCCCTACCTACTGTTGTGGACCTTGGAATTATTGGGCTGTGAGCGGAACCTGGTGAGCAAGCAGAGGACATCCACCCTAAAGAACCTGGAGTCGTGAGTAGTTTCATAAACAACACTCACACTACACTACACTTTCACTGTGTCCTGAGTAATTCAGTTCCTGTAGACATTTTCAAAAAATGGCAAATATTACAGAAAGTAAATCAGAACAGTTTGCTTCTCTCACTTATGACTTCCCAAGCGCAGTGGTTAATCAGAAGGGACAGAATTAATTTGACATATTATTTACATTGGAAAACGACGGAATGCTGTTTGTACTCCGTAGGAGGTGAACGAGACAAATTTATAAAAACATGTTTCAGCTGACTAAACTGACAACTAACAAAAAAAATTAGCATCACATAGAAAATTGAATTCACTTAGTAAATTAACTTACTAGGCTAAAAGGAAAAAGCACATCTATAATATTTGTTCTTATGTTTATGATGGGTTCCAAAATTAAAGTCTTAGGAGAATTAGTCCGAAGATTACAGTCTAGGTGTCAGGGCCATGGGACTCTGGCATGGATTGGGTTTGCAGGCAGGCACCCGCTCCCGCATTTCCTACTATCATCGTGTGCAGTCCACGATGGACTATCTCCACGAACTGACATATACTTTGGTGTCATCACAGCATTGAGGTACTCTCCATGCTGGGTTGTTATAGCCTCCTCTTGCAAGCATGAAAAGATCCATTGACTACTCTATACTAGAGATGGTCAATTTTTTTTAAAGAGTTAATTGCAAAGCCCCTGAACATGATATCATCACCAAACTTGCTGGAGATGTACAAAAGGGTTGGAGGTATATAAGAAGTTCAAAGTCAAGTCAAAATTAATTTATGCAAAAACTCCATGTGCTAGAGCAAAACTTTTTTTCAAATGTTCCCGCAACCCTTCTCTACATCTCCAGCAATTGTGGTGATGATACCATTTTCAGAGACTTTGCAATCAGCACACAAAGTTAGCAAGTCGAAAAATTCGACCAGCTCTACTCTATACCAACTCAATAAAGGTGGAAGCAAACTTATTGCAAAACACCTAACTTTTTTAACTGTTTAACTATCACATGTTTCTAAATGTAGTAGTTTTGGTTCAATTACCTTTCCAGAAAACACACATTCTCCTATTCGTGCTGGGTTGTTATAGCCTCCTCTTGCAAGCATGGATGGGAAGATCAGAGGGCCTTTCACTCATTAGATACCTTTAGCACTTCCTGCCCTATATAAGCCTAAAGGTGGGTTTACACATGCAGATTTTTTCGCTCAATCAATGAAGAACTAAAAATTTTTGGTTGATTGAACAAAAATCTAGAATGGCAAATTTGTTTGATGTATTGTTGTCATTGATGGAAAAATTAATTCCAGAGTTTATCAAGACATTTTGCAGGAAAACGTAAGACCACCTGTCTGCCAACTGAAGCTCCGCAGAGGATGGGTGATGCAACAGGACAATGACTTAAAGCATACAAGTGATTCAACAAAAGAATGGCTTCAACCGAACAAAATATGCCTTCTGGAGTGGAGAGAGCGATTCACACCAGACATCCCAAGAATATTGCTACACTGAAACAGTTTTGTGGAGAGGAGTGGTCCAACATTACTTCAGACCGGTCTGATCTGCAACTCCAGGAAAGGTTTGGTTTAGGTTATTGCTGCCAAAGGAGGCTCAACCAGTTATTACGTCCAAAGGTTCACATACTTTTTTCACCCTGCACTGTGAATGTTTACATGTTATGTTCAATAAAAACATGAAAACATATAATGTTTGCGTATTATTATTTTAAGCAGACTGTGTTTTTCTATTGGTGTGACTTGATGAAGATCAGAGCACATTTTATAACCAGTTCATGCAAAACTAATCCTAAAGGGTTCACATACTTTTTCTTGCAACTGTACAATTTCAGTGTTAAAGGTGGTCCAAGTGAATACCTGCAGAAAAGCTAAACAGGTGAATAAGTACAAAGGTGTACTAGATGAAGAATTTAGGTAAAGAATTTAGGGAGCACAGGTTTGGGGACAGTCACCTTGGTTATAAGTGTTTTTCCTACATATATTGGACATTTGCAGGTTGACTTAAAAAAAAATTTTTCTTTGTCATACAGTTATAGAAATGTACTTGGTTAATCCAGATAATCTCCTACGTGTGACGACCTAGAGCAGAGGATGTTTGGGGACTTCCAGAATGGCATTTATGATAATGGCATGTCTTGTTTAATGATGATCATTATGGCTGATAATCATGATCAGAGGGAGTGGAATTACCATGGGACATTGATTATATACCAGGGCTTTGTTCACAGGTAAGCCTTGTGAAATCATCCAGAGCGGTAACTAATTCCCCCGGTAATAGACGCCTTCGGAAATAAAGCTGTTTACTTTCCTGGTAACCAAGTAAACATTACATGCAGCAGCTCATTGCATTATCTGCAGGTGGAAGATGTTATTATACGTAGAGCTTGTTTCCCCATACAATGACTGTTATACAAAGTCATACTAATTAGTGATCCAGCTTTACAGCTCTGCCTGCTAAGTAAACTAGAAGAGATTACCCGATTCCTGAAAAGTTAAAATTACCAATTCATTATTTAAATGTTTGATGTAATCGGACAACTCACTCTATATAATTGGTATGCATAATACTTCTTCTGTGCATATTAAATTTAGAGAAGTATTTGAAACCTTAATTTTAAATACATTTAGATGTACTGTATAATAATATTTTCCAGAATTAGCATGAGTTACTGAAATCATCTATATACAATATTAGCTCCCTGTAATGCCCAGTACAGAAGTATTGGAAACGGCTAGTAGATCATATAAAGCTATATATTGTAGCTGCTGTTGATCTATCCATAGAAGCTTGCTTACAAAAAGGTAGTAGCGTAGGCTTTTTAGTGAGGGTGGTTTTTGTTTGAGTAGGTTTAACCCCAGTTGCCATTTTGATTGCCAGTGACCATGATGTTGGAGCTGGTGGGAAGGCGTCATGGGATTCCATTGGCTGAAGTTGTTCAGAGTGTAAACTTAATTACCTACATGAGTGTGTAAGTATATATGTGTACATATATACATATATAAGAAATATTTGAACATATGGTGAAAAGTGATTTTACATATTTCTAAAACCATTCCCTATTTGATTTCTCTCTTTGAGATCTCATAGGGATGCGGGAGCGCGCACGGCATCGGATCGGTGGTCGGGTCATGCAGGAATCGGAACATCTATGCCCAGCTTAATAGATTTAGAGATTATCAAGGGCTGGATCTCCTGAGGAAGCCAATATGGCGAAATCCGTCGAGATAATGCCCAGCAATAGTATGATGCAATTGCTTATGTAAAAGATTATTTGTATGTAACAGCAATTTTTATGTGAATTGTCAAGTGTATTTTGTATCATGTGACATCATGTAGTGATGACATCATTTTTGAACAATTATGTATGTACCTTGCTTTTAATAAAAATCTTATATATACAATATATTATTAACCATCAATTTCTAAAATGTGCCTTAAAAGTCCAGGAGTTTGAGCCTCCATCGATCGATCTTGTGAACGCACACAGTGATCGATCAAAAATCAAGTGAAAAATCGACCCGGCTACCTTTAGGCTGGCCTTACACAGGTCGATACTCGTGCAATCGATGACATCACTATGCTGCGCTCAAGCTTCATCAATTAGAAGGAGATTATATGCACAGCACTGCTGCACAATCGATCCCGCTTGATACTTTGGATGGGGACACTCCATCCCCATCCAAAGTAATGCCAAACGTTGGCACTCGAACAGGGATTTACCAACATGTTGGTTCCCTGTTCGATTGAGCTTTAAGCTTGAGCACAATCCGTCAACACCCACGGAACTCGATTGTGATCTAATCTGTTAAAAAATCGAGCTGTATATGCCAAGTCTTATTCTATCTTATAGGTGTATGGCCTCCATCCCGCCTATTGCCCTCAGATAGCCCACAATTTCACACTCGCCACATTAATGTTAACATGTCCTATTAAACTGAATTGAACTTGTACTCATCATCATGCTAACGTGTCCATTGTTTCCAATAGGTGTGTAGCTTGCCACTTCTGGCTATGACCAGCTTTCTATCAATGACAGCACGAAGCCTTGCATTGTCACTGGTGCAACATGGCACATCCCGGGCTATGATCAGCCTGTGTGTATAGGCATCATAGCCCATTGCTTTGAATGAACTGTGTGTGCGAACACCATGAAACACCAAGTGTAGCCTTAGTTTACATGTCTTCTCCCTTGCCATTTACCGCCCATCATCACTACCTCTATCCCATCAACTTTTGGTTTTGGGTACCTTTCAAATACATGTAAGGCCATAGATTTTCATATATAAAGTCCAAAGAAATAGGCCAATATTTTGAATTTGTAATCCCTTCTCACCATAACCTTCATGGTTTTTCCTCTTTGTTCGGCTTCCAAGCCCCGCACCATAGAGCCATGGTCTCCATGCACTGCACTGATGATGGCCAAAAAGTCTGAAACATCTGTTTGCAGTTTGGAGTATATGGCCCTGTAGCATAAGGCTATACTTGCACTGTACACCAGCGGTCCTGGATGTGAATTTGGCTGAAGGGGTGTCCTGAAGTGAGGAGTTTTCCCTTAACTTATGGGATCTTTGATGGATTGGGGCATGTAAATACCTTCTGTTTTAGGAAATCTTTACTGTAAAATTTACTGTGTAATTTAACATATACATGAGACAACCTACTGAGATAAGGATAAGGGTCGAGTTCTTCACTACCATGGGTTCATGGTGAACCCTGGTGAAAGTCACCCACAAAATAAGCCAATAATGCAGTGTTTATAGGTGTAATAAGCTTAATAGGTGTATAAGGTGTATTTAAGCTACACCTTTAGATCTCTCTGTCCGATATAGTCAAGATCTACCAACAACTATGTAGTGCCATGTCCTCTGCGACTGAACACAGGTAGACTTGATGGTTTAGAAAACCCTACATGGTTTTGGTAAAACAAATGAGATCTACAGGAAAATCTGACAGAGAAATTTAAAGGTGTATGGGGGCACTTAGTCTGTTCTGTATGGGAGAAATATACTTTTTATTTATTAATATGTCATTATTTTGTAGTTGTCGCTTGTCCCCAATTGTAAAGCCCAGACTCCCATGACAATACATTACATATTAGCGCTAAACATGATCTGTTGTGATTAAGTTGGCCATACAAGTGTAGATTTTTGGATAATCGACAATAGATTTGATAGGGATGTTTGATCAAATATTGAGCGTACCTATATAGAATGTATACCCTTGATTCTTCGTTCAACTGAACACGTTGTAGATTAATTGTTTAACAAATCAATAGAAATTTACAAATGCACCCGATCACTTAGATTGATTTTTTGTTCGATGTTGTGAACTTTTGTACGATCAAACAAAGTGTTTGGTACTCCATTTTTATTGGATCAAATGCAAAATCTATCCCTTTTGTTCAAAAATATCGAACCGCGTATGGCCATTATAAGATTCACTTTCTATAATCTGGGTTCACCATAAAGTTAACTTTTTGTGAACTGATCCTTGACAGATTTATAAGTATTTAACATTTTTGGTGACTTGCACCTGCATCAATGTTATAGGCAGATTGCCTCTGTGCCACTAATTTGGAACGCCAGGCATGCACCTTATAAATAACTCTATTAAATATACACTGAAGACAGGCAGGCCACTGAAGGTTAATTCTATGTGTCTGTCTGCTCTGTGTCAGAAATATACACGTGTGGACCACATGCATATTCCAGCAGGTTTGTACCATGAAGAGGCATTATTGGGCAGTTTGTTTTATAGGTCTGTGTAAAACATGGTGGAAACACATAACATTCCACAGGATGAAGGAATCCAGCTGTCCACCATTCCCTGATCCCCCTTCTCATATTCTTTACATGATTTTCCACGTAGACCTGTTTTCCTCAAAGCTTCTAAACCTTGGTTGCAGTTTATCAAACAGCTATTTTCAGACAGATGATAAAAAGCCTAAAATAGAGACAAGAGACTTTGCAAAACTGCATCACTGACAAGCTCCGTACCTCAAGTATGTTCTTTCCCTGCTGGATCCAATGTTTATAATGTAAAATACATAGATGTCAGGCGGCTATATAAACATGACAAGATAAGGACTCAGGATTGATGACAAGTTAAGCTGTGTGTACTGTTCAGTTTACATGTTATATACTGTTGGCTGGAAGGAGGAGTCTACATAGAGAAGTATAGGGGCTGTTTTCTAGAAAAGCTGATTCTATAGATTGAGATGACCAGGAATGTGAATGTAGTTCTAGAAAGTCAGAGTGAAGGTTGCATTTGAGATCTTCAAATAAATTAGAATCAGCCAATTAAAATACTAAGAAAATAGATAAAGAATAGTAAGGAAGTTGTATTGTATTTCAGAAGCAGGAACAACCAAACCAAGCCCACATACTCAGTGTCCACCAATCAGTAAACATAAGAAAAATATACATGCCGCTGCTTAGAGAAACTCAGGGGGGGGGGGGGGATCAGCAAGTGAGGCTGTAATCAGGACCCAGCAGTGGTTTCACCATTCAAAAACATTTTGCAATAAAATACATGTGCAATAAATGTCAACCTCGAAAATAAAAAAATTAAAATGTGATATTTATGCTACCATGTGCTTTTCATTATTTCGATGTGTTTCACCCCATAAAGGTGCAGAACTACTCCGCCAATTAGAAAAAGTTATTTTTAAAGAGTTGGACATTTTTTGATCAGCTGATTAATTGGTTCTGCTCTAATTGGCTGATCCTGTATTAGCCTAAAGCGGGAGAAGACTTGATCAAATGATCCCGACCAGAGAATAGTGTTGATCGCGAATATTCTAATCTCTAATTTTAATTGTGAATATCAGCAATTCCAGAATATGCGAAGATCTCGAATATAGTGCTTTATCATCAGGGGCGCACATAAGTGGTACTCTGGTACTCAAAAGGGGCCAAAAACTAGCTATGCGTACCGGCATTATTGTTACAAAGCTCATATGCGTACTAACAACTTGGAGGCGCTCCGTGTCTGGGCGGCCGCAGCTAAATGTTACATATATACAATTTATGTCACTTGGATAACTATGAAAGGTTGTAGGGGGGGTGAAACTGGGAATGTAAATTACTAATCCAAAAAAAAAAAAGATTGGACTTCTAAGGGTGTTGGAGATCTGGGGGATGAAAGTCAGAGTAGGCATATGTAAAGGTAAAATCTGACAAGAGAAAGGCACCATGTGAAAGCTGGAATATGACTATGAAAGGTCGACATCAGGGTTGTACTACTGAGGTATGAGATTTGGGGGTTCAAATGTGTTGTACTGTGAGAGTACTGTGGATGGAGACAGCTAATCTGAGGCTAAACAAGGGGCAGCGAACTCCATTTGCAGCAGAATCTACCATGCAGGAAGCTGATGCAGAGGACAGTGAGGGAGACCACCCTACATATGGGGTGAGTACCAAACACCATCTCCTGGTACTAATCTGAGGAGCTCACCCCTGTATATCATCATAATTGTGAATATTCTAAAATTTCTTCATCAGTACACGGAACTACAGTGCATTGCATTGCAATATACGCATTTACATATGCCAATTTGTGCAAAAATGTTATAATGACTGGAGATAACAATTTACTTATTTATCGCTAAAGCCCCCCATAGACAGGCAGACTCCTCCATACAACTTTCATGAGACTTACCATCAACTATGTAGTATAGTGACCTCCCTGATAGAATACATAGTGATTGGAAGGTGTAGAAAGGTCCTCCTATTACATGGTTTTGGTAGAAGAAAAGTTGGTTGTACAGAAGTTGCATGGAGGAGTCTGCCTGTCTATGGGGGGCTTTATAGGCAAAACTTTTGGGAAATTTAGCAAATACGAATATTGCCTATGGTGCTCATCCCTACCAACTTATTCAATTGATCATGTGGTTCTCCATGAGTTCTCTTGCAGCAGAACTGCACTGGGTAGCATTGTTGGAGGTTTAGTTTCAATTCAACTGTGAAGACAGCTTAATAAAGCTCAGAGTTTTCTAAGTGCGCAGTAATATTTCACGGCAGCATAAAAATTGATTATTCAGCAGCTCTACATGAGAATTAGTGCTGTAAATGTATGTCATGGGTTTAGAAGCTCAGCAGTTGTGTTGGCCCTCAGACAGGTACGACGTAGGCACGTGGCTATTTTCTGTGGGCGGTCATCGCATGATGGAGGTTTAAGTTGTCTGAAAAAATGTCTGCAATTTCCAGCTCTGGTGACTCATGGGAGAGTGTAGGCGTCTGTACTTAATTGTTTCATTTCCACGTGTACTTGTCCCTCCAACTATAGTCTCTTAATTAGAGTGTTTGATATGTGCGGCTTTTGTAGCAGGACACCATGCAGCTGTAAGATGAAAGATTGCCAGGACAGACAGCCAAAGGCAAACATAATGCCATCCGCTGTGCCATTCATTCAGCTCACCAGGTTAAAGGGGCACCATCACATCATGACTTTAACCTTCATTATTTGTTAAAAGGAATTCTAAGCGAAGTAAAAAAGGAAGGTATTTATAGATTTCAGCCATTTGTTTACATTGTTATCACTCTATGGTGGCAGTCATGTTAGTGCCAGTGGTATTTAACATTCATTATTAGTACAGCTCACTGTATTGGAACTTTCTGTTTGAGTTAAGAATGGAAAAGTTAATGGTACAGTTGACCCTTGACTGACTAACTTAATTGATTCCCAAGGGTTACTTGTAAGTCAAGACTATTTTCCCCAGAAAAAAAAATACCAATGTAACGCCGGGCAGTGTGAGTGGGTGCACTACCACAACCAGGTTCTTTTGGATGCTTGGTGTAGCCCCGTCTTTGTGGCTTCACACAATATGCGCCCACTCCAAATACACAATTGTCCACTCATCCACATAGGGTATATATACAAGGTTTACTAGCAGGGCAGATTATTTACTGGCATTCTCCATCGCCCAATGGTAGGGATGGGGCATACAACATAGGGTCTATGGTTTCAAACACATTCCTAACCAGCCTGCTGGGAGTAATCTGAGGTTGCCACAGCTCTCACCCAAGATGTGGTCTGTCCTGGAGGGGAGGCTTGATCCTGTTAAAGATATGTTTGCTCAACTTAAGCTAGCCATACACTCTGAGATAAAAATTAGGATCCATTAAAACGGACCAATGTATCCCGACGGCGGTATTGGTTTGGATCGTAATATTCGGCAAAAACGCTACCACATTGAAAATCCATTTTACAATCGTAATTTTTTTTTTTACGAGAATATCATCTAAACTAATTGCCGTTTATATCTACATATAAATTTACGTTTATATACATATACATGTCAATATATATATATATA
>CM070033.1:27873731-27888535 GCA_036250615.1 Ptychadena robeensis
GTTGTTGGTAGGACTCATGAAAGTTGTATGGAGGAATCTGAAGGTGTATGGGGGGCTTAATATCCTCCCACAATTATACATGTTCTTACATAATACTGTATAGATAAGTGAAGACAAGTGACATTTATCTCTTTGTTAGGAAATCTAGAATAATCGTTAAAACAAATGCTCAAGCAGCATGTATGGTGTTCCTGGACTCCGACCCCCGTTCTAACCATTGTGAGAGCAGTGTGGTGGAATCCGGTTGGGTTAATAATAGCTGGTTACAGATCACACCCTGTACAGCTTGAGGGATGTAAGTTCCAAGCAGTAATTGGCAGAACACAATTACAGACAGCAAGATGTATAATGTGGTGTGATTGAGCTTGGAGTCCCTGGAATAAAAGACAAAGATCATAAAAGTGTGGTTAAGCCTTGAGTGTCTCCCAATACATCTTAATGGCAGATTACTGACCTGTTTCTTCCTTCTACATCCCTGTATGATGAGAGACAATGGATGAGCTGGACTATCACTCCTTTCCCACGGGGGAATCCATTGGTCACAGGTTGACCTCTGACACTGACCAATCACTTTGCACAGTTTGAGAAAGTTAAGTGTCTGTAACATGAACTGTAGAGAGCAGTGAAAGGTGGAGATGATGTTACTGGGATGCATTCTAAACATTTATAGAGCTGTCACTTCCATACCAGCAGCAAGTGCTAGGCTGAGGGAGGGCAGCTTAACCCTTGTCATTGGCTTTACCAAACATTTTAAAGGGGTGTTTAGTGTAAACTTTGATTGATGAAACTTTTTTGCTGTAAATTTCCCAGAAATATCCGAATCATTGAATTAGAATAGCTCAAATAGTCCTGATCACCAATGTCACCATTGACATTAACAACAACAGGAATGAAAGGGAAATCTTCCAATGATTACCTGTAAAGCTGGCCAAACATGAATCAACTTTTGCCTCTTAGATTGATTATTGTACTATCACACATTATAATAAAAAAATATTCCTTTACAGGTATGTAAAATAAATAAATAATGAAACCCTTCAGATACATGTACAATTAACAGAAATGTTTCAATCTAACCAGCCTCTGCTATTTTATTTTACCTTTAAGGTAGCCATAGACACCTCGATTTGTCTGCGATCAGTTCCTGATTCGATCTTTCCCGGTAGATCGAGGAATCAGCAATCAATTGTTTTGCAATCGATGGCACACCACCACCTGGGGAAACCGATTTGGGGTTGATTTTGACAGCAGCCAAAAAGGCAGATTCCTCAAAATTGATCCATCGGAAAGGCTGCTGCATAGGAAGCTATGGGTCCATCACACAGGAAGTTGTAGATTTTCTCCACCAACGTACTTCAATTGACAAATGATCGACCCAAAAAAACGACATATCTAATTAAGGTTCGATCTGATTTTGGCTGATTTTGGACGATTTTTTGGGTCGATCAGGATGGGCAGCCGTGAAAACAGGTGGTGGTCTATCGGGCAAAAATGGAGTGAGAAATCGACTGGTTATGGCTACCTTTAAACAGTTATCAGCAAAGCAGACCCAATGAGAAAATGTTCCTAATAGAGAATCTCTACCGAAGAACCACAAACCGCAAACCACAGTCGATGTCCTTTGCTTTGCATGGGGACCGCGGGGTCTCCATGCAAAGCATCGGCTGAGCTGTATGACACAGCAGTGCTGCTCCCCCAGCTCCTCCGATATCGGGCAGTAGCGCAATGACGTCATTAGACAATTGGTCAGAACCATGTGTTAATGTATTTTTGTCTCCGTTGACCATAATGTACATAATCCAGAGACCATGCGAAGCTTCCCTCTATAATCTGTAGATAATAAGAGAACACACAAGAAGCATTGCCAGAAAGTGGATAGAAGTTGTAGAAAAGTTACAAGTGACCAATAACTGATGTTATCCATTTTATGGTGTCATCAGGATACACCCCGGATTTACATTCCCTGGCCCTGTCCAGGTTACAGAGCCACTTTCACATAGTTTATCATCCTGATCCCCCGACACAATGATGCAATAGCTTATTTGTTTCTTAACTAGTGAAAAGCCTGAATTGTATAATGTGAAATGTTAACTGCTGCAACAGCTGTGATTGTATATCCAGGCTGTGTATATGTGCCTGGGCCATGGGGAAACCCACTGTTTACCTTGTGTCGCTGTGGAGGGCTACGTCAGTGCAATTCATCTACAAGAAACCATTACTTAATGTAATTATATGACATCACCAAAGAAACTAAGCATTTCCTTTTAGTACAATGTGTTACTGATTCCTTGTAATGACTCAAACTACAAGAAGACCACTTATGCTAGCCATACACATGCCGATAAGCGGCCGATCTTTAATCTGACCGACGGGCGTGCGCGCTCGCGCCGTCGGTCAGGTTAAAAATCGGCCACTAATCGGCATGTGCCCACATGGGGCGACAGATCCCTGTCGCCCCACTGCTCGGCCGGCCAGAGATCCGACATGTCCGATAATCTCTGGCCAGCGCGAGCCGATGAAAGCTGATGCCATAAGCTGCAATGAAGACGGTGTCTTCATTGCAGCTTATGGCCGGCACACAAAGGGTGCCCGGCCGATTGAAGGGGCCCCAGAATGCACCGGGGTGCTAACGTGATGACGTCATCACGTTAGCATCCCGGAAAGATATCGGGACTAGTCTGCTACACACATTGGCGTGTGGATGGCAGGCTTTAATGGAAAAGGGATTCTGACAAAAACCAATGCAGTCATCAAGGATTAATGTCATGTAAAACATTTAACAAAGAACGATTTCAAAGATGCTACAATTTCCCCAATTAATGGGGGTAACTTCCCATAGAAAAAGAGAAAAAGTTACATCGTCCTCCACATTAAATATAACAAAAAAAAAACATGAAAGGCACTAGGACAGGAAAAAGAGCAATATTACTCTGCTAATCCATCCATCAACACATCTCCAACCTAACCCCCCAACCCCCCCTCCCCCCTGCACGACTACTTGCTCAATATTGTTTGGGGGTGAACAACAACATTTCCGCGGCCCTGTTAATGGTACCACACTTATAGAGATATATCTTAATACAAATCAAAGTATTTATTTAAGAATCTATTTAAAAATATGGTTAAAGGCTTATTGTTTCTAGCAATTACAAGATCATATAGACATCAGACTATACAAATATAGACAACTGGTGTTAAGGTTCACAATCTATAACCAATAATCAGCTTTATAGAGAGACTGTTGCTTTTAGCACTGAATTTGGGTCTATGTGTTTAGCCACTGCAGCTTCATCAGAGCCCTTATCAGTCATATCTACAAGAGCACGCCCATCGGTCAGGTGAAATATCGGCCGTTTACCGGCATGTGTATGGCAGGCATTAAGCAGGGAACACACGGCTCGATACTGCAGCCGTTCGAGGTTCCCTGCAGCAACGCTGCTGCCCGATATCGGAGAAGCTGGAGACACAGCTCTCAGCTCAGCCGATGCTTTGCATGGAGACCCCGCAGGGATGGCCGCATTTGATATGAGCCAGATAGATGGCCGTGAGTGCGCATGGCGATTGAAGTGGCCATCGATCTGGCCCATATATACATGTGTGTTCCCTGCTTTAAACTGACCATACACCTTTAGATCTCTCTATCAGATATCTTTTAAGCCTGCCATAGACACCTCGATCTATGGCAGACCTTTAGCAGACTGATTACAGCATGGTGACGTCACCACTCTGTGAGCAGTCTGCTAAATGTCGGACAGGAATCCTGTGTGTTCCACCGACACACGGGATTCCTGTCAGACTGAAGCCAATTAACTCGGAGGGGGAGGAAACTCCCCCTCTGAGTTAACAGCCTGCAGCTGTTCTGCCTGTCAGTCGGGCAGAAAAAGAACCGGCGTGTCGGATCCGTGTGCGATCCGACCTGCCGGCTTTTTTTCAACATAATTCAAGGTGGGCTCCCACATAGTTGCTCGGCAGGAGCGAACACGCAGGTTGGTCTGCTACAACTATGGCCGGGAGTCTGCCCGTCTATGGGGGGCTTTAGACCTACCAACAACTATGTAATATAGGGTCCTCTGCGATTGAACACAGGTAAACTTGATTGTTTAGAAAGTCCCTCATATTACATGGTTTTTGTAAAACAAAAGGAGATCTCAAGGAAATCTGACAGAGAAATCGAAAGATGTATGGGGGCCCTTTTTGTGTATTGATAAATCATCTGATTAAACAGATAGGTCCCATGTGTCTGTACACATAATTTTTCAGGTCTGGAATCATTCCAGTAACCCATACTTACACAATTTAAATGTATTGGAATGTAGCATACCTTGAATTTATACACATAAAGAACACATTTTAATAGGTATAACCAATGTATTAAAGGCAGAATCAAACCAAGGACCTGCAGCTGGTCACCAATGTGCATACTGTGAAGTCTACTGGAATCTGCACACGTATAGAGGGACATACTAAATAATACTACTAGCAGATGTGAGATAATTATTGTTAATTTAACTCTATGAACAGCAAACTTTTTATTTTAAAGTAAATAATTAAATTTCATAATCAGCATGTTGCTTCCGCCATTCCATAATTCTCCTCCAAAGAGTTTAGAAGACTTGTTTCCTCTACCTCCTGTTGTTCCATTCACTTATCTCACACCCATTTTCTGTGTCTGTTCTCAGGATCTTAAATTCAAGTTCATAGAGACTACGGAAGTCATAGTCTCATCTAAAAAAAATGATCACAAGTTCTCCTAGGAAAAGTCCTCCTGGACCCCATGGAGAAGCACAGGATCTTCCACCACAGTGGTGAACAAACGTGAAAGGACTTAAATAATAATAATGTTAATAATAATATCAGAAATTATGGTAAGAAAATACTGATTTTGATGGTTCACAGTACAGTCTTTAAATCTTAACTCTGGCCTTATACACTGTCCAGCAGGTCACAAAGTATAGCCTGTCTTATTCTTTCAGGACCATTTCACACTATATGCCTTTTTTATAGGCATGCGTTTCCGCATATATGCAAAAACGCATGCGTTTTTGACATTACTTATGCGTTTAGCATTTGCGTTTTTGAATAAATGAATGAAAAATGCAGGAAAATTAAGTCAAAAATGCATACAGCAGTGAGTTTATAAAAATGCATGCGGAAACGCTACGTTTTTAAAAATGCAACGCATACAGTGTGTATGGTAACATTGGTTGTCTATGTAAAAGCGCGTGCAGTAAAAAACGCGTGCGGTAAAAAATCGCGCGCAGTAAAAAAAACGCACCGCAGCGCATATAGTGTGAAATGGCCCTGAAACATGGATAATCAGCATTACATTCGGAAGTTTCCACAGCATTCCTGGTCTTTGCTCTGCCCTTATTGAATAGAAAAGTATAGAAACATGGCACATCCTATCATCACAGAGCTTTAGGTTCTACATTGTGGGGTGATGACTCCACTGCCTCTGACTACACCTTAAAAAAAGAGGCCTAATCAAATGAAGAAGAGTCCCCTCTAACATAGCAGAAACCTCATAAGTTATGTTTAGGCAGACAAAGTTCTACCCAATAGACATTAATGGACAGTCAGCCCTTGTATTGGTGTGGGGGACCAAGGAACCCGAACAGCTGACTTCTTGACCGATTCTTCTCACCTCATGCAGCTAGATCAGCCATGCTGGTAAATATTGATTGCATTTAAAGCTTCAAATCAATACATTTTTAGAAAAATTCTTGGATAAACTATTCAAATGTGAAATGGACAGCTGATCTGCTTGTATGTACTATTTAAAGTGACATTTCTTATCAATATATACATTATTTACATGAACAAATATATGTGTACACCCCTTTTAACCACTGAATTTAGGCTTCCCATTCAGACACTTTACTACAGATGCAAAAAACACAATTCGCTTCTTAAGCTAGCCATACACGGGTAAATTCCCGTGCAATCGACCCCCGATCAATCACAGCGTGAATCACCACATGGGCACATCGATTCCCGTTCAATGAAGACCTCCGGGTAGCAGAGTTCTCCCCGGCTTCCAGCGTTTCAATCCGAACACCCTGGAAGCTGAGCAGAAATCCATCCAGCCTCTCTCCCTGTACAGCAGTGCTGGAGAATGAAAAATGTCTGACTCGGCCCCCTTTACACAGCCGTCCTCGGGTGTCAGCTCTGCCTAGCCCAGGCCAGGTGTCAAGAAGGCAGTCGGCTTTACCTATACTTTACATGAAGATTCTTCTTCATGTAAAGTATTGGAGATTGAACAGGGTTTACCAACATGTTGGAAACCGGTTCAATCTAGGTTCTTCAAGCGGGCTCTATTGAACACATTTGAAGGACAGCACACACTGGTAGGATTGTAAGCAGATTAGAGTACAATCAATCACCGTGAGCGCGCAGATTCTAATCTTTTTACAAATCTACCCATGTGTGCCTGGCTTAAGTCCTACCTGTCTGGATCGATGGAATGGAATGTACACTATGGTGAAGGAGGGATAAGTGGATATGTGGGGAAGTTTAACTGATGATTTTGACTAAAGGGCCATCTTAATGCTTGAGCAAACCAACATATATTGGAAAATTCTATGCTTCCATGACCCCTTTCTATGCAGATATGACTATGCCCCAATGCACAAAGCAAGGTCCGTGAAAACATGGTTGGGTGAGTTTGGTGTGCAAGACCTTGACTGTCCCACAGAGAAATTAGGATTACATGACCACTAGACAAGGATTTATTGTCTAGTGTCTGGTCATCAAAAGAATGGGTGGTGATCTTTGATATACTTATCCGCCAAACCTTTAAAAAGTATATGTTAATTGAAATAATTCAAATGTAGAGGAATGGAAACCTTAAAAATTCAGTATAGCAATATATTTCCTATCATTAGAGTTTTGACAAACTCAAAGATTTTGTTTGTCCTCTAGATTTGCCACATTTAGATCCTTCCTACTGCCATATAGGTTATTCCCCCCCCCCCCCAACTATTGTATACTCTGTTCCCCACTCTATTAGATTGTAAGCCTGATTGGGCAGGGTCCTCTACTCCTCCTGTGTCCCAACCTGTACCTGTGTGTTATCTTGTGATGCCTCTCAACTCTAAATGAAAGTACAGCCCTGAGTAATATGTTGGGGCTATATAAATAAAAGCTAATAATAAGTATATTATTGTCGATGATCACATGATGCAGGCCTCTCTACAAAACGTATAGTTTCCTTCTAGGATAAATCTCCAGCCTATTATATTGCGGGGTTTATGCTGATGACTGACATTCTATTGAAGGATTTTGCTTTAAATATTCAAGCCTTTGGGTGAGTTTGGTTATTTTTTTCTATGACGGATGAGCATGATGGGCACCAGACATCTCAGGGGAAATATATTTCACTGCCCAGGAAATTCTGTTCCAGCCAAATGTATTTATTAAGTGAAACCTTTGGCAGGGAGTGTTGGCCACATTCACAGAAGTGTCTACAAGTACATAAAACTTTACCCGTCCAGCCAGAAGGATACATTTACTCTCTAATGTCTGTAGGCACATCTACAAAAAAAGTTTTGTTAAAAGGGATGAAGGTCTGATGCAAGAAACAATTCCATTTCATCCCATGGAGACTTTGCAACCAAAAACTCTAACTTAAGCCCCCCATACACCTTTAGATTCCTCCATACAATTTCCATGAGACCTACCAACAACTATGTAGTATAGTGACCTCTAGAGATGGTCGAAATTTATAAAATTAGATTCTACTTAAATTTCGAGTTTGCCAATCGAATTTCGATTCGACTGCGAAATTTCGACTTTTTTCTAGTCGAAGTCGAAAATTTGCATAACGCCAAAAATTCGCATAAACACGAAAAAATTTGCATAAAGCCTAAAATTTCCATAAGGTCAAAAATTCACATAAGGTGGAAAATTTGGATTTGCTGTATGAGCTTGAGCTATAATAGAAGAATCAGTGTACATAGTAGCAGAGCTTTACAATCAGAGCTGAGATTTAAACCCTATTTATACACAAACTTGACGTGTTAGAGCAAAACTCATTGTTTTCAAATGTTTCCCCAACCCTTTTCTACAACTCCAGCAATTTTTGTGAGGATACCATTTTCAGGGGCTTTGCAATAAGCTGACAAAGTTAGCTAGCACCATGCGAATTTTCGCCAATGCGAATTTTCCAATCAATCCCACATACTCGTACGCGAAATAGCGGCACGGCAAATCAAAAGCAAAGTTATTTTTCAAGTTGAAATTTTGATTTCAGTCGAAATATCAGGCTGATTTTCAACTTTTTCGTCGAAAACTTGAAATGACCCCATCAAAATTCGACTATGCGAATTTTCGGCGAAAAAGTCTAAATTTCTAGTTAAAAATTCGCACTGCGAATTTTTCGACCATCTCTAGTGACCTCCCTGATAGAATACATAGTGATTGGAAGATGTAGAAAGGTCCTCTTATTACATGGTTTTGGTAGAAGAAAAGTTGGTTGTACAGAAATTGCATGGTAATTGTATGTGGTGTATGGGGGGCTTTAAGCAGGGTACAGACATGAAGATATGGGCCAGATCGATGGCCGTTTCGAGCGCCGTGCTCGATCACGGCCATCGATCTGGCCCATATAATATGTGGCCATCGCTGTTTGATCGGAACCAATCAATCCCACTCAAAAACAGCCTTATCGGTCATGACTGGTAAATACGTCTCCATGCAAAGCGTCGGCAGAGCTGTCTCCCCAGCATCAGATGTCAGCTCAAATGTCGAGCCGTCTGTACCCTGCTTTAGGCTATGTCCCCACTTTAGCGATCTCCCACTATTCTAATTGAGGGCAGTGATCGCTAGCGATTTTACGGGCAATCGATCAGGAGCAATCTGGCGTGATCGGGCGTGTTTTCGGCCACAAATTTTGGCTGCGATTTTTGGCCGCTATTATGATCGCGTCCATAGACAATGAATGGGGACGCATTCAAAAATCGCATCTTAATTCATTTTTAAACACGTCCATTCATGTCTATGGGCACGATCGGTGAGCTGCATTTTAAAATCGTGGGTGATCGCCAAAGTGGGGACACAGCCTTATTGAAAGAACGTATAGATTTAATATTATATTGTTTATAAACCTATGTCATACTTACATTTCAGCTGTAGTTGTAGGAAAATAAGAGTTCTTTAGCCCTAGTATGAAAAAAAACAACAGATGTGGATGAAAAGTTTGCTGCTTTGGTGTCACCTCTCCTCTGGAAGTGAAATGGCGCTGATCTGCACCTCCTGCACCCCCTTAGTGATGCCACTAACATGGAACCTGATATCCAACCATGGCTGCCCCAGTATATTTAAGACACATTCACTGGCCAATGTGTCCATAACACAGGCCAACAGAAAAAGGCTAGTGTGTGCTTGTTGGATAACAAACTAAGAAACATAATGGGTAGTTGGGCACAACCTTTAGCAGTGATTACACAGCTACAGTGATATCAGTGGCCAGAAGGTCCTCAGTTGGTTTATGGGGCCTGAGCAAGGATCACAGAGTAAAATGGAGTCAGTATGAGGGATGGGTGTTTAAGTTGTGTGTAGGTGTGCAGCTCTCAAAATGGAGGAGTGTGCCCCCCCCCCCCCCGTAACAGTAAATAAGAACAAGGACAGAGGCGCACAACCTAGTACAACAAATGGTTAAATAATGTGGAATAGGATAAGATAAAACAAGTTGAAACAAAACAACAGACAAGATACTCACATTGAGAGAGGTTTACAAGGATTGATCTCTCAGGGCCATGTGTTCAGGAGGACCTCACTTCTTGGTTGGGGATGAGATCACTTCCTGCTTACAGATACTGGGGGGCTCAATAGGAACAATGGGACGCGTTTCGAGCAGATGCTCTTTTTCAATCATAGGCTATGGTTCAACCATATCAGCTCAAACAGTGCTCTCACAGCATAAATCCACACGTTTGTATCCTCTTAAGGGCTCCTGCCCATGTTTATTTGAGCACACAATCCAAATGAAGGGTTACCCTTGCAGGGGTTAATGGACATCCAAATAAACAAAAGTTACTGGAAAATGCCAAGCCTCCTGGCTTGGCACCGATCAACAACAGTTCCTTCCCTTAGGAATCCTTAATAGCCTGCCTTCTAGCAGCCATCAGCATGGGGCCACACACACCCTGTGTGCCCTGTGTTTGCTGCACCCAGCAGCACTGTCTCCAACCTCATCTGGGAGCCCTGACTGACTGGTCCCAGCTCCTTTTGTGGAGACACACATAGCCATCTCGTTAGGGTCTAGCAGGTGTATCTTGGTGGATACACACCAGCAGACCCCTTCACTGCCGCAAATGGAACATCCACACCGTGGCAGACCACCGGTCTGTCACAGAACATTGGAAAATCAAAAATTTACCTTGCACAAGGACTATACAATAATAGTACAGATGTGTAATTAATACAAATATTAAATAAAACATACAGATGACAAGATGTGGCCAGCCAACTAGAACTACTTCCAGTCTTGTGCCCTAGTCAGCCCACCACCCAGTCATTCATAATATCCTGAAGGTGTCAATGTCAATGATAAAACACAGAATGTGCTCAGTTTCTGCATTGTCTGAGATTTTCTACATTGGATATGATGAAGTTGAAGGATGGGAGTTGAAGTTATTAGGGATGAGTTCAGCAGTTCCTTGTCCTGTTGGCCGTCTTCCCTGTTTACAATTGGAGGCACAGCCACATGACGCTGAGGAATATCCGTCACTCCCCGATGAACCAGTGCACAATTTCACCTCTGTGTTTTGATGTGCTTTCTCTTGTAGGCCCCCCTATGGTATGAACGCTTATTAAAGAGAATGAGTACTAGCAGCCCACTGCTCTAATGTTATCGCTCTGAAAATAATATAAATGTAAAAATGGTCTGTCCAAATCGCTACATTGTTCATTGTGGGTCAAGATGACATGGAAAAGCATTGCCTCTTCTTTGTTTACCTCTCACAGAATCATTGCTTCTGCCAAATCTATTGAATGTTGACCTAACACATGTGTATGTTCTAACCAAATAATGCTTAAAGCGATTTTAACTCTAATGAAAAAAACACACATACATTTAACAGACACAATACTCATCTGTAAGCAGTTTAGATCCTGGAAAACTGCTACACAAAAAACAGCATACTCACCTAGTCTCCTCGCAGTTCTCATGCTGGCATCTTCTGGAGACCTGCAGCTACTTCCGCCCTCACTGCCCCCCTTCTCCTCCCCCCTCCACTCCCCCTCCTCCCCCATTCACTCCACCTTCCCCTCCTCCCCCCTTCACTCCACCTCCCCCTGTCTCTTCTCTGTTGGAGCTGCAGAGACTCGTGGGGAAGGGGGGTGGGGTAAAGGGAGGGAATCAGCTGCTGACGAGTTTCTGTCTGGGAGAGATATCCCAGACACCACTTCGGATGCCTAGGCGCTGCGTAAGGCAGTGGGAGGGGAGCACTCGTAACAAGCACCCCTCCTGCTGTCAGAAAAAAGATTTTATTTTTACAATTAAGGATCTCAACAGTATCGGGTGAGCTGCAGCTGATACTGCTGAATGACCCCCTAGGTGGTAGGTCCGCTTTAATCCTAAAGCGGTGCATAGACGTTTAGATTCTCGCCTGATCTTGATGCCGATTGACGCACGCGGTCTATCGCTGGCAAAATCGGCCACAAATCTAATGCCTAAAAGTAAAATTGGGCCATGAATCGGACGGAAAATTGATATAAGAATTTAGGGACATGTCCAGACCAGCGTCCCCATACAAGGTAAGTGCTGGGCCGATTCTCTGCACGACCAGTCGAGCATGATGACGTCATCAAGAAGCGTCGATCTGCAGCAGAATCAGGAACAGAACCAAATGTCTATGCCTAGCTTAACCAATACACCAAACATACAAACCCAATATACTCATCTGCTTTCCTCAATGGCTCCATCTTCTTTCAGGCTTTTCCCCACATCAGCATCTGTACATGCTGTAGCGTGACCAGGTGTCGGAGTGAAGTCAGAGACGCCCAGACTTGTTTTGCAAAACAGGGGAACACCTCCCCCCAAAACAATCCTTGTGCTTCAGTGCCCCCAGTTCATTCAGTTCTTTTAAGCAGTAGATGCTTTAGAACGTCCACACACACTGGTAGAATGCAAGTGAATAACTTCTTCTATGCAGGCGTATATATACACTTTGCACTGTCTCTTAGCCCAGGGATAGGGAACAGTCCATAGGGTACAAAATGTTAGAAAAGTCCAGTAACAATAGTTGGCCCTAACACTAACCCAGAGGTGTAAAGCCAGTGAAGATTAGCCTCTAATTCCAAGGCTATATTAAAGGTGGCAGTCCTCTTATTGAAAACCCTAAACCGGTAGGAAAGTCACATATGATGATCTTTGCAGTCCCTCAGGCCTAGTGGATAGGCCCAATCTCACAGGGACATCCTGGCAAAGTCCCCTGGAACTTGGCACAAGTGCTGCAAGCTGGGAATGGCTGGCATGACATGTCAGCATCTTCCCTGTTACCCAGCAAAAACCCATACTGTACAGGGAATTTCCAGAAAACCTAATGCAGCTTCTCATCTAGTAACTTGCTGTAATGTTACTATATTGGAATAAAATTGCTGTTGTAAAAGACTAAGGGCCCCCATACACCTTTAGATCTCTCTGTCAGATTTCCTTTAGATCTCCTTAAAGCCCCTCATACACCTTTAGATTCCTCCATACAATTTCCATCAGATCTACCAAAAACTATGTAGTATAGTGACCTCCCTGATATAATACATAGTGATTGGAAGGTGTAGAAAGGTCCTCATATTACATGGTTTTGGTAGAAAAAATTATTGATTGTACAGAAATTGCAGGGTAATTGTATGTGGTGTATGGGGGTCTTTAGTTTACCAAAACCATGTAATGAGGGACTTTCTAAACCATCAACTCTACCTGTGTTCAATTGCAGAGGATCCTATACTACATAGTTGTTGGTAGATCTAAAGGACATCTGACAGGGAGATCTAAAAGGTGTATGGCCAGCTTAAGGAAATGTCTTCTTGCCTGCAGTAGACTGACAATGTCCTCTCAACCTAGGCAAATCAATATAACTGAACCACCTTTTTTGATATATTAGTTCAGTTGATTTTTTTTACTGAACGAGTCACAAATGTATTTCTTCAAACTGTGAAGTTACTAAAAGTTCCACTTTATGGGTGATGTAAACCATGTCTTGTCCTTCTGCTTAACTCCCTTCCATCTGCTCTTCCTAGCATTTCTGGTAATTCCTAGCTGCTGTACTTAGTAGAAAGTAATATTAGTATTGTATTTACCCTTTTCCATCATAATTATCATAATCAGGCACCAGTGAAATCATATTAATGTTAAAAAAAAAGGATGCTTAAATAGTTACTATTAACTTTAAATCTCTTAATATCTGTTTTATGGAATAACATAGAAACCATCTGCACAATAAAGTTAAAAGATTCCATGTGCTTCTTATAAGCATTTCATAGTTAAATGAATCAGTTATTGTTATTATTATCTCCCAGCTGCACTGCACATGCTAAGCACATGCCATCGTCTCAGGATCCTAATCTGCCATTTACTGATCACTAGAGATGAGCGGGTGAATTTCCCAAAAGACACCCACACAAACATCTACATGAAATGGTAGGTAGGTATTTTCACAATATTAAATTTCTTGTGTTGGAATGGTGGGGCTCCTGTTATCTGAGCCATTCCAGTGGATCTTACAAGTTATGTGAGCAGGACCAGCCACATCACTGCAAATGGTGCTCAAGAGTTTGTCTGGTAGAGTTGCAAGGAGCTGTAACAGTACAAATGCATATTATTGCCTGGATATTGTGAACCATTATGGAAGTCATAATAAAGGGCCCTTGGATTATTACAGCAAGCAGACTCCATGATAAGAAGAGAGTCAATTGTGTGACTTTGATCATTTGAGGCTCAATTTTGCTTTTCTTTTTTCAGTTCTTTATTTTTCTTTTTTCCACTTGTTCTGATCTCCTTAGTCAACATAGACCTTAATACTGAGGCAAGGCTGAAAGGGCAGGGTTCCTTATGTAGCCGCAAGAGGTCCACTATTGGTCAGCCAGGTCACATGACTGTGACGAATACTCGATGTAATCGCTGTACATATATATCTTGTCCAAAAGCCACAATTACATCTTCCCAGACCCTTCATAGTTAAATTCAACCATTCTGTAGAAATCCTGGAATAGCTCTAATGTCCGGTTGTACCCACCTGTGTAAACATCTAGGGGGTCGTAAATGCTCAGAGGTCCCGTACTTCAGAGAACGGAGATATCCCACTTTATTGCACCCCCCAATAAACCATCCTATCTGGTGTTCTGGAGAGGAGGGAGGGGGTGAGCGAGTGAGGTCGAACAGAGGACACCAAGAACGTTGAACCCTGATCCACCCTTTAGATTAATGGTTGGAGAGATTACCTATAAAACCATATTTCCATGCATGGGGGATACTGGTAACTCACAGAGGTGGCTCTCCATAGGAAAATGCATATTTGTAAGCAAGGGTGGAATGTGTGTGGCGTTCCTGGGCTGAGATCTCCAGATTGGCATTGTGGCATAACATATTCTATTCATGTTTGGACTCTATAAATTTAGTAAACCGTGCTGAGAGTGAACATGTCCCCCATATCATGGTCACATGTTCCTCTGGCAGGTTATGCATGTTCATGTGTACATGGCTAGCTGTCCTGTCTAGGGAGGGGGCTGTCTCATTAACCCAGTGGGAGGTTTGTTCAAGCTCTGGTGTCAACTCCTCCCAGGGAGGAAGAAGGGGTTAAAAGCAT
>CM070033.1:27888635-27903816 GCA_036250615.1 Ptychadena robeensis
CTGGCTCATTTTCCAGACTGGTGGCAGTGATACCGAGAGATATACCTATACAATCACCGAAATTGCATGGAGATTGTAGAGTGTATTGCATTCACATCCCCGCCAACCAATCGGTCTCCCATTTTTGGCCTGTTCACAGTGAGGAAGGCAGTCCGAGGGCTCCCAGTGGCTGGGACCGGGACTGCGGCTGTGAAGACGTGTCAAGGAGATTGATTGCTGCTTGTGGGGGGTTTGTGACAATGACGAATACCTTAAATCCCAGGAAATGGCACACGCTGGTGTTAAAGGAAGTGTGTAGAAATATCAGAATCACCGCTGAACAGGGCACCTAGATCTGCAACGGTAAGTAGGGAGGCGACAGCGGCGTATGGCAGCCACTGTTACACTCTACATCTCCAGCAATGGTGAAGATGATATCATGTTCAGGGGCTTTGAAATAAACTCACAAAGTTAGCTAGTCAAAATGTTATAAAAATGTTACAATTTCTATGAAAGACATAACTGGTCATAGACAATCTCATTAGAAAAGTAGGGATTAATTAGGTGGGTGGGGCTTAACTATGAAGTCAGGGAAAGTCAGGGCTCAGAAACAAAGGTCAGGAATGGGGTATTTTTTTAGAACCTCACTGGTGTTCAGCTTTAAGAAATGCTTGTATTCAAAGTCGTATGAAAATGCACTTTTACTTCTTTTGAGGACATCTGTCAGCTCTGAATTTCCGTGTCAGAATGAAATAATCACACTGAATTATTAAGGAAAATGTGGGACTTGGCTTTGGAACATCCGCTTTCTCCAAACATTGAATGTCTCCATACAAACCATAAATGAAAGGATACCGGCCACAGAGGAGTACAGCTCACCAGAACTACATGGAAGGTGGCTTCTGCTGATTACAGGCCTCTCCTCAGCCCCTCTGGAAACTCTCCGGCCTCTCATTTCAGTGACTTGGTCCCTCCTGTGTATTTTGACAGCTGTCCCGGGTTTGGCAGCCGAGAAGAGCAGCCCACGACCTGTTCACACAGCAGCTTCTTCTCAGCAGGATCATATGTGATACTGTCAGTTCATCTCTTCATATATTTTTCATGCTGCTAGAATAATAGGAATAGCTTCATGTGTGGTTTGTTTGTGCTTGGTTCCTGAGAGGGCTTTGCTATTAAATGAGTTCATATAAAGTAGTGTACACAAAGATGGATTCCATTTAAGTTTAATGGAAAGGTCCACTATTGTCCTCTTTTATGGTCCTCTAAATAGGAGTAGTGTAGCCATTTCACTCTAGCCGCACTGCGGGTGTAGTTTTTATCTAACCTGTCTGTTGCCCGGAATAAAACTGCATTACTGCATTCCACGGTGCTACATACACTTGTATGGGAGACGCTTGCTCTCAAGAGATGCGAGCTGCAGGACATTTATGTTAATGCACTTCTCTGCGCCTAATGCAACATAAAGCCCAGTGTGAAAGGTACAACAGGTTTCCTATGGACACCTGTGTACATTGCGTTAGGGCCATTTCACACTATTTGCATTGCGTTTTTTACTGCACAGGTTTTTTTTACTGCACAGGTTTTTTTTACTGCACGCGTTTTTACATAGACATCCAATGTTACCATTCTTTTTACCATTCTCGTTTTTAAAAATTCAGCGGTTCCACGTGCATTTTTAAAAAATCACTGCTGTATGCATTTTTGATTTTCCTTTTTTATTTTTTTTTCGTTGATTTGATAAATGCATGCTTTTTTGCATATATGTGGAAACGCATGCCTTTAAAAAACACATATAGTGTGAAAGGGCCCTAAAAGTTGTAAGGTGTTAACGCTATAATAAATCACCATAAACCCGATGTACCACTGCTAGTGTAAAAGGGCCCCGGATTATAGCCTCCCTCTTTACTCCATCTTCAGATGGCTGGATAAAAAAACCTGGCCATAAACAGGTCGATTTAGCGTTCAATTCCCGAACAATTGATCTCCATTGGCGTTCACGGTGCTGGTTCGTTTGAGAGTCGCTGACCTGGAGCGATCGATCACGATCCAAACAAATGCCAGTCAAACAGGGATCCCACATGTTGGTAAATCCCTGTTCAATGGCCATTACAAATTATCAGCCAGGGATCGATTGTCAAAGGTGGTGCGCATCTATTCGGGGAACAATTAGTTACGTCACCACATTGCAATCAATTGTTCATCAATCACATGGGAATCAACCTGTCTATGGCCAGCTTTAGTCTGACAATTCTGTTTTGGAGGCACAATGGATTTGTTGCAATCAGAGCACTTCATGATCATATATCTGAAGGTAACTCTAATGGGAGATAGCAAGCCCAACTACCCTTTACTGCAGCTGTAGCTGTTTTATGATCCGTGATTAGGGATGGCAGGTTCACCTCGCTATGTATGTGGGGGCTGATCACGCTGCACCCCGTCGCTCAGATTATCGCCTGTCCCCATTCAAAGTAATGGCATCGGCCAGATATTTACGGATATGTGCGTTCTCTGACTGACCGGCCATGTAGGCACCCGTGACCCGCGGCTCGCTATGTGTGTAGGAAAAGTTCTCCTGCAGCAAAACATTTGATTTGGTTTTAATCCCCTGGGTTGCTGGTCAGGATCATTGAATCATATCTTCTGCTTCTTGTGTAGGCCAAAACAGGATGAGCCAATCAGAGCAGTGCTAATAAATCCCCTGATTAAATTGATCATGTGCTTCTTCATGAGTTCTCTTGTAAAACTTTTTCTTTTTTTTCTTAATATAACCCTAATAATAAAATCCACGGATAAAATCTAAATTTCCCAATATATAAAGGTGTAAAGGGGTCAAATTATTTTCATTTCAATGGATTGAACTAAAAAGTATTATTTCTAAAGTAATAGCGAGAGAATGAATGCTGCATAATTTGCACATTAGTCGTGCTAATCAAAAAAATGTTCACACTATGAGCTTCGTACAATGTGCAGTAGGAGAAGAGACCCCCCTTCTAAATTGGCTGAATCATACTCTTTTCTTCCTAGTCCCATTATCGTGTTGTTGAAGAGGTTGTAGAAAGAACAAGAAAAGTCAAAATAGAAGCAGATTAGAAATTCCTGCAGTTTGTGGTTGATTGCTGACTGTTGCCATTCATTGCTAGAAATGCTTGTAGAATGACTGGTAATGATTGCCCAAGTAGCTGTTAAAAACCTGTGCATGTCCAAAGAAATGCCAATGACGAAACTCTGGGCACTTCACACTGCAATGCATACAGTGCATCCGGAAAGTATTCACATTACCCTATTTGATCGATGGTCATTCTGTCCTTCTCTGTGGAGAGAGGAGAACCTTCCAGGAGGACAACCAACTCTGCAGCAATCCACCATCAGGCCTGTAGGGTAGAGTGGCCAGTCATAAGCCACTCCTTAGTAACGGTTTTCTCGGCTCCGTTGACAACCTTGATGGGGTTGTCGGTGAAGCTAATCCATATACCTGCCTACCACGGTGTTGACCTGGCCAGAAGGTAATGTAATCAACCTCTGGCTGGCGGACAAGCACCATGCTGTGTAGACAGCCAGTGTGGTAGGCGAATATCTGGATGGGCTCTGTCGACATCCCAGAGGGAGCCCTCCATGCCAATGAAACATACCCTAAAAAACACATGGCAGCCCACCTGGAGTATATAAACGTATAAATATATACACGTATGTATATATGGTATATAAACGTATACGACCTGTGAGGAGTCGGCTACAGAACTGACAGGAATCCTGTGTGCTCCACCAACACACGTGATTCCTGTCAGATTGTAGCCAATTAACTTGGAGGTGGACTTCTCCTCGGAGTTAACTGCCTGCAGCAGGATCGGCCACAAAAAGAACCAGCAGGACGGATCCTAAAGGTGGGCTCCCTGAAGTTGCGGGCAACCAACCTTTATGTGTTTGGCGGGAGCGCGCACGGCCCGCAACTATGGCCAGGAATCAGCCCGTCTATGGGGGGGCTTTAGACTGGCTGCGTTTATAACACTTAAAGATGTTTTAATGAATGCAGAGATGATTCTATTTGCCTTCATATCTGCCAGAAAGTTGGCTTTAACATAAAACAATGTCTGCAAGTGCTTTCCTCTAAACAATAACTTGGATGGAATAATAATCCCAGGCAGCCTTGAAAATAAACTGCCACCTTTTTCCTATAAAATGTGATTTTTTTTCCCCTACATTTTGGGACACGTTACCTTCAAAGGGTTTATCCGTCATTTTCCCTTCAGAAACAGCTCTGCGTGATTGTATATTAAAACTGCGTTCAAAGAAAAGGAAATGCTTGTTTGACTTTCCAGAAAGTGTCTTTTATTTGTGGATCAGAGGATTGGAGGACATATTCTGTGATCAAAGTGTACCATGCAGGGTCGGGAGACGTCTGGGTATTGTATAGTGAAGGGGGAACGCCACCTCCAGAACATCTCACTTATATCATTGTCTTTCCTCAATGCGCCTTTCACCATTCATAAAATGCAACAATCTCCCCTCTGTGAGCGCCAACCAATCAGACCCGGTCACTATAACAATTGTCTTTTATCAGCTTTATCGGAAGCACCCTTCCACCAGTTCAGTGGGATTTAATATGGATCAGATGTAGCTGATGGAGATATCCCCGATGTGAGGCCGACTAGAGTTTTAGTTATCATTTCATGATTGTCGGACTTCCTTTTCTGACAACATGCCGCCCTGGGCACTGCTGAATTATGGAGTTTGTTTGGACAATCTCTGTCCTTGTTTAAGCCCCATTCACACCTATTAAATGTTTTGTGGTTGTAGGATGTGTTGGGTTGTAGTACATACATTTTTTAAATGTTGTTGAATGTTAAAATGCATGCAGCCATGTATTTTGGTTGTCAAGTAGGATAAGAACAGTTGCATAGACTGGTGAACTCTCTGAGAGAGGCTCGGGCACAGAACGCCATCTTGTCAACTCAGGAGAAGGAAGTTGGAAAGACTCCAATTTTGCAGAAGGAAGCGGAGTCTCCATTCTTCAGACCATGTGGTGTCAAGATGCGCCCTATGGTTTCGAATGTGTAAAAAGATTGGGTCTGATTTTAATTGTCTTCCCGAGGTGGCGCTAGCACACCCCAGTTTTAGAGCATTTTAGAGCATGACAACTAGCACCTCTTCTACCAACCTCTGAATAGTCTTCAAATTTCATTGGCTAGGATATATGACTAAACCCAACACACAACAATTCAAAATAACACATAAAAAAACATAAATTAATAAAACCTGATGGTGATTAAACATGCTTTAGATGTACAGTCATTTATTAGCTCATATAATCAAATGTCTTCCTAAAACTTTAAAGAGTCTATGGAGTAAAATACACTAATGCCTGCCATATACATGCCGATAAGTGGCCGATTTTTCACCTGACCGACAGGCGTGCGCGCTCAAGCCTTCGGTCAGCGGAAAAATCGGCCGCTAATCGGCATGTGCCCACACAGCTGGGACATGTCCGATAATCTCTGGCCAATGGAAGCCGATGCCATTAGCTTCAATGAAGACCAGCGTCTTCATTGAAGCTAATGGCCGGCACACAAAGGGTGCCAACCGACTGAAGGGGCCCCATAATGCACCGGGGTGCAAATGTGATGACGTTATCATGTTTGCATTCCGGTGCATATCGTAGTGGGTCTGTCTGACCTACTCGGGGTGTGTATGGCAGCCTTAAGGGTGAAAAAATGGCAGTGTGAGCAAAAATATGTTCTATTGTTGATGCCAATGTAAATCTAATAAATCCAAACTGTCATTGGCCAGGTTTGGCATTATCAGCTCCTTTCCAACAAACAGCTTGTGAATTTTAAAAAGGACGGGTTTCCCACGTTTACTTATATATATATATATATATACACCTCATGGCTGATCATTTACAAAACTAAACCTAAACCCTAAAGAATAACTTCATTATGACATTGAAGGCTACTATTAAGACAATAAAAGTACAAAAGTGTGATTTGTTTATGTGTTTATGTAGAGCACCACGTTCTAAGTGTATGTTGTGCAGTCAAGCCACATCAACATGAAAGCTGTTATTCCTCTGGGGTAGGTGCATGGTCTTTTCTTGCTGTGTTCTGCCAAGTCATTGTACATAATATCTTTTTTAGCAAATTACTTGCCAGTACAATAAGCATGCCAGCAGATCACACGGAGCTGAGAGTTCCCATCTGACTTTAGCCTACATTGCTTCTCTGTGTGATGCCAATTACTTTTGCCTGAATTATAAATCCGACCATTGCTAGGCTACACAGAGCAAATGATATCCAGCAAGGGCAGTTTTGTGGTTGGGTGGTTTAAGCAGCCTAGGCAGTATTCGAATTTGCAATATTTCACAAATAATTCTACTAATATTTGATTTGATGTTTGCGAATATTCGCAATTCAAAATGAATGGTCACATTCATGTGCTATTTATTTTCGCGTTGCAAATATATATTGGCAATCCATGCCCAAAGGCATCCCAATGCAGAATATTGCAACTATCCTCGAATGGTCGATATTCGAATATATTCGCAATTCGAATATTCAAGTTCAACACTATTAAACACACCCACTTTGCCTACATCCCCTACTCTGTGTCCACCTGTCCCCCTGGTCAAGCTTCCCTCCCACCGACGCTTGTAGCCCAGTTCTGGGCATACAATACATCCAACTTAGCATGTGAGTGGTGAGATTGCCATTGAATTTTAGGGGTCAGGTCAAGAATGTATATATATATATATATATATATATACATACAACATATATATATATATATATACTGTATATACACATATGAACGCACTCTCTTTCTAGATCCTTGTACTGTACAGAAAGTAAATTCATGCAGAATGCTGTAAACCATTTATTTGCAGACACTGTGGACTTGGCTGCAGTTTCAGCCTGCAAACAAAAGAATAAAATGTAATGTGCGTTAGTATAGAGTGTCATTGGAAGAATACACAATGCCTTGTTTTGAACCATTGTGTATCCTGAAAACAGGCCATTAAATAATACACTCCCTTCAGAAGCAGACTAGGTAGACATATCCATACCCATGCTCATTTCACGTGTCATCAAACTGACATGGAAACTGACTGAATGTCACAAAAAAAATTGAGGAAAGTATAAGTGTTAAGCTAGGCATACACTAAATAGCTAGGCTCTATTTTTTTAATTAAAGCATTGCACGTTCATGACGCTGAATTGTGCTCAAATCTTTAAAAAATTTGAGCTGTCCAGCCTTTCTTCGAGAGGGATCAATTGAAAGCTCAGTTGAACAGGGTTGGTAAATCAATCCTTGATTGCATGGGAATCGATCCGTGTATGCCCAGCATTAGGCTGTGAGCCCCACACTCTAAAAATACAGTGAACCCTTCAGTTGAAACGGACTTGACTTACAATTCTTCAATTACAATTTTTGTTTTTGCATTCAACCGAATATGATAGTGTCAATAATGTTAACCAATCCCACTTATAAGTACAATATGTCATAATGGACAGCAGAGAGACAGATTCCTGATCTTATGGAATGGGACTCTCCTTCTGAGTGTAAAGGATGTGGTAAGTGGTGTAATCCAGCTTTTTCCCTGCCAACCAGAAGCCAAAGAAGTATCTTTACAAGCTTCATCTCCCAACACTACTCTCTCCACATTGCCCCAGTCATGGGTCATCATCCTGGTGGATTTGCCTACTTTTTGTGTAATCAATGCAGTGGTTGTATCTTTGGGTGTTCTGCTGTTTTCAGAAAGCACTTCCAATTGACATAATCTGGCTGCATTTCCTTTGCCATTAACGTCACTTCCGGCATTTGGAACAACCACATTGTAAATACCAGAAGTGATGTCAGTGACGTCACTTTCTGTATTAACCCCGTTTTTTTTACAGATTAAAGCTGACAGGTATGCATCACACTGAATAAAGAATAGTAGTAACTGTAATAACAAGCAGGATATTTTATACGTTTACGCAATTAAAAGTGTACCCAGATATATATTTCAAATGCAAGCTTTTCCTTTAATATTACACAGTAGTACATGATTATGTACTAAAATGCTATTTTCAAAATGCATGACTAGCTGGCAGATAGATCCCACCACATTTCTCAACTGATGTACCATCAGTATTATCTACCCGTTTCCTGCTCTGCCTGACTTTGAATAATTGGATTTTGGTTCTTTCATTACAGATGGGTGTCATCACATCTTTGCGTTATTACAGCACCCTGCTGGTCCCTCCAACTAGTCATGACCTGCCTACATTGCATGGAGGAAACAACAAGACCGTATAATATAAAAAGGTACATAGTGAAAGAAGACTTTTATGTAATATTTACTATAGCATGTTGGTGGGGGTGAAGAAAGCATTAGTCTTACCAAGGGGTTCAGAATTATTGAATATACCAATACAGATGTATGGCAATACATAAACAATTAAAAAAACAGCTAAACAAATTATCTTAACACATATAAAGCAAGGTTGATCTTTCTAGTAATGACCTGATGACTTGTAGACTGCAGAAATTTCCTCAACAGTTTTCCTAATGAATGTCCTTTCTACCACCAGGACTCACAGCCGCCACTATATCTGCTATGGTTATAGTTACACCACTACAAATGGTGTTCCTTGCAGTAGACTGTTCACTGATTTTCCTCCTTCATACAATATCAATGACACATCATATGAGACTGTGTACAAGGTTCTACCACACATAACGCCAAAGACTGATACGAATTAGCCAGATAGTGTGTGACCTTTATCCAGATTTTACAACAGTACTAATAAAACAATAGATGGGTTTTGTATATTTTTGCAGGTGAAAATATAAATAGGGACAAAACACTATCTAGTGCCCAGGTTCCCAACCTGCGTCCCTTTAAGAGTTCTTTAGCGCCCCCTCAGTTCTCTACTTGTGGCCCCCGAAACCTAACTGTTAATGCGTTGGGCATAAAACTCACTTGACCACCAACCCCCCCACTGACAGGTCCTCGTCCGGAATCTTCTTAGAGTGGGAAGAGAAGCAGATGTGATAAATTTACGTTATAGGCATACGTAAAAGCCAATCAGTCACCCAGATGGTGCCTAAGCAAGTCCCTCACCTTTCCTCATCTTCTCCTCTAGTGTTGGTGGGGGATCAGCAGACAGGTAAGTGCCTATGCTCCCACTTTTCTATGAATGGGGAATGATGGTATAAGATATACCAATTACCAATCCTACAGTATCCTTATGCTTGAAGTATCATTTAAAACAAGTTTTGTTTTTTAAAAATAAAAAATAATGTCTTTTATCTCTGCCTGCTGTCATTTATTCATTATAAAATACCTTTACAAGTCAGTATAGATTGAAAATGTCATGTGCGGCCCTTTAGTGGCCCTCCATATCAACTTAGTTGGCCACCACTGATCTAGTGTGTACGGCATGCAGCATCAAAATGTTCTCAATATTTAAAAACCCACAAAGTTTATGACACAGCTGTAATTCCTGTATTGTCTATATGGTGTCTGTAACACAGAGATATGAATGGACTTGATTGACCTTTATAGCAGTTTGATTCTGGTTTCCCTTTCATGACAGTGTTTCATTTTGGGAACCAAGTAGATTTGACTTTCCCTTAAATTTATACTCACGTATCTCCAGTTCAATCAGAATTTTACAATAAAGAAGGCAATTTTGGATAATCTCCTGACAGTGAGAGAATATCAGTTCTGCTATATATGTACAGTATATATATATATTGCTTTAGAAGGACCTGTCATTGCCTAGGTCAGTGGTTCCTAAGCTTTTCTTTGCAGGGCCCCCCTTTTCTATTTAGGGACATTATCGAGCCCCCCCCCCCCCCCCATTCAAACTCAGGTTAAGAATGAGGGCCAGTGCCCCCCTGCAATACCTTCACTCCCCCCCAGGTTGGGAGCCACTGGCCTAGGTGGTAGATATAGACAACTTTGTCATAGCTATGTAAAGCTTTCATTATGACACACCACTCTGGAGAGTTTGTTGTGGCTACCCTCCAACATTGCTTCATTTTGTTGCCACAACGCAGTAGAGCTCAGTCTGTAAATGAAAGCTTGGCTATAAAGATCTCTGACCTAGTTAGGCACTTTCCAACAGAGCTCCTTAGCCAACGTTTTTAAGGAATCACAAGCCTATAGGGTAATCAATGCAAAACTAATAGATTGCCTTTCTAAGTAACAATATAAATAAATTATGGATGGATTACAGTTGGGCAGTTCCAGTTTCTCATTCTTTTTTCCACTAAGCTCCCTGCTAGTCCCTACCACCAGCTCTAATCTTCCTGGTGATCAGACACACAGAAATGATGTCATAAGGTTATAAAAAGTCATCAGCATGCAAATAGAAGGGAAACCAGGAAAGCCAAATATATATTATTACCTTTTGGCTTTAACCTCCCTAGCACTCTGCTGAGGTCCAGATTTCTGTACCAAAAGCGCACCATAGACCTTAATGGCTTTTTTTATGTTGTAGGCCTGTAACTTCACAAAATATGTCCGTACGAGGGTCTAGTAGACATCCTGAATATAATAATGTTTGAAACAAACAATTATGTAAAATGAATAATGTTAAAATTGAATTATAACATTTCTTCTTTTGTATGATAGATTTTAAAACTGTATGTATTTATATTTGTTTATAATAATAAAAAAATTATTCATTTGGAAAAGTGTTTTCTTTTTACTCTGAATTGTATTGGATACAGTTATCACAGTTAACTGCAAGAGGCACATCTGCAAAGTGAACCACACTTAAAATGGGGGGGGGGGGGCGGATTTGGTGCCATTCTCCTGGAACAGTCTCCTTGTCACATCGGAGCCACCGGGAAAGCACAAAATGGTAAGTATGCGCTGCCAGGGCTCTGATCTCCTCTAGACAGCCCCATCTCGTCCAGTGCAGTACTGACAGGGCAGGGTTAAAAGCTTAAAGGGGTTAAAGCTTAGCAATAGTGTTGGAAGATGATAGCCATGGTTTTAAAACATGATATATGCGTCCACTTTTCCAGCCCCATAGCCCAAACTAGCTTTAAACCCCCAATCCAGTTGCTTATCTACAACAACATTGTTGCTTTTTCTTGTACACACAACCTTCAGATTAAATTGTATATTATTGTAGTTAGAACTACTACAAACCTGGAGAAATCCGGAGTACATGTATCTGTTTCTTTAGGGAGTTGGCTGGGTCCACCACTGCGTACGTGACTGAAGTAAGTCTTTTCATGAGTTTGGGGTCCTGTAGAGGAGAACGCACTGGCTTTAGCAATCAAGACATCCTGCAGTCTTTATCCTTGAGAAAATAATATTTACAGTCCTTCATTGCTGCCTTGCAGGGTACAGTCTTGAGAGAACAGAGAGAGAGAGCAGAATGATATCCCTGGATGTGGTGCTTATGCCCAGGAAAGTACCTTAACAAGGTTGCTATAGCTGACTATAATGGAAGTCCTATGCACTCTACCCCAAGCCTTGGTGGAGGGATTTAAACATGGTGATGGGTGGTTCTTGTAGCACCACAGACCATTGATCAGGCCTATCTCTTGCAGAGATTCCTCTGTCACTAAATGTAGCTGGAGCTTGTACTGTTGGAAAGAAGACTAGACCACCTACCCCTCCTATCTATCTCTTATATTGCCCTCTGGTGGACAACTGCAACCCTGTATCTGGGAAGAACCAAATACAGTTAGAGGAAAAAAAATGTAACACATTATTGGCTTTACGCTGCATTACACTTTTAAGCCGGGAACACAAGGCTTGATATAGGAGCCGTTCGAGGTTCCTGGCAGCAGCGCAATGATGTCAACGCGCTGCTGCCCGATATTGGAGGAGCTGGGGCGCAGCACTGCTGTGTCTTCAGCTCCAACGATGCTTTGCATGGAGACCCCGTGGTCCCCATGCAAAGCAATGAACATTAACCGTTATTTACGCACGGTCGATTTATGCATGGCGCATGCACGGCGCTTCGATCTGGCCCATATCTATGCATGTGTTCCCTGCTTTACTATCTATATTCCTTTAAGGCTTTTCTAGTCTAAAAGGTGGCCATACCCTAGTCAATCATTTGCATTTGACCCATTTTCCTTTATGGAAAGTACAGAACCTTTTTATTTACAACAAGAACAGGTACAAGATAGTTAAAAGCATTTTACATAATCTTTAGAAACCATTAAATGCTAATGTTGTCTTAAAAGAACATCAAAGACCAACCTTGTCTTCCTTTTTTTCAGATATTTTGCTAAAAAATAACAAGGAAACTAAAATTCTAAATTGTATTATTCTTTATTTTTATTTTGTAAAATTTGTACTACACAGAAGTATTTGCTTTTGTAAATGTGTAACTCATCACTATGATCAAATACAAAAAAATCTACTTAAAATATGTACTTCAGTTCCATTCTCCATTATTGTGTCTCTTGTCTTTGAAAAATGAGTTCTATGTGTTACAGAGCGGAGTGAAGTACTTCACACCTAGAAATTTGAGTCTGTTGACCAAATGTTAACACACTGGTATCTTCCAAGTTCCATTAATTAGAACTTATATTTGCAGCTATCCAAATGTTCTGCAATTTTGCCATCATTTCATCTTCCATGAATTAGCAAATTTTGTTTTACACCGACAGCTGGATAGCATGGTCGCAGAAATGTGTTATTTCGCTCATCATCACTTAAACAGAAGGTGTAAAAGGGATTAAGAAGTTATTTGCAGATACATATTTAAATTAGGCTTGTTATCCATAATGGACGTTACATTCTGTGGCTGAACCAGGGTTTTCAATACCTCATTAAACCAGAGACATAGCTACCAACTCAATCCTTGTATTTTTTTTAAAATTATTTTAAAGGGCATTAATGTCAACAAAAAATAGAGGCAGGCCGCTAACTAGCATTTTTGAGGTAGGACATAGCAAGTTAAATTGTATGAGTTGTTACAGTGTGTTTAGACTAATTACATTCACTTCACTGGAAATGGTCTAATTCATTTTCTGAAATTACAACTAGCGGACTTGTTAATTGCAAACACCTTCAACATGGTGTCATCACTAACATTTCTGGCAATGTAGAAAATGGTTGTTGGAAAAAATAGAAATTAACACAGTAATGGTAAACATTTTATAGACTGAGTACCCAAACCTAAAACCCAAAACTCACTTATTTATCATAAAGTATAAATGATTTGTATATACTGGCAATACATAAACAATGGGGGTTTCTGAGGAGACTGGCTTTATTTGAACAAATTTTAAGCCGGAAACTTGCATTAAATGCACCTCAAAAGAGGGGTCACAATTTATTTGTTTCTTAACCATAAAAACAGTCTTTGTACATTTGATAGTTCATAGGTTCAACATCTGTAGAGAGGAGAGAAAGGGGGCCTCCTACAGGTGGTGGTCCTCGTTGTCCCCTCTCAGACAATCTTATTAACAACCCAAACCATTGCTGGAAGGTCAAAAATCGATTGGACGTGCAGAAATTCGACATTCGACGCGTTTCGTCCTGCAAGGACTTTTTCAAGAATTTTTATCATGCACTATAAATATAAAAAAACATGTATAAATATCAATTTATTTTTTACATATTCTTAATCATTGTCTTAGGGGCTTTAATGGAGTTTTTCCTTTTACCTGTCTCTCTCCGTGAATCCATATGTTTTCAAGCCTTCAATGGGAAAAACCTTTTTCTCTGGTGAGAGAATGGCTCTGTATTTCCTTAAATATATATATATATATATATATACAATATATAAGTATAAAAATACCAGGGGGGGCCTCCCCTAGTTCACCCTCACAAAACACATGTGCCCTTTATGTGCTGCCAATCCTTCCTACCCATCCCACTGTTTGCTAATTGTGATAAGGTGCCTTGCCTAGTGTGCCTTAATAAGTGTTGTCCTCCTGAATAGGATATATTTGTAAACAAATGTTATATGTCTCAATTGATAAAGTGCATGTGCATTGGTTTCCAACCATCTTTGGATGGCTGAGCCCCAAGAATGTGCAATAATCCCTTTGTGATAACCTTAAGGTCATGGATCTCGCATGCACGCGCTGGGAAAGATGAATGTTCGTCTCCCCAGGTGTGCAAGATGCCACAATTGGGTAGGATATTTTTAAGGAAATAGAGAGACATTCTCTCACCAGAGAAAAAGGTTTTTCCCATTGAAGGCTTGAGAACTAGTGATGAGCGACTAGGCAATATTCAAATTCGCGTAATTTCACGAATATCCGCCATAATATTCGATTCCATATTAGTAATCTCGAATATCCGCACTTATGACATGAATTGCGATCTAAAAATCGCAATTGCGATCAAATATGCGCAATGCATGCAAGTCAATGGAGCTCGGATATTCGACTGGGAGAATATCCGTCATTTCCGTTTTAAAAAAGCGCATTGCGATTATATAATCGCGATCCCATTCATTGCAATGGATCGCAAGTATAAAATTGCGATTATAAAAGCGCAATAAATCGCGCAAAATCACGATCGTGTCGGATATCCGATGATATATTCGCGAATATTCGCGAAATGACGAAATAGCGATATTCGAGCTAAATATTCGAAAATCGAATATTCGAGCTCAACACTATTGAGAACATATGGATTCACGGAGAGAGACAGGCAAAAGGAAAAACTCCATTAAAGCCCCTAAGACAATGATTAAGAATATGTAAAAAATAAATTGATATTTATACATGTTTTTTTATATTTATAGTGCATGATAAAAATTCTTGAAAAAGTCCTTGCAGGACGAAACACGACGAATGTCAAATTTCTGCACGTCCAATCGATTTTTGACCTTCCAGCAATGGTTTGGTTTGTTACTAAGATTGTCTGAGAGGGGACAACGAGGACCACCACCTGTAGGAGGCCCCCTTTCTCTCCTCTCTACAGATGTTGAACCTATGAACTACCAAATGTACAAAGACTGTTTTTATGGTTAAGAAACAAATAAATTGTGACCCCTCTTTTGAGGTGTATTTAATGCATACCTAGGTTTTATGTACAAAGTACACTGCCTCTCACTTCCTCCCTCCCGCCGCTGCTCTTCACACAGCCGGTGTCATTATTGACACCAGCTGCGTGGGCGGGAAAGCCGACGCTCCTCCATTAACATGGAGGTCTATGGCACCGCCCCCTCCCCCTTCTGCATCACGCGATCGGGGCAGTGCCAAAACCCTGGAAATGCTGCAGCGATGA
>CM070033.1:27904245-27925381 GCA_036250615.1 Ptychadena robeensis
ACCCTGGAAATGCTGCAGCGATGAAGACAATCACTGCAGCTTTCCAGGGAGGCATCGGGTCTACCGCTGGTCTATAGCTGGGCTCGTCTCAACCGCTAGGGAGGTTAATGGGAATTTATTACCACATTATAAGCTTATCGAATTCTCGAATAGCCGATATTCATCAAAAATATTTGCATTTCGAATATTTGAGCTCAACACTATCACACACAGTGCCTCGCTCTTTCCCTCTCATGCACATTACACACTCTCATTCACATATAACACACACAATATATAAATATTCTGAAACATACATTACACACTTTACATACACTCTCATACACACATTACATAAATATTCTGAAACATACATTACACACACTACATACATTCTCATACACACATTACACACAAATTACATAAACAGTATAACACACACACTTCATACACTCTCTCAGACACACTCACTACATACACTCTCATACACACATTACACACACTCACATCATATGGCCACAAATGTTCTCTAGATTCACCATATTTGTAGATCATTGTAGGTGGGACTGCGCTCATATGTGATAAAATAGTATTCCATCAAGAGGTCCAAATGTTATATTTAGATACATGTGTTATAAGCATAAATGTTCTTACCTAACCAACCAAGGCGCATTTGTGTTATACTCAATTTGGATGACTTTTGTTAAATAAAAAATATACATGTTTATCAAATTAACCATCAAACTGTGCATAAATTGACTTGAGCCTAAGGCTGTGTCTCCACCGCACTATTGGACACCCTCTGCGCTAAGTAAACTCATTGGCAGGGATGACTGCCGATCCGCCGGCCAGAGGTTAACATACTGCACTACGTTGACCTTCCGGACTTTTTTGGGGGGATTTTTTATGAACTCCTATATGAACTAGTCACAGATTCGCGACCATCTCTAGACATCACAAAGCTTTACCACAAGAATAAGCCTTTAATTTGTGACTATTTTGTTTTTTTATTCAACTTCATTAAAATTTTGAAAACAAACAATTTACAAGAAATTAACACAGAAAAAAAGATATATACACCAAATATATATGGAAAGTGGAGTTAAAAGGTAAAAAAGAGCAAAACAGAATTATTTAAAGTAACAATATACAATATACAACACTGCATCAGAAGATCCCCAATAATAAGTGTCTTAAAGGAGACTAAAATAAATGACTGAAAACTTAGAATTGTGATAAAGAGTCTTCCAAAAAGTGGAGAAAATAAAGGAAGTAAGATAAGGAAGTGGCAAATCTGGTAAAGGGGTATCCAAAATATGAAGGCCTAGTTGTTGCCATCTTTTCTTCCTCCGACAGGGCAGGAGCGTTAGAGGAGCCCCCAAAAAAAGTTTTGCAAAGTTGCCTCTCCGGGAGCCGACTGCGGGCACTTCTTCCCTGGCATATGTAGAAGGTGACTTACATTTGCAGGAAATGGCCAGAAAATCTGAAACAATATTATTTGCATAACAATTTGGAAACGTATGCAGCCTCATCGAATGACTGGGAAAAGACAAGATATTACATTTGTGTTGAGGTTAGAGACTGAATAAACAATAATACCAAGATTGCTAGGACCCCAATGACGAAGTGAAAATCTTCCTCTGCATCATTCCTTTCCTGACATCTAAAAGGAGTTGTAATACACATGATTTTCATTTTCTCTTAAATCTGTTTAGAATATTGATATATTGGGCCAGATGGTTAAAGGAATGAACACGATAAAGCATTTACTGTAGTCACTTCCGTCTATGATACCTTTGAGATTCTTCGATAATGCAATGGCTTTATCATTGGAATAGTAATATGCAAAGATATGACGATCGTCTTCAAGACTCTACATGACTCATCGCTGCTTACAGAGCCATTCATTTACTTTAATAACTAAGAAAGGATATGAAGAGACAGAAGGTGACGGTTAGCAATACAATATCACACACTGCACAGCAACTGAGATAGTGGATTTGTTTATTATTTCATAACAACGGGTGAATACATTTCCAAGGGCAGAATGCCTATACATACTCAATTGTAACATCAGATTTAATATTAAGATGAAGAACTTCATTCGTTACCAACTGTCTAACAGGACTTTGACTGTTCCAGGTGTCATTTGCTTCTAACGGTCATACCACATTTTAAAATATAACAGTGGTTCCCAAACTGGGGGGTGCAAAGGTTTTCCAGGGGGGTGCAGACCCTCATTCTTAACCTGTGTTTGAATAGGGAGGGGAGTTTATAATGTTCCTATATAGAAAAGGGGGGCCCTGCAAGGGAAGTTTGGGAACAACTGAAATATAAGGACTTGGGTGCAGCAATTTCTTCCTGCCTATTGGGGTGGATGCACCAGAGAGGAGACAAGAAGGAGAATTTTTAAAAAGTTTACATTTCCAAAGGTTTGAAGGAATGACATTGAAAAGTCTCTCTACTACTACTACTACCTATATATCTTTACTACATATCCTCAAGACAAAACAAGAAGCATTTGGCAAAAGTAACTGACAGAAAACACGATTATCTTGTTTGGATAAGTTTTTGCTGGTTAAATACACATACAGGAAATTTAAATATTCCGTAATTAGTATGACATAATTTCCTCTGCAGATCAACACAGAGATTGTTCCAATAACTAATACTTCAACATTTGACAGGCTGGGTATTTAGCATATTTAAATAGCTGTATTTTGCCCAGGGCTAGATGGCATCTAATCATGGAGAGAGCTTCAAACTGGATTACGCTGAGCACAGTACACATGGCATTGGGAATTTGACTGGCTTGCTTTAATTCCCAGAATCCTCTGCAAACCTTTTGAAATATGAGATCACAGTGATGAATAATGTGGCACCACTGGATGCTGTACTGCTCATACAGTAGTCATTTAATGTGAATAGCCCTTCATTTGTATGGAAAATATAATAAATGTGATATTAGACCACTAGGCCCTCCTGTCTGTAGCTGTTGTATTATTGTAATACTTTTACTGCTGCTAGGGAGGGGACGTTGTAAATCTAGGGGCTCTGTACAGGTTTATTAAATAAAGTATATAGAATATACAAAGGTAAGGGGCTGCAGTAGGGGCTTATCCAAGTCCAACATTTGTGGACACAGACAACCACTGACCATCAGACATCAGAATGACATAAATGGGGAATTTCTGAGGTAGAATCTCATAAGCAGAAGAGTGCCTTTCAATATCAGCACAAAACCTGAGCACACAGAACTACATGGACTGGGCTTCCATGGCAGAGCAGCTGTATGCAAGCTTACATCACCAAACAGGCGTCCCCTACCACTAGCACCCCCCCCCCTCCCCCCCCCGGTCTGAGAGCTCCAGAGGATGCCTTTATAGGGGTGCACATAACTTCTTTAGTGAGCTACCAGATGAGAGTGATAGATGGTGTGTGGCACTCACCCCATATGTAACGTGGTATTAATAAGTACTCTGCGTGAGCCTCCTGCATGGTAGATTCTGCTGCAGATGGATCTCCCTGTTCCTGATTGAGCCTCTGGTTAGCTGTCTCCATCCACAAGTGCCAAATGGTGTAGTACACCCTACTGCCAATCCAACGTACAAGTATGGGTTTGGCAGGTGCCAGGAAACCCTTATCTGCCATTGTCTAACTGTAAAGTTTGGTAGAAGATGGATAATTGTAGCTATTTATCAAAGGTTGAGCTAGCACAGGGACGACATCTTGGTGCTTTTAAAAGATATTTTGGACAAATCTATACCCTGACCTAAACCCCATCAAAAATATGTGCACTGTACTAGAATGGAGATTGAGAGCTAGGTGTTCTTGGACAATGTAAGTACTTGACCTCCTAAATGTTCTTCTGCATTAATGGGGCAAAAATTCCCACAAAAATACATATTATTTTAGAAAACCTTTCAAAAACAGTAATAGCTAAATGTAATAAGAGTTTATTTAGGTGTATTTAAGAGCAAGGTATCAATATTTAGATATCCTTTTTTGACATTTAAGTGTGTTATATATACAATTGACAACAATGTTCTTGCTGGAAATCACTTTGGTGGTAACTTTTTGGCCAGGGTTTTAATGAGCATTCTCCTGATATGGAAAATTCATCCTGTGGAACCTTTCCAACACCAGTGTTCAGAATTCAGAATAGTTGTCACTATCTCTCCTCTGCAGATAGCTACAGGCCTAAGCATCGAAAGATGAAATTTTCTCTAGTGAAGCGTTATTTTTAATAATTGTTTTGATGTGAGGTCAAATAGAATTATAGAGGGCATTAGCAATTTAAGGAAAGGGAGTACCGCAAGTTAACATTTCACAGGATATTATGTGTCTTAAACAGTTAGCAGTTAGTAGGAGAATTTATGGCCATCACACTACTGTGAACTTTAAGGTGCTCTAGTTAAATAAATTAGCTTTTAATTAATGATATGATAGCAAATTGTATTTTTAAATGCCTGACAAGATTTACCAAGAACATTCAAATGGAAGTTCTATCCAGAATACCTGATCATTTAACCATAGGAGAGCACAGCACGATATCCTAGAGTTTTAATGTCAACTGGCTTCAAAGAGAGAAAACCTTTGATTTATAGATATTGCTAGAAACTTCCTCTTGTTGAGTAGTGTAATGCAACCTTAGGTACTGGAGATACTGTCCCCTTTAAAACTTCAAACCATGATTCCCCTGGGGACAGGGGTTATATAAGATTTGGTCCTTCCCCCAGGATGTTGCTAAGTTAGGTTGGTTCTTATGCAGTATGAGTAGCTGGGCAATATAGCTGATCCGAGATTAGTGACCAACATTAGTCTAGCCCAGGAGCCACTGACATTCATGTTTTTCAAAGATCCAGATACAAGGAGCCACTAACTATCCAGCCTTATACCAGTGCCAAGGTTCAAGTGGGGTGGCATGCTCCACAGACTGCACGGTGCAGACCTGATCACCATTGAGGGCCCTGCTGTCTAGAAACTGAAGTTCATCACTCTACATTCCCTGGATACACAAGTACTAGCCCTAAGGGACCATACATCCCCTAGTATCAGTGATTTAAGTGTCATGGTGGGTAACACCAGAGCAAGAGTGACACACCTGGTCGTACAACTTGCACATTTGGCGCAGAGTCTAAGGGACTGCCTGGTGTTCACCAGATCACCCTGAAAGGAGTGATGGGCTTTGCGGCAGACGGTCCCCAGGTTGCAGTTGCCAGACAAACCTGTGCAAGTTGGCAGCTGATGAGGTACAGAGACAAAGTGCAAAGGATTAAGAGATAGGGACAATCCGTAGGATGAGCCAAGGGTCTGGAACCGGGGAATCTGATGAGGTACCGAGAGAAAGTGCAGAGTCAACAACTGGTCAACAAACAAGGAAGCTGAAGGCAAACACATGGAAGACCTATTGCTCATGCAACTTACTGTTGTCAGAGACTTTCTTATATAGAGCAAGAGGGAGGAGCAGCTGATGAGGTAAAAAAAACACCAAGCATCCAGCAGAGGGAGCTATTACAGCTGGACAGTTAACCCTTAGAGGTAAGAGCGGTTCTAAGAGCTGGAAGCATGAAAGACTGTCTGTGCATTATTGATCTGTGTCTTCCTTCTATCTGTAGATGTAGAAGCTGTGTAAGAGCATCCATAATATTACATATCTTAACAAATACTCTGTATTATAAAACTCGGATCTGTGTTCCGCTATTTATATTTGGAAGGATAGGTTGGGGGTTAAGGACAAATGTGGTATAATGCACTGAACAGTATATATGCTATTTATAGCATGTACCAATTCAGCTTCCAACTATAAATATACACTTCCCACATTAAAGAACCTCAAAATGAAACCCAGAGTCAGGACCAGAAATTATAGATACTTTACATACTCTATTATGTGTCATCTCAATTGCAGAAGACTGCATTTATTGTTTGTGCATGGTATATATTGGATATATATAGACATATATTGGATATATAAGGACACAGTGCAAGGACTTTATGATTATTATGACACACGTATGACAGATGTATAAATGGATCTTCACTTATGTACAATGGAGATATAATAAGTCAAATTGTTATGTGATTTAAACATTTTAGGGTTACAATGCTTTATTATTTGTAATTATTGTTTATAAAATACAACGCTTCATGTAGTCATTTAACAACTCAAACATTGGTAATTTATTATTTTTTAAGTTGGCGATATATAGACATGTTGGTAAAGTCCAGTCGATGGTACAAGTATTTTAATATTATTATATTCTTTTATTTATATAGCGCCAACATATTACGCAGCACTGTACAATAGTGATGAGCGGCATCGGCAACATTCGTATTCGCGGCATGCCGCGAATTTTTGGGAAAACATTCGGAAAATATTCGCATTCGGCAATATTCTTCTTATTGCGAATATCGGCAGTTTTATGCGAATTTCGCGCATTTTATATATTCACGAATATATGTTTAACTTGCATTGAGAGGCGTGTTGAAAAAAAAATTTTGGACGCCATCTAAGTGATTTTCGCGAATTTTCTAATGTGCCGATTTTTGCAATATTCCGAATATTCGCATCACCCCAATATTGGATTTAAAAACTGTTAATAGTCGCAGGGAGTGTTGCTAAGCTCTTGTTGCAGCCTTCCCATTCGTCCACTTGCATTGAGAGGCATGTGTAATGGAAAAAAAATACCGAATATCCGGAATTGCGAATATTTGGCAATATATTCACCATCTTCGCGAATTTCCGAATTGCCGATATTTGCGATTAATATTCGGAATCCGAATATTCGTGATCATCACTACTGTACAATACATTAGAGTGGAGTTACAACACAGTATAACACACAGGTACAGGTATGACATAGAAGTAGAGGACCCTGCCCGGTCGGGCTTACAATCAAATAGGTTGGGGAACAGAGTATACAATAGTTGGGGGGGATTGGACTGGCATGGTAGTGATGTTAGGAGTTAGAAGATGTGTAGGGAAGAGGGAAGGGGGGGTTTTCAGGGCTTTTTTAAAAGTGCCAAAGGTAGGAGCAAGTCTAATGGGGTAGAGAGAGTTTCAAAGAGTAGGAGCGGCCCTAGAGAAGTCTTGAAGCTGTGCATGTGATGATGTTATGAGTGGGGATGTCATTAGTAGGTCACTGTAGGAGCGGAGGGGGCGGTTAAGGGTGTAGGAGTAAATGAGTCTAGCAGCACCATTCATGATGGACTGAAGAGCTGACACTCTAGTTAGAGGAAGACCAGAGAGGATGATGTTGCAGTAGTCCAGATGAGAAATGATGACCGCGTGTACCAGGACTTTGGCGGTCTCTGGGGATAGGAAGGGGAGTATCTTGGAGATGTTGCGGAGATGGAAGTGGCAGGATCTAGCAATGTTCTGTATGTGGGGAGTTAGTTCTGTATACAGGAGAGTTCAGAGTCAAAGGTGACACCAAGGCAGCGTGCTTGTGGAACAGGGGAGATGACTGTGTTATTTACTGTAAGTGAGATGGTTGGGGGGGAGGCTTGGAAGGTGATGGGGGGTGGAAGATGATGAGTTCTGTTTTGCTCAAGTTAAGTTTTAGGAATCTGTCAGCCATCCATGAAAAGATGGCCAATAGGCACTGAGATATGTTGTCCAGGACAGAGGGAGTAAAGGCAGGGTGGATAGGTAGATATGACAAGTTTTCTTGGTATTTTGATGGATTTGTGTCCAATGGTACTATGAAGCCTGTGCAGCTTAGGAAAGGAATTGATCGGTGTTGAATCCATCACAATGTGTGCTGGTACCCTTGTTTGATCGCACAAGCCAATTGAATTGAAGATCACTGAAGCAAAAGTTTATGTGTGTAAGAGTAGCTTGCCTTAGAGGACTAGGCACAGACTGAGCTGAAGGTCTAAGTCCCAGGCTCCACTGATGTCTGCGCAAGCCTCTGTTACGTTACTGTTGACCAGGGCCGGGACAAGGTCCACCAACAACAGAGGCTGAGCTGCCCAAGTGCGCCCCCCCCCCCCCCGTCCTCATCCTCCATGTACCATGATCTGGATGAATGAGAACCTTCCCTGACATGGAAGTGTCATCTGTGAGGTGATTGTGGAGGAAGTGTAGAGGAGCCTGTCCGGCCTCTGTGTCGGCCCGGCCCTGCTGTTGACGCAGATGGGCTGCATCGATATTAACTGGCGGAGGCAGGGACCAGAAGATCAGGAGCTCTGACGGGCTGTGGAAACAGCCCTGTCAAAACCTCATTGCCAGCTTCTGAGCTCCGTTCAATGCTGGGGTTTTAACGGATAGTGGAGCCTAGGGCTAACACCATTGCTAATGCCGGCCATCGATATTTCATTCAATTCCTAGAATCAATGAAGTCCACCTTTATAGATCGATCCTGCTCTAAGAAAAAATCTATTGAAAAGGGATCCCAGATATTTTCCTGTTCGATCACCATTACTTTGGATGGGGATCAAGGGTCCAGGAATCGATTCCCCAAAGATTTTTGCTTGCACGTGTTGCAATATATATCATACTACGATCGCAGGGGAATCGAGCAGTGTATGGCCAGCTTTACTCGAGACTGTCTAATGTGCCCATTGAGTTTATACTTAACCCGCTTAGTAAATGTAACATTCTAAATATTTTGCAATATTTTCCATTGTGTGTTTTATTTGCATTTTACAGAATCACAATTTTTTTTTTAAAAGTTGACTTGAACATTGCAGTAGAGATGCAGAACAAATGATCTGCTATCCAGAATATTCTATACACTTCAGTTTTATATATTTATTTGGAAATCGACCAAATGAAATAGTATCTTCTGATGGCAGTTATAAATCAGTTGATTCTGAACCTTTGTGATATGTAATTGTGACCATTTTCAGTCTCAGTGATGGATTATACAATATTAATCGTTCTGCAGAACTTCATGGAAAATTTGCTCCATCGTATTTCACGTGTCACAGTTGATGGGTATTCCTGTGTGGGCAGCCTGATAAATACAGTATATGGTAAGATTTTTATTTCCATGCACTCATGCCTTAAGTTTTCCTGAATAAACTCCAGTGGGATAGAACATAAGTCATAATTAAACCATTCTTTCTCATAAGAAAAACAAATAGTTTCAATTCTGCTGTTAAGCCGGATCATACATAGTGGGAGCTTTATTCGCTGCATTCAAGAGGGAATTGTCGCCATGAAAGAGTGAAAGCGTAAAGAGTGCAAGTATTTAGGAATGATCTAATAATAAATCATAGCACATTAACACAATGACCAGAGAACTAGGAGTGGGATAAGTATTGCGGCTAGAAATACACAGGGATGCCATTGGTCAGCAATGACCTCCGGTTCAGCTGCATTGGAAATCTCATCTCATAATATATAAGTATAATAAAGGACAATTCTTTCCTTATCATCTGTGTCTTTCAGTTCTGACCAGTTAAAAAGAAAAGGACTTTGTGTCCCAGATCTATTTTTACTCTTGCTGTAGAGATATAATGAGGAGAGAAAAGCATCAATGTATTACCAGTTGTGGAAGAAAGGAAATGTACAGTGTATATTTATGTTACGTAGACTTCTTACTATGTAGTTCTTTAATAGTGATAGTATAATTTATATTAAATTGCAGAGGAATGGACATATGCAGTGTATATGTATTGTGGGGGGTCATACTCAAACAATTGCTCTTAAAACTTCAATCCACAAGATTGTTATCATCTTTAGGGCTCATTCCCATGTTTATTTGAGCACACAGTCCAAAGTAAAGGGTTACTCTTGACATCCAAATAAAAAGTCCAAAAAATGCCTCACCACCTGGCTTCGCACCTTTCAACGTAACTTGTCGTCCTTGGCTTTCCAGCAGCAACAGGCCTGGGCCTCACAAGCTCTGTGATCCCCATGTAGCAGCTGCCCCAGAAACAACAGGCCTGGGCCCCCCACTCTTTGTGTGCCCCCTGTCTCCACTCGGTCAGAAGCACTGACACGATGGTCTGAGCTCCTTTTGTGGAGACACACCTGGCTCCACTCACCTGCAAACAGGTGTTAACCCTTACAGTGTACCTGGGGAATAGGAAGGCCCACCCATTTCCATCCTCCCTATCCCAGAGTCCGGGAGCCCTGTAACAAACCTAAAACAAAAACAGCAACCTAATAGTGCTGGGCAATAATATCCCGGACTCCTTCCAGGATACCACCTAATGGTCCATTCACACAGTGACAGATGAACAGTCTGTCACTGTATGTTATATAGACTAGTTTTGAACACTTTTCATACCCACTGATAATATTATTTATATTTAAATGTTTTAGAAAAACCATATAACCATATTTATTACTCCCTCTGCCCCGGGGGCTAAGGGCATTTACACTGCTAATTGTACTGGTCACCAATGTTACTTTGATGGAAAATCCACACTTGTTACACTTGTCACGTGAAAGAGGTGAAGGAAAACTGGTTTGGTGATTGTTTAGGGTGGAAATTGCCCTCATTTTGTTTCTTCTTACCATCTGCTGTCTCTCCAGGGCAATTTTCCTAAAGGGTCACCTGATCAAACCTCCCAACACCATTGTCTTGTTCTGTGTTCTGTGATAAGTCCTCCGCCTTAGTGTAAAGTCATAGGCTGGCCATACAAGGGTCAATTATGAATAGATTATAGCACAAACGATCACTGTGAGTGTTGATTGATGGTGATCGATTGTGCTTGAATGTATTGCATCCAGCCTTGCTTCAAGTGACCTTGAAGAAAGCTCAATCGAACAGGGAAGCATGTTGGTAAATCCCTGTGCAATTGCCAGTGATTGCTATTTATTAGTATGAGGACCAAGAGTCCCCATCCAAAGTACAAAACACGATTGACTGCGTAGAAGTGCTGCAAATCGCTTCTCCATTCAATCGACGAAGCTGAAGCAAAGCGAGGTGACCTCATCATGCTGTGCTTGATTGTTCATCAATTGAATGGGTATCAACCCATGTATGGCCAGCATTAGACTTTACATTGTAGGGGTTGTGGGGGTTCAGCTCAAACGGCGTCTGCAAATGACGACGTCCCTCACCCAAAAAAATTTATCTTTTTAAGTTGATCGAAAGGAAAATCTAGACGTATATGGGGGCCTTTAATCTTCTTTTCTGCTCCCCACCACCCCAAGTATAAACATGCAATCTGCCCTTGCAGTGAAGGTATATGAGTGAGGGTGTCAATTGTTCTAGAAGTGTGTAATTAAAACAGATCAATAATATTGTAATGATGTAAGAAGGTGAAGCCAGATAAGGGTGATTATTAGCAGAATAAACTTCACCTTTGTTTAGGTATCTAAAGGATAATGTCAATGGACGGTTAAACGCCTGCAATTACCATATATTCACTATATACTACACAACTAGCCAGTCAAAATGACTTATTAAGTCTGATCATATTAAGATGAAAAGTTGTAAACATTTACTGTCCGTTTAATTGCAATTTATAGCATTTGTAGTGCTTTATTATATTGTTTTTGAAGTGGTATTTATAGACATTTAAGTTTTATATAGACCACATGTGACCACTTAGCTGTGATTTAAGAGACAGACATACCAGTAAGGTTTACTATAAACCTTGCTGACATGTTATAGAACATTAAGGATAAAAGCAGAGTCACTAATCATTGACAATAAACAGCCCGGTCTCAGATGATGACAGTGACGTGCCATGACAACACGGTGTGCACCTTATCAATAAAATAGCTTTCAACCCAACAATGTTATAGCTGTGACACGGTGTCATATATAATGTGATCAGCATGCTTACTCTCTGTACCGGATATAATAAACCAAAAATCATCTGGAAGGTGTTAAAATTCTGCACAAAATGATCTCCATCAGAAGGTGACATTGTATGGACCACGCTGGCACTAGATCACCTGCAGAGAAGAAAGAGACATTTGAAGAATTCCTGAAGCCAATGGAGACTGGGCTTTAAAAAAGGGACTATCCTAGCATCTAAACAAGCTGTTTACTGAGCACCGTATTTTGCGGACTATAAGGCGCACCCAGTTTTTAGAGCAGAAAACCAGAAAAAAATATTTAATACGTTTTCACATCAATTGGGTTAATGCACTGGATTAAATTAATGCAATATCAAATTCAGCCAGTAGATGTGACTTCATTGCTTATACCAGCAGGGCTCTGTTGTTGGCATAAGCAATACAGTTCAGTTGAGAGATCCTGACACCTACGTGGCTGCATCTCTCATCTGACTAATCTCCTTGCGGGAAAGCTGGCGGAAAGGTGTGACAACTCGGCAGTGGGTGTCCCACATTCGGACCCTAAGACACAGGCACTCCCCCCCCCCCCCCCCCCCCCCCCCCCCCCCGATTTTGGTGGTGAAAAAAGTGTGTCTTATAGTCCAAAATACGGTATATATATTTTACTCTTCATATGTTCTAGGATCATAAGATCCTCTACCAATATAATATAACCATGTAAGCGTAATTCTTCACTCTCCCTCTACTACCCTTCACACCCCGGCATCATTGATGACACAGGGGGTGTGTTGAAAAAAGCAGACACCACCTTCATAACATGTAGGTCAATAGGACCACTCCCCCCCCCCCCCCCCCCCCCCCCCCCCCCCCGCCTCTTCGGCTGATCTCTTTTGGGTCCACCTCTGCACTGTCATCGCTGACTTGGAAGAGACAGGAGCGGCATGGGCTGAGGATAGGAGAGTATCCCCGAAAGTAGCTTGGGGTGAGTTTGCAGTAAAAATTCCTACAACCCTTCCTTCATCTCATCAAGTGCCTACAAAGCTACTTCAAATGTTCATCTTAAGCACCCCATACATCCTAGATCACTCCATACAATTTCCTTTATATCTACCAACAACTATGTAGTGCCAGGTCCTCTTTGATAGAATACATAGTGATTGGAAGGTATATATCACTGCTATGTAGTGCCGGGTCCTCCCTGATAGAATACATAGTGATTGGAAGGTATATATCACTGCTATGTAGTGCCGGGTCCTCCCTGATAGAATACATAGTGATTGGAAGGTTTAGAAAGGTCCTTATATTACATGGGTTTGGTAGAACAAAAGGAATTTCACAGAAATTGTATGGTAAGATTGTAAGGTGTATGAGGGGCTTTAGGGGATGTATTTTTACAAAAGTTTAGTTTTACCCTGGAAAGCATGTTGGTATGAACCCTAATTGTTGACCACATATGTAGATAAATGAAATAATCCAGTATAACATAGAATTCAGACATAAAGACTTTGCCAGTAAAGTGCTGAGACAGTGACTGACTTATAGTTGAAAGGTCAGCAGTTTCCCAGAAGCTATACAAATTATTCCCACTATGAGTGATATCATCGGAGTACTATTCAGGAATCAGGACTTTTGTTATTTGCACCAAATATTTTGGCTGCAAAATTCCAATATTTAAATCTGGTTATGTTTTAGTTTTTTTTGTCAATTCATACTTTATAAAAGCTATTAGCTGGAACTGATATATGGGAAAATACTTTTTTGGATTAGGCCTAGTGACTAAAAACTTATGCCTGCCATACACACGCGATGTGTGCAGGCAGACTACCCTCGATGTCGCTCCGGGAGGCTAACGTGATGACGTCATCACGTTAGCCTCCCATTGCATTATGGGGCCCCACAATCGGCCAGGCACCCTTTGTGTGCCGGCCATAAGCAGCGATGGAGACGCCGTCTTCATTGCTGCTTATGGCAATCGGCTCCCATCGACTCAGATTTTCCGACATGTCGGATCTCTGGCCGGCCGAGAAGTGGGGCGACAGGCATCTGTCGCCCCATGTGGGGACATGCCGATAAACGGCCGGATTTTAACCTGACCGACGGCGAGAGCGCGCACGCCCGTCGGTCAGATTAAAATCCGGCCGTTTATCGGTATGTGTATGGCCAGCATTAGCGAGGATGTGATCTGCAACTTGGAAACACCAGCTGCAAGTTCTCTGGGGATAAACATCTTCTCTCTGTCGTATAGTAAAGAATCTTAGCAGCCTACCCCTCTTATGTTCAGTAGAATATCAGTATTTGGTTGGTTGGGAAGTCCAATCTTTGTAATAAACTGACAGGTGTGAATTGATCTGATCACTCCAATGAAATTAATTCAAAATGGGGGAAAAGTAACTTCTGCAATCTCCTTAAAATAGTTAGCAATTTATTTATTTTTTCATTTAGATGAAGAGTGAAATTTCTGATATTTTTGCTTATATTTAAAAGTAACCTTTTAGAGAAGAAAGAAGTGTCAGATTCTAATGTATGTAGGAACAAATTTATGAAATTACAGAACGCAAGATGGCAGCCAATTCCACAGCTCTGGATATTCTACAGCTCTGTCCAGTTGAATGAGATCACACTCCACCATGAAGTTATTTGGATATGTAAGACAATGCACAGATTAAATCCAGCTAAATCTAACCCCCAGGCAGTATTTCGGAGTGTGTCTTGGGGTAGATTTTCAATACCAATAGTGGTAACCCTGAGCCACACTCAGGGTAGCTTACCTTCTCCAGCAGTGCCCGCTTAATCCCTCTGTGTTGATGTCCTCCGGGCACATTGCTGGACCTACCACCCTGAAATAACTCGGAGAGGTGGGGAACAGTGCCCTCGCCATATGTGTGTATGTAAATACAGGCATATTCCTGAGTCCATCCTCAAAATCCCAACTCTAAGCAGAATGTGTAAAGGCACCAGAGTGAGTGGAAATTAACAGTGAATTTCCATGAGTGCAGAATTATTAGCAAATGATATTTTGACCACATCCTCCTCTTTATGCATGAGTTGTCTTAGCTCCCAATGCTGTATAGGCCCTCGAAAGCCTACTACCAATAAGCCTATTAGGAATGATGTTCACTCTGTAATTCTGAGAAGGGGTTGTGGTCTCATTACCTCAACACCTATATTGGGTGTGCATAATTATTAGGCAACTTCCTTTCCTTTGGCAAATGGGTCACAATAAGGACTTACAGGCTTAGAAAAAGTCAAAAATAGTGAATATCTTTGCAGAGTGAAGTGCACACTCTTACAATATGTCAAAGCTCTTAAGCGTGATCGCGAACATTAGCAGTTTCATTTCCAAAAAGTCACAGGGAGGGTCGCAAGAAAAAACGGTGTGGAACAGACAAATGCTTACAAAATAAACATGCCCATGAACTTAGAAAAGTCAATACAGTAAAGAAGAAAAAAAAGAAAAAACCATAAGTTACACCCTTCATTATGTGAGAGGCCGTGGTGGATCCAAGCTAACAAGGGAGACCAGGATTGAAACGCCTGAGGGAACCGGCTATGGGAGAGGCGATCGGACTAGAAAGTTATCCGTTTCGTGCAGGGTGGAGCTCGCCTCCGCGAAGGGAAGTTCCAAGATAGGGTCAAGGTTCCACCAGAGAGCATACTTATGTAGTCTTGGAAGGGGAGAAGCTTACAATGGTAATTAGGCCACGGAATAGGGGAGCACAATTTAGGTGTGTGCTAATCGGGTGCCAGATGAGGGATGGTGTGTCAACAGATTTATGGCCGTATGCAGGAGGATCGGAGTGGGTTGGGAGCGGGATGAGTGGACACGTGGGCTTTAAGCTGCTGTAGACCGGTGCTAGGTGCGGATCGCCCTGTTCTTGCCAAGATGCCACTTGCCACCAGTTTGGCCATATTTCATGCTGCAACATCACTGGATGCCCAAAGCACAAGTGTGAGCATACTCCAGAGACAGAAGGCTGAAAGACGACGCACCACTGACACAAGACACACAAGCTACACGTCAAGACTGGCCAAGAATATCTCAGCACTGAGTTTTCAAGGTTTGTATGGACTGATGAATGAGGTAGTCTTGACATGGCCAGATGGATGGGCACGTGCTGGATTGGTAAAGCGGGCAGAGAGCTCCATCCCGACTCAGACTCCCGCAAGGTGGAGGTGGAGTAACTGTTTGGGCTGGTATCAATCAAGATGAGCTTGATGGGCGGCACTTTTCTGGTTGAGGTATTCAGGTCAAGCATCAACGTCCCAGTCTACTGGCCAAAGTATTTCTGGAATGACCCCTTCTTCAAGCAGTGGTACAGGAAGAAGATCCTGCATCCTTCAAGAAAACATGAGTTTTTCATGCAAGGATCTGCTCATCAACATTACGCGTCCAATTACTCCACAGCTTGGCTGTGCAAGACAATGGTCATAAAGAAGAAAAACTAATGAGATGGCATCCTTGTTCACCGGATCTGAACCCCCATTGAGAACCCTGTGGTCCATCATCAAATGTGTGAATTTATAAGGAGGAACAACAGTACACCTCTCTGACCAGTGTCATGGGAGGCTGTGGTCTGGCTGACTGGCACAGCAATGTTGATTGGTCAACCTATCAAACACTGACAGAATCCTGATGGCAGCCTTTTGAGTGTCTTAATGTGGCAAAGAAAGGTGGCGATTTATTGGTCACCTGTTTTGTTTTTGTTTTGAATGTCAGAATGTCTATTTTGTGAATGTTTTGAGAATATATAAAAATAAATTTGGTTTGCACTGGTATAAATAATAATATTATGCACAGTACTCGTCACCATGCACACACAATACAATCCACCTACATAGCTAAACTAACAAACAAACTAAAAACTACTTCCACATAAATATCATCTTTGATTGAATGAGTTTTTTGGGTATCATTGAGAACATGTTTGTGTTCAATAATAACATATTCCTCAAAAATACCACTTGCCTAATAATTCTGCATTCCCTGTACGTTGTAGAAAAAAAAATAAACAACAGCACTTCCAAGGAGTTTAATACAGGTTTGATTCTAGGTAATCTTTTATTTAATTGAATTTTTTGGACCATTAGACGCACCTTTTCACCGCCAAAAACAGGAGGAATTAGTGCCTGTGTCTTATGGTCCGAATGCGTGACCCCCAAGGGTGGTCGCACCGTGGCTTCCCGCTAGCTCTCCCGAGCTGTCAGAAGAGAGATGCGGCGACAGCCACATCTCTCATCTGTACTGTACTTTTTCTACCGGCAGAGCCCTGCTGATAGAAGTAGTACATCAGAGAGACACAAATGGAAGTTGCCAGCCGGCAGCTTAAATATCTCCCTGTAACTGCGATCACTGTGCAGCTCACCTGGCAAGAAGGGAGACGAACAGTGCAGACTCCCCCGCGCCCCCTCCCCTTCAGCCTGAAGTGTGCTCTCTAGTGACACCATTTTTGTGGTTGAAATTGGGCACTGCCGGATTTTTTTTTACAACTTACATTAGAACATTTAACATTTTTTTTCTGTTTTTCCTGCTCTAAAAACAGGGTGTGTCTTATGGTCAGGTGCGTCTTATAGTCCAAAATACAGTATATTACAATCTTGGTAATAGTAGAGTGTTGTACTATGTTAGGCATCTGTGAATACAGAAAGTTTGGAGCTTAAGTGATACTCTTCATTGGCAAAGGTAGCCATACATTTATAATAGTTTGGGATTCGATCTTCTTGTGCAATTTAAAATCGATTGTTAGTTGAACATTAATCGATTGTTCTACCACACAATGTGATATATTCCTTTCCTGGGTTTGATGCGCGTGCGCCATAGTACAATCGGATACAAATTTTTAATTTTTTTTTATTGATTTTCTGTTTGATATCACTTTTGATCATACCAGTTGGGTAGGAGTTAATTCCCATTCGATCAACGTAAACAGAAGCTTTTTTGTTGATCAAATGGAAATATCAAATCATGTATGACTACCTGAAGTATAAGGTATCAGTAAATTCAAACCTTTCCGAATTAAAATCTTGAAAACAGAATGTTCTGGTTGGATTGTACCTGCACATCTGGCTGCCTTGTAATGTCTATGTAAATTCTCATGCATAAATTCCTAATAACAAATCCCTATAAATTATACAATAGCCCCTAGGTCAAAGATCACATTTTGGAGACCATGATAAATATGTTAATGGTAAACACACTGGGGATTTTTATGTATGGAAAGCTTCTGTTTTAAGCTTCACTTTTGACCTCTCGGTATTCTCAATGTTCAGCTAACTGTTTGCAGACTTGTTTTATTACGTACAGCAAATCACTCGGCTGACCTGGGAACTGAACAGATAACAATGTGGACCCATGTGCCACTACAAGCTGTAAGTCAGTCCATACATGGCAGTCTCTTTGTATTCTAGTGACCACAGGAAGGAAACATCTCAGTAACATTAGCAGTTCTTCAGACCAGACAGGTCAGCCTATCCTGTGCCTATCCTAGCCCTGGAGGAAATACATTAACGGTGATCTTTTGTTTCCTATATATTGTACACGTGAAAGTCAGATCTGCCTGTCAAAGTCCTATCTGGAAGTTTTACATTTTTGTATTCTTTCCCCATTTCAATGTTCACGGGTCTCTGTGTTGTTGTTGTTGTTATTATTATCTTTTATTTATGGAGCACCAACATATTTCCAGACGCCCATGTGAATCACCCGTATTGCTGCATTCTTTATGTATTTATTTATTCATTTATTTAAAAAAATAAATATTTAACAAATCCAACAAGACTCAAGGACCGAATGTCACCATAGACTATTCAGTGTGCTACTGACATCAGTATGAGATGCTTGTGAGAACACTGAAAACTCATTGCCACTGATCTGCTTCATGTGCTTGTAAATTCCTATGGACCTGTATAGAGAAAAGACATTCCCTACATTCCCAAAAACTACATCCGCACTCGTCCTAATAGAGCACCCAAGGGATATAAGAAACTTTCTGGTGGTTTGATTCAAAATAGGCATAACAAGTTCTCCCAACCCTCCTGCAAGAGAACTCATAGACAAACATAATAAACTTTCATCAGACGATTACCATATTTTAGGCTTATCCTCTGGCAGATCCTCCCTGCTTCTGTATGTGAGCAGCTACAGTGGGGTGCTTGTTTCCATTATAAGTCGGGACCCCCTCCGCTAAGAGTATTGCACACAGACGTAGCAGACGCTACAGACGTAGCACACAGACATTGCCTGCTCGGCGGATACTGTGTTTAGACATCCGCCAATGCAGAGGCTTGACTACGTTCAGCCTTGCAGCGGCGGAACGGCTCGGGGCAGTGAAGACACAGCATCCGCCGAGCAGGTAAGTCTATGTGCTACGTCGGGATCCCCACCAAGCAATACGCTTAGCAGAGGGGATCCCGGCATATAATGGAAACATAGCCTTAAGACTGCCATACACGTACCGAGCGGTTTTGCGGCCATCGGTCGGCGGCTAAATTGGCCGCAGCTTGGGGGTGCCCACATGGGGCGACAGATCCCTGTTGCCCCACAGCTTGGCCGGCCAGAGAATGGACATGTCCGATATTCTCTGGCCGATGCCGTTAGTTTAAATAGAGACCGGCATCTTCAATCTTCATTGAAGATGATGCTGTCATCTCTGGAGAGCAGTGTGATGACGTCATCACGCTGCACTCCGGAGCTGATCTGACCTGCTCTGTCGGCCCCCACTTGGAACACGTGTGGGGGCCTTTACACACAGACCTGCAGACGGATGATCCGTCCATGAATAGATCGCCCCTCTGTAGATCTCTGTATGTGAGTGGCTACTGCAGTCCACTCACATGCAGAGCTGGATGGATGGACAGATCGTCCGTCTGCAGGTTTTTGCATGTGAGCAGGCAATTTGGTCCTCTCTCATACAGAGCTGTGACAGCTTCTCTGTTGCGGCTAAGCTTAGTGCTGTGTGAAGGCACGACCAAACACGGCCCATGGGTGGTCATGCGCACTCATTACCACCCCCCATTTTGATCCGCTGATCTTTAATTTTTTTCATCCTGTACTTATATAGCGTCGGCATATAACAGCGATTTACAGAGTATATATAGTCATATCACTAACTATATCTCAGGGGAGTTCCCAGTCTAATGCCATTACTATAGTCATGTATATGTAACTAACATAGGGGATGTCATTGAACCTACCAGCATGTCTTTGGAGTGTGGGAGTAAACCAGAGCATCTGGAGAAAACCCACGCAGACACAGGGAGAACATGCAAACTCCATCTCATTTTACTTTTCTATTCGTTTTCTTGTAGGAGAAGGTTCCCTGGGGGAACTTGGCATCCCTATACCTAAATGAAACTGAAGATGCTCTTAATGCTCACAACCCCAGTCCTCATTAAGACTGCAATATTGTAATTTTGTTGTCATCCCTGAGGGAGGATTTCACTGCAAAAAATAAGTGCTGATCCAGTATATAATTTCTGGACAAAGATTATTAACTCATTGTCGGAAGCATCACTAATTAATTGTGGTACAAAACTCATCTTGCACACACTTAATAGGCTAATGCAGTCAGATGGTTCATCCGCAGGGATGCTGCTCCACCCCCTTCTAGAAGTGAGTAGAATGTACAAGAAATAGATCCCCGCCATAGCTTTGGAGGTACTTGCTGTTTCCTTTATTGTCATTATTTGCTTATGGTTAATTGGTTTACTCAGAAATAGGCAGTATTGTATAAGATCCCATTCATATGTAAGGTTGCTAACTGCCAAATTACCGCCCCCAAAAATTTACCCAATTAAAAGACGAGGCATCCCCTGATGATTTTTGTGTGTCACCCACAAAGATAACAGGGACACCTCTCTAACTGCACAATATGTGCAGGCGCCCTGAAACTGCATGTGTGAAAGATAGCTCAAAGGTGTTGGGGATACATTTTTATCAAGCATTGGATAACCCTGCTCTTCACACCCTTTATTTTCAGGAGAAAGAAGGGCAGGGTAATGATTTTTTTATGAAAATTATATGGGCAAGCAAGATTTAAATTACTATGATCTCTTGTATATTAGATCAAATATTTTATATTTTATCACACCGTGTCACATACATACATACATACAAATACAAACAAAGGTTCAGTACTCTTTTTTTTCCAAAAAGCAATGACCCGTGTTCTACATCAAAATCAATCTGCATCAATATTTACAGTTTCAGCCTAAAGATAAGGAAATGTCATTAAACTGAAGCCATGCACATTCCAGTGAATTCCACATTTATCACCAAGTCATTTATTTTGCCATAATACGTGTCAGGAAACACACCTCTGTTTCTCCCGCTATGCTAAAGATGCGTGTGCATAGGGTCACTGGGACCCCGGGGGCCCTCGGCAGTTCCCGGGAGGCTCCTGGTGCCCTTGCACACATATCCAGATCTGAACAGCACAAGTTGAGAGGGGGGGG
>CM070033.1:27972723-27989193 GCA_036250615.1 Ptychadena robeensis
TATATATATATATATATATATATATATATATCAGTTCCTCTTGCTCTGTACTCTGTGCACATCTGATGCATACTTATGTTATACACGGTTTACTTGTGAGTTGTGAGAATAGGAAGGAAGTCTTTCTACATGTCAAAGTCAAATTGCAAAACTCAAGCTGTGAACCTTCCCTTGACACTTCTGTGGGTGTTCTTAGCTAGCGTTGACTTTACAACAGCTGTGTGCATGCTGGAACTGTGTGCAGCACCACTAAAAGTGCTCCTGGGAGGTTTGGGGGGACACCTGGTAGATGTCCCCCTTGTCTGGGGGATGACGACCCAACTACTCTCACCTGAGAAACGGATATGTCCCAATTATGTGGTGAGTAAAGATTCTGAAACTCAAACATGCTTGTTTGATTGCGGTATTCTACTGATACAGTTGCAACACCTTTAGATCACTCCATACAATTTCCTTTAGATCTACCAACAACTATGTAGTTCTGGGGTCCTCCCTGATAGAATACATAGTGATTGGAAGGTATATATCACTGCTATATAGTGCCGGGTCCTCCCTGATAGAATACATAGTGATTGGAGGGTATATATCACTGCTATGTAGTGCCGGGTCCTCCCTGATAGAATACATAGTGATTGGAAGGTTTAGAAAGCTCCTCATATTACACGGTTCTGGTAGAAGAAAAGTTGATTGTACCGAATTGTATGGTAAGATTGTAAGGTGTATGGGGGCCTTTAGTGGTACATTTTGTTTGTGTTTCTATTAAGGGGTAATAAATCTCCATTCTCTGAACTAGAAATTGTGTACATGACAGAAAACAGATTTTAGTAACGTTAGGAAGGGTAAGGTTTATACATTTCTGTTTTTGAAAACTTACTTTTGTTTTTTTATGAAGTTGAATTACTTGTTGATATTTTTTTTACCTCTATGTTTTCCATGTGGCTCCATGTTTTATTTACTTCATTCTATGTAAAGGGTGAGATTTGTGTAGATTGCTTCTGCTAATCCTTGGCAATGAAAGGGGGTTGACCATCCCCTTACCTCTCCCATTGACCTGTCTATGGACTGCCTAAAGCTCCCAATACACCTTTAGATCACTTCATACAATTTCCATTAGATCTACAAACTATATAGTGCCGGGTCCTCCCTGATAGAATACATAGTGATTGGAAGGTGTATATCACTGCTATGTAGTGCCGGGTCCTCCCTGATAGAATGCATAGTGATTGGAAGGATTAGAAAGGTCCTCATATTACATGGTTTTGGTAGAAGAAAAGTTGATTGTATAAAAATTGTATGGTAAGAGTGTAAGGTGTATGGAGGGCTTAACCTTTGCTATAAATGGGATGATGAAACTAAGCAATCTTTTCAGTTTTCAGCATCACTTTGGACTGTTAGTAGTAATTTCCCCTCTTTTAATAGTCATTATTAAATTAAACTGGTTCATTTAGGGGAAATTGGGCACCAATGCCCCCAATAATGATGATCTTTAATAGGGTGGGCAGACAAGAAGTTTAGTTTCCTGTTCTAGATAAACTCTAAAGCAGGGTACACACATGTAGATATGAGCCAGATAGATGGGTGCTTCGGGCGCCGTGCGCGCTCACGTCCCTCTGTCTGGCCCATATCATATGCGGCCATCCCAGTTTTAGAGCGTGACCAATCAATTCCGCCCGAAAACAGGGATATTGGACATGACCGTTAATCACAGCTGATGTTTGTTACTTTGCATGGAAACCGTGGGTCTCCATGCAAAGCAGCAGCTGAGCTGAGTTCCTCCGATATCTGACAGATTCATTCTAGAGGCTGTCCACATTGGTTCCCAAACTGGGGGGTGCAGCTAGGGAGCATTGTGCTGGCCCTCATTCATAACCTGTGTAGTTTGAATGGATGGATGGGGGGGGCAAAAAAATGTTCCTATATAGAAAGGGAGGCCCTGCAGGGAAAGTTTGGGAACTGCTGTCCTAACCATAGCGCTAAAACTCGTTTCTTGGAGAGATAAGAGGACATACAATAAATCTTTTGTAATTATCATGAGCATGTCTTCCATTCCTCTCTGTAAGGTTTGTGTTTGGGAAGCTCTGCTATTTTACATTATATAAAGGTTTGTGATACCATGAAGTAATATGCAAATGATTTCTGGTAATTCCTGTGTTCATTTTTTGCAACCTGTAAACAATAGTCCTCCTTCCTTTCTTGTGGTGTGATCGTGGCTTTGTTGGTGGAGCATGTGGGCAGAGTTCTACTGTGCGTCATATAAAATGTACTCTACAGTCTTTTAGACAACCTCTGAGTCTATAGGGCATCGTCTGGTCCTGTATGGTTCTCTCCATTCAGGGTTTTCTAAGATCATTTTTAAAGATGATCCATAAGATCTAAAAGTTCCTAATCTTGCTGGCAGTAGCCAGTAACCACTGGTATACACAGGCGGTCGTTGACTGCCTGTGTAAACAAGCAATAAGCACAACTGACCGTTGGACACAACATGAGGCACCCGCCAGTTGGTGATTTCATCACACCAGGTTAGAGAGGGTTAACTGCAAATGGGCACATCTGGGGCATTAGAGACTTTATTTGGGGCGAGATTTAGTACATAGCAGCATAGCTTTGTGCCCTGATTTTTGTGTTTTCACATTCATGTTATTAAAATTTTTTTTTTAACATTATGATATTCAGGATGTATACTAGACCCTTGTACGGACAGATTTTGGGAAGTTACAGGCCTACAGCATAAAGAAAAATTTACCATTGAAGTCTTTGGTGCACTTTTGGTACAAAAATCTGGACCTCAGTACTGCGCTAGGGAGGTTAATGACAGTGTAAATCTAGGCACACACGGATAGATCTGTAAAAAGATTCAAGTACAAATCAATCAATGTGCGCACCCACAGTGTTTTGATTGTATTCTAATCTGTTTACAAACTACCTGTGTATGCCTTACAACATGTTGGAAAACCCCGTTTCTCCATTACTTTGCTTGGAGAGGTGAGTCTTCATGCAAAGTATTGGAGGAGCTACTGCAGCCTGCCTCCTGCACAGCCGTCCGCTGTCAGTGTGAAGGGGGCGGAGCCAGCACTCCTCACTCGGAAGCTGTGTAAGTGAGGCAAGTTGGATTTCTCTCCAGCTTGCAGCGTGTTGTGATTTACACGTGCTGCAAGCAGGGGAGAACAGGTCCCCGGGGTCCCCATTGAACGGGAATTGATGTGCCCATGTGGTGCACATTGATTTCCGTTCAATTGATCCCCGATCAATCACAGTGGTTTGACGTCGCCACGCTGTGTTTGATTGGGGGTCGATTGCACGGGAATCTACCCGTGTGTGCCAAGCTTAAGGGTTAAGGATATCCCACCCCTGTAGAATGGTCTTATATTCCAAGAAATGTAGATATAGATTTTCAAAGCCTAGGAAACAGAACTATGGCATTCCCCACATTATATTAATTCAGTTCCAGTTTCAGTTCTTTTCAATTCTAAGAAGCTGTGAGACCACAAGGCGTGTGTAGATATCATTCTCTATTGTCCTCTTTGTATGACTTCCAAGACTTGAGTTGGTTACCGTACATTCAGGGACCCATAATAACCGGCAGTTTCTGGTCATGTTAATGTTAAGTGACTTGAGATTGTTCACTGTTGCTGTTTTGGCCCTTTTTGAAATCGGAATTAAAATTCGGAGACTAAATGCAGTGTGTCATGTTTCATGTCCTTTGCCCTAGGTTTTGCAATGAGAATTTTTTATTCTTTAAAGGAAATACAAAGTGCACAGGGTTCAAAATACAACTCATTTCTGTAAATGGTACAGCCATAGGGTGGGAGAGTCTGCTGGTGGGTATGACGGCTCTGAATAGAACTATAAGGTTCTTTCACACAAACTATGTTTTGCATTACAGTATTGCAATGCAGAATGGCTATCCTTAAACTATTTTCCCACCCCCCCGGGGCGGGATTGAATGCCCGCGGTTAAAAACCTGGGTCTTATTCACATCTATGGCCGCATTCAAAAACACGGTGAGACAAGTTTTTAGGTCACTCCGCAGCGACTTTCAATCGCTCCCCCATCACGGCACGGGGAAGAGCTCCAATGTTAAATCGCGCCGCAGGCGGTTGCACATGTGGGAACATAGCCTAAATGGAGATGTCAAGCGCAGCGCAGTGCATTACCGCCTGTGTTTTTTTTTTTACTGGCAAAAACAGGGGTGCAGCTGCCGTGTGGCTAGTGTGAAAGGACCCTGAAGCTTAGGGTAGGGCTCTACATGCGCAAAAATACTTTGTTGAACGCAAGGATTTCACCGCAGTGCACAAACCGCCCATTGACAGCAATGTGGCTTTGTCAGGGCTGTCTACACAGCATCAGAGCTCCGGATCTGTCAGCCCGAGCCTCCATTGGATTGATGTTGATGCAGCAATCCACATGAACATAATGGTGGCTTGCGCAGACATCCATGGATGCCAGCACATAGTGGAGCCCTGGCCCAAATATATCCTTAATGTTAAAGAATAAGATACATTTTTTAAATGGTAAGAACAGGGTTGCTTTTGGAGATTTATCAGTGAATGCTATGGTGTCAGGGCCTCCAGCCCTCTTCCCTTATTAAACTGCAGAATGTCTGTTTCATAGAAGTAGACAGCAAGTTCTACGCACAGCAAGAGTTGAATTAAGCCAGTTACAGGAACAAAGAACTCTGGCAAATCCTCACAGATTTGAACTGGAACAACAGGTTTACTTTTATGGTTCACGCAACTTTTGGACGTGTTGAAGATTTTAACTTTTTTTTTCGATATTTTTATTACATTTTTAATTTAACAATACAAAATATCCAAATGTCTTGGGAAACTACCCAGTATAAATTAGTACATTATAACATAAAACAATTCAGTATATCAGGGACATTGAGTTTATGTCCCATAGGTACAGTACAAATATTGAGCAAAAATATAAAACGGAGAAGCAGTAAAGCCAAAGAGAGGTAGCGTCCCTCATATTTAAAGCTAACATAACTAGTTGTAGATTAGGGTAATGTACCAGGTTAGGGGCACTCGCTTGGGGAAAAAAATCTGTATCAAAACACAACATGCTCAAGGGGGGGGGGGGGATTAAATTTTTTATTACTCACATCTCTCATATGTGATATGGCAATGCAATGAACTTGAGAACAGACCTCTCCACACCCCAGCCCCCTAGTGACGTGATAACGTCACATCAGGAGGGGGGGATTGGCAGCGGGACATTCAAATAGAAATCATACCAGAACAGTCTTCTATGGAGGAGACTGTTCCCAGTGTGATTTCCAGATGTGCTCTTTGCAGTTAATGCTTTCTGCCCTGGTGTGTTCATCACAACAGGGGACAGAGGGGGCCAAAGGGCATTGTATTGGATACAGTGATAACTGTTTCCAATACAATTCAAAGTAAAAAAAAAAAAAAACATAACACATTCCCAATTGAATAAAAATGTTATTATGAATATAAAAAAACATAAATATGAATACATACTGTTTTGAAATCTATCATACAAATGATACCTTTTATTTTATATCCTCTTTTTAATGTAATTTTTTTTACAGAATTGTGTGTTTCAAACATAATATATTCGGGATGTCTATTAGACCCTTGTACGGACATATTTTGGGAAGTTACAGGCCTACAACATAAAAAAAAACGCTAGAAAGTTTAAGGGCTGTTCTCCCCCATAAACAACCAGATACTACCAGTATTAACATTTGAATAATTGGAAAGAACTCGATTGTAAATATATTTACTGAAATTTAAATATGAACAGTTAGGGGTCCAAGGAAATGAAACCTGGTGAACAGAGAAGTAGCACACAACTGTACAGGATTCTGTGATGACTTTGTGATAGCTTTGTCAGGAAAGCAGTATACGTGTGGTCTGATCTCAATAGAAATATAAGGTGCAGCCTTGATTAGTGCTGCTCACTTTATCTGAACATGTTTACTTGTCAAACAAGTTACATCATTCATCCCTCTACAGACTGACAGCCTCCAGGGTGGCTTGTATGACAAGCTTGTTATGTGTCCCTGAGGGGAAAAAGTTTTTGCAGTCACTTTTCTACAGCTGCTGTGATAAAAATAGACCCGAATAGCTGCCTACCCCCCCCCCCCCCCCCCCCCCCCCCCCCCCCCCCCCCCCCCCATTGAAAGAGATGACAACATTGTCTTGTCTTTGGCTGTAACAGACTGTCAGAAAAGGGCTTTCTAGAAATATACAGTCAAGAAAATGTGGCCAACAAATATTGCCCTTTCACTTGCCCATTGGACTTGCACATGATTGATTACCGAGTGACGGGAACATGGACGTCAGTTGATCATCCGCATCTGACATGTATCAGAGTGGAGAGTGATGGACAATGGGGTTTGGCCAGGCTAGTCAAATTAGCCTTTAGGTATCCGATGTCTGTAGCCATTTTGCCATCAATCCAAATCCTTGCAAAACCTGAATACAGAAAAGTGGTACAAAAAGATGTCTTGAGGATTTAACTGCCCAGTACTATCCTCAGTCTGGAGAAGCTCTAAAAATGCACATCTATACGTCTATGAACTATTTCTGTGATTCTGGGTAAACCTATACCTAGTAATATATATGTATTGAAAGGTACGTATACCTTAAATATTAACCAGGAGGGAATCAATGGAACAGGTGATTTCATTGTTCCTTTATTTACTGTAACTAAATGGCAAAGTCTATGTTGAGATTGTGCCAATATTTTACTTTCAGATATTTCCTGCACAACCCAGAAGTGTCTTTGTAGGACTGCACAGACCCTGACAATGAACATCTTATTTGCTATCTTTTGGTCTGTTTAAAATAGCTCTTAACGTGCCATGTTCATATTTGTTCAATACGTGCAAGTATTTATTTATTTTTTTAACAGACAGAAATAATGTGATATTCCAAACCTTTTTATTGACCCTGCCCAGTTCATCTCAGTGGACTACAGGACACCGTCCTCCTCCTTGTGGGGATGAGTGGGAGACTATCTTTAGTCCACGTCAGGAGTGAATAGTATAGGGGACAACTCTGCTTCTCCATCGATGTAATGTAATGAGTAAATGGGTTGACTTTTCAGGGCCATTTCACACTATATCGTTGCGGTGCAATTTAAAAACATGCACGTTTTTTTACCGCACGCGTTTTTTTACTGCATGCATTTTTACATAGGCAACCAATGTTACCATTGACAATGTATGCGTTGCGTTTTTTAAAACACAGCGTTTCCGCTCATGTGTTTTTAAAAACTTACTGCTGTATGCATTTTTTTTTCCTGCATTCTTCATTCATTTGTTCAAAAACGCAAACGCAGATGTAATGTGAAAAACGCATGCATTTTTGTATATATGCAGAAACGCATGCCTAGAAAAAAGACATGCTTTTATAAACCGCATATAGTATGAATGGACCCTCAAAGTGACTTTTCAAAGGTCCAAAGAATTTAGGGTTTAATCATCCCTCTCAAAGTTTTGAAAAAAGAGGATATAACCGGACACATTCAGCTTTTAATTGCTGCAGAGCAAACTTTACTTTGGAACATATTTGTTTCATGGGCAAACAGTTCATGTTTTAGTTTCCTTTTGAGCATACCAACTGAAAAACCACAGTGCAGAAGGTATGACGTGTGACTTGAAGTAGCAGTTAGAATGTGGCCTGCGACTAGATGGCATTGTCATTTCCTTTTTAGCATCACAAATTAATTTGCTTTGTGTTTGTTGGGTAAATCTAGAGCAAAAATCAGATTGATGTCCAATAGCATTAGTGCTGCATGAGCAGCCTGGACTGATTGTGACCTTGGAAATAGTAGGATATTTCTGGCCAACTGTCATTGAGCGCTCCATAGTCCTAACCCCTTCCAGTGCACTAATACAGAAAGAAGCAATGTTTATAGCTGGTAATATGCATAGAAATGTCTGCCAATCTTCATACAAACCTTGGAGTTTACTGATCTTTGGCCAGGGTTGTACGGTATTATATTGAGTTTTATTATCTGATAATCAATTTTCTGTGTCAAGACCTTTGTATGTTGACAAGTTGGCCATTTCATTTATGTCTAAAATAAGCATTATAAAAGTGGGCATACATGGATCAATGTTAGTTCAACCGGTGAACCCTTGAGCGCAGCCTCATAACCCTCGTTCCCCATCCAAACTAATGGCAATCGAACAGAGATTCAACAACATGTTGGTTCCCTGTAAGATCCAGCTTTCTTTGAGCAGGATCGTTTGCTGCACAATTGATCACCGTGAATACACAAATTGATCAATTGCTCAGGAATCAAGTGAAAAATTTACCCATGTATACCCACCTTAACTTGGCTTGATTTGTCTAATGCCAGCCATTCCTCTTTACCAAGCCATTCCATGATGGTAATGGGCCATTTGGAAGCAATAGATCATGTCTTGATGCCCTCATTGAGAGGTCAGATGTAAACCCTATAGATCCATAATTGTAATATAGCCAATGGAACCTGGACACACAAATAGTTTATAGAGGGGAAGGATCAATTAAATACTTGTTTGTTTGCCCTACCAGACATGAATGAGCAATAAACCCTTGAAGTGGAGTTAGGACCCACTGCAAGGGGTAATAAAATGTTCACTTCGAATACACCCTTTACTTTAAAACTGAACTCCAAGCTGAAGAATGTGTTCCCTAAATATCCAGCATACACTCCCCTAATCTCCTCATGTATTATGTTTGTGTGTGCGTATATGTATTTATAATGTATATATATTTATATGTGTGTTTGTGTATACATACACACTCGTTCAGATGTCCTTTATTGCCAGCCTCTTCCGTGAGCTGACATTTGTTGAGTGAACAGCTGACGTTGGCCTGTGACTTTGTGAAAGGTACAAGGTTCATCTGCAAACACAGCCGCGCAAACAGTGCAGATCAGTGGAAAATCAGTTTTTGTTGTGAATTGTGTGTCGGGCTGTTAGCGTGGCACTTCACACTGGTGGGTTAAGATGCCGACAGTCAATTGTCTTTTGTTCCAGTGTGTGTATGGGACCCGTTTACCTGTTACAGAGAAAAAGGTAGGAAAACCCAGGATATTTTTGGCCATGGTTATTAGCATTTGTTTTTTATTTAGTCCTAAACTTATTTAAGCTGGCCATACACCTTTTTAGATCTCCCTGTCAGATATCCTTTAGATCTACCAACAACTATGTAGTGCCGGGTCCTCTGTGATTGAACACAGGTAGACTTGATTGTTTAGAAAGTCCCTCATATTACATGAGGGAAATCTGACACAGAAATCTAAAGGTATATGGTGGCCTATACTTTGTTGTATTTTTTTCTATTTGTGCTATTGGGGTCCATTCACCCGTTTGCATGGGGGCATTTTCGAATTTACACAGGTGGCAGCAGTTGTGTGAATGATGTCTTATTTATGCTTTTTGTTTAAATATTTGTGGGGCAAGGATGAACCATTGTGATTTTAATGATCTTTCCTAATACCCCTTACTAGCTTTGTATGGGCAGATTTGATATGGGCCAAACAATATGCCCAGTGATGTGTTTTACTTGGCTAGTTCCCATTATTTGTATTCAGTAAACGTCTCCACACACCTGTAGTTTATTGGGCTCCTATCATTTTAGCCTTGCAGTTGCTATTGTGAGCTGTAAAGGAAAGGCCGTGGATGTTGAAGTCTGTAAGGTCACTCAATAGAGCGTGCAGTGCAGTGGTATACAGACTGTAAATGTAATGTTTCTATCTGCAAAACCAGAAAAATCTGTAAATTGCTGTCTGGGAAAGCTGTTAGACTGTCTAATAGTTGAAATACTATTCTTCAATTAGCAAATCATTATAATGATTAAGGACTACATATTCAGATTACTACATAACTCCATTCACTGCTGTTTCTGTTTAAACAAAAAGCCAAGTAAAGGGTTATTTTCTTCACACCTTATTTGTGCCTCCTGATTAGAAATCCTGAGGCTTGAAGTTACCATGATTATTAGACACCAATTTGTATGATAATTGGGTCACCTTCATTATAGTGAGTTACCATATGACTTGGCTTTGCTAAGAAGAAAAGATTGGTACACTAAAGCTAGGCACACACGGGTAGATTTGTAAAAAGATTCAAGTACAATCAATCAACGTGTGCGGTCACTGTGATTGATTGTACTCTAATCTGCTTACAATCCTACCAGTGTGTGCTTTCCTTCGAGCAGGATCAATAGAAGCCCGCTCGAAGAACCTTGATTGAATGGGTTTCCAACATGTTAGAAAACTCCGTTCAATCACCAATACTTTACATGAAGAAGAATCTTCATGTAAAGTATAGGAAAAGCCGGCTCTGCCTTCACACAGCCAGCTGTCAGCTCTGACTCCGCCCAGGCTCATTGTGAAGGGGCGGAGTCAGCACTCTTCACTGAAGCTGCTGTGAGAGAAACAGGCTGAATGGATTTCTTCCCAGATTCTATCCCGTGTGAATGTGTTCTGATTCAAACATGTGTCCTGGAGGTCCCCATTGAATGGGAATTGATGTGCCCATGTGGTGCACATTGATTTCCGTTCAATTGATCCCCAATCAATCACAGCGTGGTGACGTCACAATGCTGTGATTGATCGGGGGTCGATTGCACGGGAATTTACCCGTGTATGGCTAGCTTAAGTCCAGTTTATGAATCGCATGTTTTTTTTATATTTTTATGGGGTGTGCTTTTTAATTTGAGGCACTTCAAATTTTTATTACGAAATGTATTTATTGTGAAATCTTGGCCAAAGAAAAATTTTGCACAGATTAAGGTTCAAAGTTCAAATTCTGGTTTGCTGATGTCATTAAATACATGCATAACCAACCTTCACTCCGGTGGTTATTGGTGTGGAGGCAGTAGGTGGCTAATCTACTGGAATAAGCAACTTAATGATAAGCATAGCCCATGTAACATGTAGTATTTTCACAGTTAAAATTCAGAACCATTTCCCATGAACATGCCCCAACCTGATCTGTTTTTGTTAATAGTCTTTCAAATTGGGGTTTCAGTCTTTCGAATTGGGAATGATGTTTTAGGGTCTTTCAAGCCTAGGATAAGTGTTCATTTTTACGCCCTAAATTATTGTTACATGTTTATAAAGTTCCTTAACTTTACGCAGCTCTGCATATGAAACAAATAGTACATAGCAAATATGAAGTGTCGCCACATAAGGAGACAAGGACCCTGATAATTATCATTGTACCTAGCTTCCCGAAAATATAAATGTAACGAAGAAAAAGGTCCTTCTTGGACAGATGTCCTTTTTACTAAAATATAATTGACAAGAGGTACATAATATATCTGGTTTAGAATTACGTTTGTAGGAAAATCATCATGACAATATTGTAGAGTACTAGCACCAGTTAAGGAGGTAAGGCTAGGGCGTTGAATGCAGGGATTTTAGTGCAATGCACAAGCCACCCATTGACAGCGATGGGGCTATGACCGTCTGTCTCCACAGCCCATCAAAAGCCCCTGATCTGTTGGTCCGAGCCTCCCTCACGTTGTTGTCAATTCAACAGAGGCTTGCCCTGACGTCAGCGGATCCTAGCGCATAGTGGAGCTCTAAACTGTTGACTGTATAGAGCATTTAGAGAGTAGCCTTGGACCAAAAGCTAAAATCAGGAGCTCGGATTATTGTATACCAATGCTTAATAGGAAGGAATGTGTTTATTAGTGTCACTTCTTGGTTTGGTTATGGTTGCACTGTTGTGAATACATGTATGTACCCGTTACAAAAGTGAATTAGGATGTTCAGTAGATTGATTATTTTATTAGTAACCAGTAGCAAAAGCTAGTTGTAAATGCCATGATATGATACCAGCTAGATCTACTTTAAATTGGACCTAGCAGAGGTCCTTGTAGTCCTCCTGGAGAGTTTAAAACATAATTATTTTTATCAAACGCTTTTTGTAAAAATTTTAAAGGACCCATTGCTGAGAATATTTTTGTTAGTTTGTTTTATGAAAATGAACATGCACCAGGCCACTTCACTTTATTCACCTTTTAAAAAGGTTACTACCGAAGATTCCTGGACAAAAGCTCCACTGCAAGATGAAGAAAAAACAGAATCCCAAAAAGTGGCTTCTCGGAAACGGGCCTCAGGAAAAAGCCGATGTCGCCCAAGGCCACTTTCGGACTATGGCCAGACGGCCAGTCGTAGTTTCTCCATTCCAGAAGACTCTGTGCCTATGGACTGTCAAGAAAATGGCAATATTAACTGTAATTCTCCATCAGAATCTTTTAGTGTGGAGCCAAACGTTTGTAAGTCAAGAGCTGAGTTCCAGACTAATTGTAAAAGAAGACCCATCTCTGTTATTGGTGGGGTCAACTGTTATGGAACCAGCGAAGAGGAGGAAAACGGACAACAAGTAAGACTTGGAGCATGATCTCTCTACAATAGGAAAGACTTTCCAGCTCTTCCCTAATCTTCAGCGGCAATCGCTAACTTTAATCTCAATTTAAAATCTGTTCCTTTACAAAAAGAAATGATGCATGCTCTTTAATTAATTTGTTTCTTGCCTTTCCCCGACTAACTTTTCTTTTCTATTAGATTTCGATTTATAGAACCCTTTATTTTTCGGGTTTGTGATCTGCATGAACAGATGTACTAATAAGGCCAAGTTTCGGGTCAATATAAGAAATTAAAATGTAATTTGGTGGCGCTTTTACTGGATAGTGGATGTACTCTTTTCTCTTCAATGGTGTATGTACTTCTGAGAAAAAGGTCATTTCTGGTCATATATACTGTTAACTTGTATGGTGTTCAGCTCTACAGCAGTATGATTTGTGCATTGTTGTGCGCTTTTTTGTTTGATCGCCTGAGACTCCGCTTCAAAACCAAGCTTTTTAGTACCAATATAAAGATGCTTATCTCTTTTGGGAACACAGATCTTATGACCTTTTGAGAAATGAAATCCAATAAACCACACAAAACAGATAAAAGAATCATTCTTCATATTTATGTCCTTCTTAAACCTAATTTGGTCTTTTGTAATTACAGTAGATTTAACTGCATGCCTCTGTTAACATAGTAATTGATAATTGTGGGTTCTCTGTCAATCTCTTGTACTTCTCATATATGGTCATACATTTTTCATGAAACCTTTGTTCTTCTGTGAATAGGTACCAATCACCTTAGCCATTTACAAGCTAGGCTTCTACACAAATTATATTATTTAAGGTGTCCACTGTACAATACAACTAAATACAACTGACTGTCAAAAAAGAACAAATTGCAGTTTTTGCTGTTTATTTTTTTTAATCTAACTACATTAGCATATTGGAGTTCAGTGGCGCTACCACATGCAGTAGTGTTCACTCAAAGGAGATGTTTAGCCATCTTGCCTGTTAAAACTAATACAATAAATAAAAAAGCCAAAAAATTACGGGCTTTTAAGGCACTGGACTCAAAATCTAAAGTTCACAAAACAATAATTTATTTACAATGTAACAGTAACCTCAAACCAAAATATCAACAACAATACATAAGGGTGGATTGGTCAACACCCTAATGCAGATGAGATTACCAACAGTGTAATTAATTGGGATCCATGCACTCTTCCTTTCAATATGTTTCACCCGATCTGGGCTTCTTCAGGAAAGACATGAAGGAAGTATTGGACCAATGTTCTATAGATGAATTATAATAAAGACAGTTATAATCAACTCTTCTTTTCTAATTACCCCGATGTTAAAACTAATACACATGATGCTGTGTGTTTGCAGTTCAGATCAAAATTTGTGACATAAAATACTGGTCTGAGCCTCCCTTCCATGAGTGGATAATGGAAATGGTGGATCCACATAGAGCCACACATAGCACATTATTATATACAGTTCCGGTATACTGGGTGCAAGTTGATCCAATTCCAACTGGCTCTATGGACCACAGATTAACACCCAATCACCTTGGGGGTCACATTTTCTACAGTCAGTGAGTTCGATGGGGGGACTGGGTGTCTCCTTCTGCCATGCCCTTCAGTGAATATTGGGAGGCACACAGTGGGGAGTAAAATCAACAAATTGCTGGTCTCCAACCCAACCATCAAGCCCAGTTGTAGGCATTACTCTGATTTCTCATACTGTGCATTAGAACCTGCAACAAGCAAGACAATGCCTGTTTTCATAGTTGTTGGACATCCAGCATCATCTAGTAGTTTCCTAATTGGTCTTAATGGCCCACACTTTTGTATATTGTATTTTCAAGAAACTATGTGCAACACCATATTAGCCTCTCCAACCAATCATGATCTCTGCATAGCACAAATAGGCATAAAGACATATGATGATGTCATTAGGTTTGAATTAACACATGCAATGAAAATGTATTGTATTAATTAGTTTAGAAAGCATGATGGTTAAACTTCAGATTTAGCAGTCCCAAATTCACATTAGGAATTAGCCACTTGAGACAGGTTGTTTTCTTTTCTTTTGTCCAATGCTAATCAAATTATCTCTCTCTCTCTGTCCTGTAGCCAGTACCTCGGCCACCTGTACCCTCACATAAAGTGCCACCTTACAAGGCTGTATCTGCACGATTGCGACCATTTGCCTTTTCACAAAGCACGCCAATTGGTCTGGATAGAGTTGGACGCAAGCGGAATATAAGAGCCTCCAATGGTAAGCAGTTTTTGAAAAGATTGCATTCCTAAAATTCTGAAAAAATCTGCTCTTCTGTTCGCTAACATAACCTTTATTATGAGGTCTAAGTGCACGTACAATGCACATGTCACGAGGCCAATTACCTTTTTTTGTATTACATAGAACGAGTATTAAAAGATTTTTCCAATTTTCACTTCTGTCTGTGTTCACTGAGGCGATTCACCCTAGTTGTCCTTATGAGAACAGAATGGGGAACACCCTAGTTAGGACATCTGTATCCATTACAGGTTTGCCCATGACCTTACCTGTCTCGTCTCCAGTACTGAAAGTGAATAGAAATCTCTTCCCTGCAGATTTTATAAAGACTGAGCAACATTGAGTGTTATTAGTTCTAATCATATCATTGCCCGTTATCATACCCATCACATACAGATGTCTATACAGCCAAAAAATGCAAAATACGACTGTCTTTCTTGGTAATACTTATGTAGATCAAAATTATTATGGTTGTCTGAATGATTCATCACTTGTAGAGATGTTGAAAAAATCTAAGTACAATATTCACTTAATTGGATAAACTATTGTTTTATTTGAATTACATGAGGACAGCTTACATAGTGTACAGACACAACAAAAGAGCAGCAAGCACTGTAACAGCATTGTCAACTTTGTCAAGAGCCACTTGCCTTTAGCCGTAGGTAACTGAAAGTGATGCTCCACCCTTCCACCTTCTTGGCATAGTTTGTGCTCTGTGTTGTGCAGTCTGTTTTTTTTTTTTTTTTTTTAAACGGAATAAGTATCAGAACTTCCTGGTCTGCAGGTTTGCTTAGTAACTGTCCTTTACGGATTGTACTTTAAGTGAATGCTCTAATAGCCATAGTTATTCATTTAATCTGTACATTATATAGTATTAGAAATTTATAGTATTTAACGCCATTGTATATTTCTATTCATATACTGGTACAACAATAGTGAATGATTTTTCACAATGTCTAAGTGAGCACATGCTTAAATATGAGTAGAGGATTAGACGTTCAGTTCACACTGCACAGACTATACTTCTATACTGCTCTCGACTAACTAAATATTGCAGCACACATTATCCCCAATACAATAAAAAGCACATTGTACATCAATTTGCAATGAGAGGGTAGGTTAGGGTAGTGGGTAACAATGAGTTCTTAAATTTGACAGATGTTGGGCCAAGAGCCCTAAAGCAGGGTACAGACCTGCAGATATGGGTCAAATCGATGGCCGTTTCGAGCGCCGTGCGTGCTCACGGCCGTCTATCTGACCCATATATCTGCCCCTATAGCTGTTTTCGAGCGGGACAAATCAATCCCGCTCGAAAACAGCCTTATTGGACATGACCCTTAATACGACGATGTCCGATGCTTTGCCTGGGTCTCCAGGCAAAGCTCGGCTGAGGAGGAGGAGCTGGGGAGAGAAAGTTCTGCTCTCCCCGGCTTCTCCGATATCTGTCAGCAGCGTGATTACGTCATCACGCTGCTGCAGGGTACATCGGACGGCTCGAATATTGAGCCGTCTGTACCCTGCTTTAATGGTCTCCTGGCATAGGTGCCCTACTCCCTGGTGTCAATAGTAATGCCAGGGGCATAGTCCAGACTGGGCAGGAAATTTGAGCAAATTACTTTGTAATCTGTGTACATTTTGGGTATCACTTTTAACGGAAATAAAAATGTTATCATATTGTCAAAAATGGAAAAACAAATTGTAATAACTGGAAAAAAATGAAGTGGGCAACCTGCTGTGATTGCATAATACCATTTCATCCTTTAGGATGCCTCTAGACCAGGGGTCCTCAAACTATGGCCCGCGGGCCGAATCCGGCCCTCCATGGCGTTCTGACCGG
>CM070033.1:27989218-28008625 GCA_036250615.1 Ptychadena robeensis
TCTGACCGGCCCGAGGGTACACAGGCAATTCCCCCCATGGATGCCCAGCATTGCCATCTGATGCAAGCACCCCGGCACCAATTGAAGCTTCTGATAAGAGCAGACAGAAAGCTGGCAGGATGTGTGCGGGCCGAGCAGCGGGGCGTGGCAGGAGTACGCCGAAGCTGATTGGCTGGCTGAGCACACTAGCTTTGCCTGCCATGCCCCTGGTTTCCGATTGAGTGAGACGTGAGTAAATTAATTAAAACATGGAGTAGGAAGGCAAAGGTTTCTTAGGGGAGGGCTTGTATAAAATGGCTGAGGAATGGCGTGTGTGTTGAGAGGGGGGGGGTTGAAAAGGGTTAACATTGCGGGGAGGATTTTGTCCCTTGTGGGGAGGGGCGGGGGGGGGGTTTTAGGGCAGACAGTGGGGAGGAGAATGATTAATTGGGGGGCGGGGGGGTGTGTGTGTTGACATATGCAGGAGGAATTGGTGTGAGCAGAGGGGGGGGGCGGGGTGTGTAAAATGGCCTTAGAAGATTAGAATTGGGGGGGAGGAGATTTTGTGTGGGTGGGGGTGGGGGGCAGAAAGGGTGGAGGGTAATGATTAATGGGGGGGGGGGGGGGGTGTAATATGGCAGGGTGGAATGGATGTGAAGCAGGGGGGGGGGGGGGTGTAAAATAAGAGAATTGGGGGAAGGATTTTGTGTGGGTGGGGGTTTGGGGAAAGAGAAAGGGTGGAGGGAAGATTGATGGGGGGGGGGGGGGGGTATGTGTAGGGGGGGGGGGTGTAATATGGCAGGAGATATGGTGTGGCGGCGTGGGGGTTTGTTGTAAAATGGTAGATCGTGGGATAACTCGCGCCACCCCAAGTACCAACCCCGACCAACCCCCACCCCACCCCCCCCCATATGCCACCCACACAGTCCAGCTCTCTGAGGGACCGTGATCCGGCCCCCACTCTAAAAAGTTTGAGGACCCCTGCTCTAGACATTGGCGTAGAAACCACTATAGCAGTCATAGCAGTGCTATGGGGCCCATATTCACAAGGGAGCCCACCACTCCTGGAAGGACAGGGATTGGAGTGACAGGTTAGAATGGGGGGGGGGCATAAAATGTTGTGCTATGGGACCCAGTCATTTCTAGCTACGCCCCTGCCTCTAGAAATCACTTTTGCTCATTGGAGTGAACAAGCAGGGCATCTTGTCACCAAGATGACAAGGGCCAGATAAAACCACTAAATGGGCGAGATATAGCATGCGGGTCGTAGTTTACCAATGCCTTTGGTAGACACTCTAGGTATTCCTTTTCCAATCCGACTCTGTGGAAGTTGTGTGCACTGCAAAAGAGGCAGCAGATGCAATGGACGCTTATTGACACTGCAATGGGGACTGTTTGAGATGAGGGTCTAATCATCCAATTTAAAAGATTCATAAGCATCTTGGGAGAGAAGAAACAGTTGGGAGGGAGGAAACTGCAGAACAGTTCAGCATCAAGATCCAAACACAGAAGAGAGAATCGAGTCCGATTGGAGTTTTATAAATAAAGAAACTATAATGGGTTTAACTTCATCTCATACCATATGTATATTACATCTAACACTCAAGTTTGTTTCTACCTTCTCTCACTTCCTGGTGTTTGCAGCAGTGGCAGCAGGACTTGTTTACAGCTGACTTCTGAAATAAAGTAATTTTACAGAATAGAACAGCTGCAATCTATGGGTTGCTGAAGGCAAACGGTAGAAGTCAAATAATAATAAAGAGTTAACCACACTGGCAGCAATAGATGGGAAGCACTTCAAGATTTGGATATCTCATTGTTGCTGATTGCTGTGCTTCTTAGTGCCATTTTGTCTTGATAGCATGAGTGCATAAACTGTTGACTCTGCGGTTCCTGTCAAAGGTTTTGCTTTACAGGGCGTTTGCCGATATGGATAACATGGTGGTGGTCTCAATATTTGACAACCACCTCCAAAGCATCTGCACACAGTGTGCAACCATGCAGCCTGCAGATGATTTCAAACCGCAAATGTGAATTAAAGTTTTCCTTAATTTAAAGCATTACTCTGGTAAAAGTAACTCATGTTTTAGATGTCATGGTAGCCAGTTTCTCCTTATATGGGTTCAGCACATGACATCTTCCACTGTACTGTCACCATTGTAAAATTAAAGGCTACCTTTTACAATTACTTCAATATATCATTAGAAATGTCCAAGACTTAAGGTCCCCACACACAAATCGAGTGGGGACCGACAGATGAGCTGTGACATCATCACGCTGCTCTCCATCACTCACAGCATCGGTGGGCACCCTTTGTGTGCCGGCCGTTAGTTTGAATGGGGTCCCCATTAAAAATAATGGCATCGGCCAGAGATTTACAGGCATGTCCGTTGTCTGCCCATGTAGGCACCCGCGATTGGCGGCCGATGGAAGCAAGCGCGCACAGCAGAATTGGCCGCCGCTGGTTACGTGTATGGATACCATTACCTTTATCTGTAGTATCTGGTGAGGGTAAGATAGGGCCTGCCACTAGCCAGGAAATTTCTGACTGCTATAATGTCATAGCCATTCCAGTGTTGTAAAGAAACTTTTATCTGCCCTTACAAGGTCGCTTCAGTGCACAGCAGCCTGGGAAACGACCGGCTGCTCCTGCCTTCGGTCATCTGCAAAGTTTTGCAAGCGCATGTGGGGCAGTTAGATAATGCTCCCTTGACAGGTGTATCCAGCGAAAGCCTGAAAACCAACCAGTGGACGCCTCATTCTGAGTTTGTTGGTAATTGCTAGTTTACCGGGCATTTAAAAACCACCCATATAAATGAACCCTTGGTTATACTACTCTGTGCAGAACATTGTAGTTTTATTTATGAACCTTTTTCACTATTGCTCTTTTTTGTTGTGTTCAGACAGGCATTAATTTTATAAGGACTGCCAGCCAACCTCTACATGCAAAAAAATGTCATCTAATGATTTCTATATGTACACGTATAATTCGGTTTATGCGTGGTGGGGTATCATGTAACATTAATCACCGCACACTGTAACACACATACTATATATGAGTGTGCTCACATTTGTTGCACTTGTATATTAAACTGAGCTCTACCACAACTTTATAATGTAAATGTCACCTAATTCCCAAATGCAGCTCCTTTAAATAAAATCTTTGCACTTAGAAATGTTTGGTGCCCTTTAATCTGCCAGCAGAGGTGGTGCAGACAGCCTTTACTGGCATATTGCTGCAGCATCTGTCGCTGGAAAGTAGATTACATTGGAGGCTCAACTATAGTAGTCCTCTCTGGCACTCGATGTTTTCTGTACTGCACTGGCAGCACCGCTGGTCGCTCAACCGCATTCATATCGATGTTTTGCCATTTTCAGCACTTCCTCCCTAAGGGTACCCCATGGTGTCGTCATTTAAGCAACCAAATTCACAGTCACACATAATGTGGATCTCTGTCGGCTCCCTCGGAGTGCCTGGCCTGATGTGCAGGCGTGGAGTCTGGCAGCAATGAATAAGCTCTTTCTACAGCCAGCTTAACAGCAGCTTCTCATGTTGACTGAGCATGGTTTTTTTTTTTTTCTTGTTTTTAAAAAAAATATCTGCTTCTTGAGTGTCTGTATTTGAATCAGACGAGCCCTTTTATTTTACGCAATTGCCTTTTTTTTTTACCAAAAAAAGGATGGTAGCTCGAGGGGAAATGGCACGATTCTGGAGTCTGGAAAGTCTTCATATGGGTAGGTGTGAGCCTGTTAATGTATATCTGTCACCGTCTTAGAAGTAGTTGAATGATTGGGGAGGTGAGAGTCGCTGTACGTGGTGTAGATGGATTCTTGCTGCAGGAAAGCTGGATTAGGATTTATGCTTTGCGTTACTGCATGAAGCATCTTGTCTGGGAAAGCAAGAGAGATGGGAGAATCGTCTGCAATTCCAAATCCCTGTTTTATCACATCATGGTTTCGAATGCCCAAAAAAAGCTTAGGGAAGAACATCTGAAAGCGTCGTTGTAGTTTTAACACTTTCAGTGATGTTTCACTGGAAATTGGACTTGCATGCCTGTGCCCTGTTGACAATTGGCTTCATTTCATGCATCAGTCTACTTAAGGTGAAAAAAAATATCTATAAGATATATTTTTTGTAAGAAGCAGGCCCAAGGGCTGTCATCCCAGATTTTCTGCATAGTAAGAGTGTTGGCATAGAGTGTTGGTAACTCCTCAAATAATGAAGGGATCAGGATAGCACCTCCAGAGCCTCCTCATGCCATCAATGGCAACTCTAATTGGCATCCTCCTAGGTTTTCTGCAAAAACTAGGATTTTAGGTATTGACAGGCTTAATGACAAATCTTTTAGGACCTCCTATGGCTACATCCCCTATATGTTTGTGTCTATGCCACCATCTTCAGCTCTTTGTCACAGCAGGTGGGTGGACATGGGTATTTCACATCTCCAATGGTGCAACACCTAAGAACACTTTGAGGATTTTTTGAGGCTTGCTTGAAATATGTGGACTTTACCTGGTTGCCTTTACTCTTCCGGTAAATTCTGGTTATTGGGTTACCATACCTATCGAGTCACAGATCAAGAATAATGAAAGTCTGACTCCCAGGAGCAGTTTCTTGATATCATTAGCAATAATGATGTAATTTCTTCTAACTGTAATTAGATAAAATATGGCATAATATGCTTATTAAATAATTCAAAGACCAGTATAATGTTTAAAAAAAATTTCATTCCTGTGGCAATGGATGATCTATTCATAAGGGACAATATGCCTTGTATTTACGTATGATGATACAATTGGTCATCAATGGTACCTGACTTGATGACTTCTAGTATGGATTTGATTTCCAACTTGTTTAGTAATTGGTTACATTTCCTCTTTTTCCTTACAGCTGGCTTCAGTTGAGAAACCATTCCATAGCTATCAAATCCTGAAATAGGCCTTAGGGATTGTTTAATACTACATTGTACAATTGTTGCTTTTCTTATATATTTGGACACATGTGAACACTGCATTAGTGTATACCAGGGCCCTCCTAACGGATGTGCTGTGGAGCTGTGTTGGCACGCTGAGCCTCACGTCTCTGTATGTTTTGCAGTATGATCCAGCTCTGTAGGTAGAACCGAGGTGGAACAAATGTTTTCACTGCATCTGCTGCATCATCGCAAATGTCAGAGCTATGTTAACCATTGCTAGGTTTTTACACCCTTCTGTAGCAGATGCTACTTATTTGCATGGTCTGCTTATGAGTCATGGGGAGGGCCATGCAGTTGCTTTCTACTGTAGGATGTTGTTTAAGGGTTGCAAGAACATATCATTCTAGCCATGTTATATATGTAAACAAAAAACCTAAAAATAGTCAACATATTTATAGAGGGACCAGTATCATCATCATCAAAACCTGTACACATGAGTGACCAAAGGGATGGTTGATGGTGTATTAAGCATGTTAATTGGCCATCTGTACCAGGTTAAAGGAAGGCTGAAGATAGTTATCCAGGTGAGTGGTGTCATAGTACACCACTGTTCCCCTAATGGACTTAATTCTTGTGCGAACCAAAAAGGAGTAGGGATCTGAGGGGTAGTGTGTATACTTCAAGCATTGAGGTTTCAGGTTTAAGCTGGGCATACACAGTTCGATTCTAGTTTCTATTTAAGATAGTTTGAAAATTTGAACAGAAAATAGAATTTCTGTTGAACTGAACAGAAAATAGATCATGCATTGATTGAACATGTTGGTAAATTTAGTGTCTCGTTCAAGTATGTGTGATGTTTTTTAGGTATTTGGATGGATTTATATCAGATAGAACTTGCACACAGGGCTTTGGAAAGGAATCCATCTGTTTTTGAAACTATCAAAATGTAAAATAATGGGATCCCATTTTAAGCCGATCGAAAAGAAAAGTCAAACTGTAACTACCTTTAGTCCAATGAAGTGGTAAATATAGAAGCATAATGTAGTTTCCATATCTCTGTAAGAGGCAGAGGACACAACTTTCAAAACTGTGTTAAATATATGCAAAGTTGTAATCATAGATTGGGGAAATACTGCATAAATTATTGACAGGGTTGGACCAATCCATTGATAATTTATGTTTCATATATGGAAGAGACATAGCATTGTACTTCAAGGTAATGGCAGAATTCAAAAGAAACCAATGGCTTTTTATTCCAAAAAGTCCGTGTGTTTGAAATGCTATACACAAGGTCTCCAATGTATCTCACAAATAAAGTTTGTGGGTTTTTGTCATTTATTCACCAAGGTATGCATAAAGGAGATAAAGTGCCCTGGATTTCTGCCAGTTAATATATTATGTATTGTTTCATATTAATTAATGCCTTTTAGGATTAATGTTTTATGATTAATAAATGTGTCCAGAAATCTCTTGTGTACCCAAAGACCCTAAAACCCTTAAGCTAGCCATACAGATCGACTGGATCTTAGATTCTATCTTGTTGTGTGATTTTACGATCATGCACCAGTCTAACATTGATAGATTGTACCACCACACCGAATTATCGAGATCATTTTACAATTATATTATAAAGGAGTATTATGGAGCCCATGCATAGTATGATCGTAATTCTGATTCTAAATAGGATCGTAATTAAGATCGTAAATACGATCGTAATTTATGTTCAGAAATATGTAAAATATCGATAAAACTAAATTATCCAACATATCTGATCACTTTTCAAAGTAGTTTTTTCAATCATGTTCTTTAAGTCGATCAAACGGAAATATCAAAACCTTAAGGCTTGCTCTCGTTTGGTGATTTGGGGCTTTGGGCATAAGCTAAAATTACCCCATCCAAGGTAAAATGCACATCTCATCCTAATGGTTTTAGTTGTTTTTTGAAAAATGTAATGTAAGCTATAACAGAAAAAAAACAAAAAAAAAAATTAATATATAGATCCATTGAAACCAGGAAAAACAAAGTTGGACATTATCAGATTTTATATTTGGTGTAAGTTGCTCTGCTATGAAGCATGATGTGGAAGTGGAGAGGAAAACTGACCTGTCCTTATTCACTATTCTACTATACTACCCTATTCTATATCTCTAAGCAAATGAAAGTACATTTTGATCCTAATTCTGCAATTCTCATTTCCTCTCCTTTTACTTCTTTGTCTGATTGCAGAATGTCTGAGAAGTGATCAACGCATGAAATAGAAAGTCTGCCACAAATAATATACATCACCATATGGTTTTTATGTAGGCCAATGTATACATTGCTGCAGTTAGCATATGATTAAAGAAAATCAAATTTTGAGTAGAATGTTCGCCTCAACGATCCTATGGATCAATGTTTAAATACATTTTTCTGTGGTTTTGTTCTGCATTTTTTTCTCTCTTTCCATTATTTTGAGAAATATGGTTGGTCCACTTCTGACCTCATTGGAAAATGTTAAGTCTTGGTTGGTTGTTTAAGTCATATCTGCACAACTTTTGCGGGTCAGTAGCTTAGAAAGTACTGCATTCACTGGACTGACTCTGGACTGACTCTGGACTGACTGGACTGACTCTGACTGGATTGTCAGAGATCTTGATGCTGTAAAGCTGGGCATAAACTGTTCGATTTTAGCATTCTATTGGCTTAAAACAGTCAAGTTTAAATCGATCAATCGTATGCTGTACACATGTTCGATCGATGAAAGTTGTTCAAAAACATCAAAACATCGATCGAAGGGATTGGACTTGTTGGAAATTTTTTGTTGATTCTACAACGATCAAACTAAAATTGTAGCATTGTGTTTGTTGGTCGGGTCGAATTTAATTCGATGAAACATTTATATATGACTCTCTTACCTGTGTTTTTTTTTATCTGAACGAAAATCGTCGATTTAAGTCGCATTACAATCGAACCTTCCATGTGGCACTACTTTGGATTCAATTACGATCGATGTTCGATAAAAAGATCAAGATCTAAAATCCAAGAAGATCGATCAAACTATGTATGCCTAACTTTAGAAGTAAAGCTTGGCGGTTTTAGTTTCTATCTCACAACAAAAGAGAATGTCTTTAAGATTACCAGTTAGTTGTGCACAATATTCATACACACTTCTTGTACTTGGAATTCATTGGAACCATGGTTGAAATATGCAGGACATGTCTCATGCAGACCTAAGTATGTTTTTTTTTTTCCTTCTAGAACAATGTCCTGTGTAAATTTATATTTATTTATTTCTGCATTGACTAATCAAGCTTTCAGTGTTGTCTTATAGAAAGTATGTTTTCCTTTTTCAGTCTCTACAGATGGAGGTGGAGAATCTACCACTTTGGTTGATGACAATGGAAGCGAGGAGGAATACAGCTATGAAGAATCCTACCAGGCCAATCCAAGGTATCTGCAGCCAGGAGGAGAACAGCTGGCTATCAATGAGGTAAGTCTTTATCTCCGTATACAGCCTTTATATGTTCTTGACCGTGTACCCCAGCAAGCTTCTCTCATCATTTGGTAATTGTGTTTCAAGTAACTGCAAGGTCAAACAAGTGTGACGAGTTTTCATGTATCACAAACTCAAGCTTCTTTCATGTTGGTTAGTCCCGATAAGGTTTGGATAGATGTTCGGAAGTATATATTGTCTTTTTTTGTAACTGTTGGTAATTTACTATAGTATTATGTGTAGTCATCTATGCTTCACAAGTTTTATTTAATAGAAAGTTGAATTGAAAGGGGATTCAGTTTAGAAAAAAAGAGTTTAAAAGAACGCTATCTATACATGGTTTAATATGAACATGAACATGGAGGTCTATGGCGCCACCTCATATGTGATGCGATCGGGGCAGACCCGGAAGAACAGGGAGGACTGCATACTCCGGTACAGAGAATCACTGACAGACAGGTGAGTTTGCCGCATTTATCACGGGTTGAGGTTCATGATCAATGAAACTCAACCAGTGATAACTCGGGCAGGATGCTTAGGAGGTTAAGCTTTGATTATATCTCTTGGAGCTATAGTTAACCAAGATGTTGGCCATCTTACCAGCAACCAAAATAATGAAAGGTTTACCTCTATTTATAGATGACCAGTGTAGTAGAGTTGCTTGCCAGAAAGTAATAGAAGCCATATAAAATGAGTGATAAAAAGTCACTTCTGAAAAGTCTTTTTATTTAAAACACTTTGTTTCATGTGCATGAGGGGAGCAGCAAGTTTTAGATTTGCTTTAGAATGTGGTACAGAGACTTTAAATGCCAAGAAAGAAAAAAGAACACTCTAAAGCAGTGGTTCCCAAACTTTTTTTTCTTAAGGCCAAGCGTCCAGGACAAGACAAGCCCCCCCAACGCCACATACACACATCACAACGCTCCCATCCTCGGATAATGTCTCCGCCCTTGCACAACCCTTCCTTATATCTATAGCAATTTGGGGGAAGATATCTGAGCAATTGTCCTTTTTTTTGTATGTGTAACAAGAAAACTGAAGTATTGTAGTTTGTGGCCATTTTTAGATTTGAGGGGAAAAAATACTTGAAGGAATGAATTATTGGCCAAGAAATTATTCAATGACAAGTTCCTCTTTGTTTCATTTAAATAGTGTTGAATTTCCGGATGGTGAAATCAGCTCCAGTTACTGAATATTACTCTGATCCTTTTCCTTCTTTCTCTCAACTAGTGTCATATAGTGTCATATTGCATCACTCCTTCTATACAACTGTTTTGAGAGTTTAAGTTTTTCCTTAAAAAAATGTAATTCATTGTCTTGTTAAAGGTATACTGCTATGTATAGTTAAAGTATATGAACCACATTCTATACATATTAAAGAGATCTTCTATGTTTATTGACTCCCAAACTATGCTTACCTTTTTTCTTTGCTGCAACACAACTTCAATTGAGCCGGTGTCTAGTTATGAGACCACCTTGCCATGTATACTACCGTATTTTTCAGATTATAAGACATACCTGACCATAAGACACACCGCGTTTTTAGAGCAGGAAATCAGAAAAAAAAATATTTCATGTGTTTAAATGAATTAGAGAATAAATCCCTTTCAGTACCCATTTCCAGCCACAAATTGTGTCACTAGAGAGCACACTTCAGTCATCTACTCTTCCTCACACACAGGGAAGTTAGGGAGGGGTGGGGGAGCTAGCAGGGGAATGTCTCCCTCTCTGCGGCTGTGTGAGGAAACATTCCTGTGTGAGTGCAACATTCCCCACACATACTCGGCAAATAAAATTTTCCCCACACACTCTCAGGGCTCTGCAAATATACCCAATACAGTTCAGATGGGATATCCAGCTGTGTGCAGATCTCCCAGGAGAGTGGGTGGGGAGCCAAGTTGTGATCATTTGGCCGCGGGTGGTCACACATTCGGACCATAAGACACAGGCATCCCTCCCTCCGAGATTTAGTCTGAAAAATACGGTTAGGAATGCCTCTTTAGCTCCAGTCTTTAGCTCCATTAAACATATGATGTTCCTCTGATGGCTTGTTTTAAAAATAAGAATGTTTAAATTGTTCTAATGATTTAGCCTTAATGACAGATTAAATTTATACATTTTTGCAAAATGCATTGTATATTTAGCTTATAAACATTATAATTACACTTGAATGAGACTTAAACTTGTAGTTTCTTGGATGTCAGAATATGTTTATTTCAGATACGTATATTGTTCTTGCATGGTTGTTAAATAAGCTCTTGCTTGATGTAAAATAAATGTTTCATTCTTGTTGGTTCTTGATTTCAGTTAATCAGCGATGGCAGTGCAGTGTATGCAGAAGCATTATGGGACCACGTGACTATGGATGATCAAGAGCTCGCCTTTAAGGCGGGAGATGTGATTCGAGTCCTTGAGGCTTCCAATAAAGACTGGTGGTGGGGTCGAATTCGAGACACAGAGGCTTGGTTTCCAGCAAGTTTTGTCAGGGTAAGTTATTAGTGTACGGTATTTGTCTTCTGGTAGAACAACTATAAATTTTCAGATTTTGAGAAACATGAAATACCATTAAGCCCTGACACAAATGGGCATTAAATGTAATGAACATGGTAAAATTTACGTGTAAATCTGAATAATTGATCAAATGTTTTGTGATTTATTGTCGTAGTTGCGAGTAAATCAAGAAGATGTTTCCGAAAACTCTGGTAGTCTGCATGATGAAGAACATGACCCTGATGTCGGTAAATTTCGCCTTAAAAGTCCTGAGAACAAGGACCAAATGAGAACGAATGTCATCTGTGAGATCATGAACACTGAGAGGGTCTACATCAAACATCTGAAAGACATCTGTGAGGTTTGTAAAATGCATAGATGACTTACCTCCTTCGTTCTCTTGTCCTCCTTCAGGTTTAGGGTCTGGTAACATAGGTGACTTGCCTATCTTACCAGACCCTCAACCTAGGAGGCAAGGTGTCTTACCTCCTTCTCCCACTTGCCCTCCTCCAGGGTGACAGTCTGGTAGGCTTTGTGTTTCAGAGCACAGTAACAGCAGATCTATTTGTTATGCTCCCAGCAGTAATGGTCCATCAATGTCAACAAAAGACATTTTCTCTGCTGCAGGTTATGGAGGGGCGCATTATCCTGACCAATAACTATTTCTAGTTATTTGTCACAGATGGTAAATTTGTCATAATCATGGGCATGTACACATAAGTTGTACTTGTGTAATGCTCATTTTGCACCAAAAAGTTATGATCTTGGCACTAGTAAGTGTTAGGTTTAGCTCCGGAAATGTAGCTTGTGCACTTAGAGGACTTCAAACTGTTCTTCAATATGGCCCCCAAAATAGCTACAAGCAGAAGAAAAGAAGAAAGAAGGTGAATACCTCACTAATAAGTCCAGCATGTCATAATGGGCCATCTCACCAATCTACAAAAGTCTACAGACTGGTTCTCTGGTGTCCTTTCTCTCCTTGACAGATTTCTAATGTTCTTATGGAACTCTCCTTCCCAGCAACGGAACTCTCCTTCCCAGCCATTTCATCCTCTCTTCCTAAAAGTCAACTTCTGGTAGCCTAGGCACATTTTGTCGTCTTGGCGAGAACAACAGGAATGATTGGTGTTTCTTGTAAAAAACACATATTAAACAACACTTTTTTATTATGAAACATTTAGGTAAGGGGTGCTTTTGGGAGGCTCGGAATGCATTGTGGGTATTGGGGGTAGTCTTGGCTTACAACCAACTCTTAGGAATGAATTAAGTTATAACTCAAGGGTCCACTGTAGTTGTCCTACTCTAAAATTCAAGTCTAATGTAAAAAAAAGATGCAATAAAATAAAAAAATATACATGCAGCAGGAATAAGATGAGCAGGATTGTCCTGGCCAGTTTTTTTGTTTTATTTTTATTTTATCAGGGTGTTCCTCTGCTGCACCCATTCTCCCCATTGCCTTTCCTTTTTTGCCATTAATTTAAAAAAACTTCTGAAACAACTGCTTGTAATGGCTGAACATCCAGTATTGAGCACCATGTAATAAAACAGACCTCATATCTTGATTATGTTTCTGTTGATATGTTACTGTTACTTTCTGACCAGCAAAAAGCATGGTCCATTTGAAGATTTTTACTCACTTCCTGTTTTAGCTTTTACTTTAGATTAATTTTAAGCTTAAAATATTATATCCACCATCTAATAAACCTTATACCATATTGTCATATAAGTTGTTTATTGGGTAGCCGCAGAAGGAAGTAGAATGTTTCCGGTAGATAAATGCACATCAATTTCCATGTAGGTGAAAGTACATGGAAGTGACTAACCTCCCTATATCAAATCTGGGCATGTCAGACATTACATAAGACATTGTGTGAATCCAGTAAACCTCAATTTTAAATATTATGCAGATTTATACTATATTTGACCCCACCTTACCTGTTCACAAATGCCTCCTACTAGTCCTTAAGACTTGCCTGTAAATTTGGGAGCTTGTGGGGTGGGGGTTGTGGATGGGGAAATGGCCAAGCTTGCAACTTTGACCAAAAAAGTTAGAATTTGTGGAGAACTACAGCTGCCTGTTTCTGTTGGTTTACTTTTTACATGTGCTTTGTAGTAATTACCTCTGCTTATGTTTTTGCATTATATACTCGAAGTGGATTTGCATTTTGTTTTGGCTAGAAGAGATAGCTTAAAACATATATAGAATATATTGCCCAGTCCTATTTTTAGTTTATTTTTAAGCTAGTAACTTATAATTACATTTTCCTTTTTATAAGCTGACAGCTGAATCACTAGGTTAGACCTAGGTTACCTTTAACTAAAGTTCGAGCCACACCAATTTTAACTTGCTGAACATGATCTTGTAGTGCCACAGGTAGCATATGACGGACTTTAATTTCATTATGCCTTTTCATTATACGTTTCTTGTAAAAATCTAAGTAACTGTTTAATTTTTCATTGCAGGGCTACATCAAACAGTGTCGAAAGCACACCAGCATGTTCACCGAAGCGCAGCTCAAAATCATTTTTGGAAACATCGAAGACGTGTACAAGTCCCAAAAGGCATTCTTCAAAAATTTGGAAAAACAGTACAACAAAGAGGAACCTCATCTGAGTGAAATCGGTGCTTGTTTTCTAGAAAATGTAAGTTTATTATTATTGTCTACATTGTTAAGCTGGACATACACCTTAAAGCTAGCCATACACGTGTCGGATTCCATGGCCGATTGATCACTTATCCGATCGATTCCGGCGATCTCAGCGGGAATCGGAGCTCCGATCAATCGGCCAATTAAGATTATCCGATCGCTGCATACCACCTTGTCCCACAGATTCCTGGACGATTCAGTGTCCGATCACTTCCCAAATGGCAACTCCCCCTGATCTGTGCAGAATCGGATCAGAAAGGCCAACCTGTTGGTTCTCTGTCGGATCCGATTCTGAGCCCGCAATCAATCGGACGCGAACGATCGGACAAGGTGGGCTGCACGCGATTCCGGCACGATCATTTCGCGTGCACGCGCCCGGAATCGATCGTCCCGGAATCCGGTCGGAATCCGACCCGTGTATGGGGGCCTTTAGATTCCTTTAGATCTACCAACAACTATGTAGTGCCGGGTCCTCTGCAATTGAACACAGGTAGACTTGATGGTTTAGAAATTCCCTCATTTTACATGGTTTTGGTAAAACAAAAGGGAGATCTAAAAGAAATCTGACAGAGAAATCTAAAGGTGTATGGGGACCATTAGATGAGGAATTGTGATTGCATAAACATTAGATAATATAGTTTCACTTGGGTCACTGTGTCTATATCAGGGGTGGCCAAACTAAAGCTAGCCACACATGGTTCAATTTTGGTTCAATCGATGCTGGATTAGATCAAGGAATTCAATCGTCTAATCAAAAATCGATCTTAATCGCATCAACATACACCCCACATTGAGTTTGCAATTGTGGTGAGATTTCGATTCCAAAATATTACTAAAATCGTTGATTTTGGTATTGAAACGTTTGAATTCCAGATTGAAGTGGTCTATGTTATTATATCGAATCTAATCGATCCAGGAGAAACACCACAAACATAGACCATTATAAAACGATTTTGCCACAATCGGCGATGATTTTCCAACATGTCCGATCAAAATTCAATTCGATTTTCTGCCTTCATCGAACAATTATCGTCGATCGTACCATTTGGGCATTTCTCGATTTTCATTCAATCGATGAAAAAATTCATCTAATCGAGCATCGATTTAACCAGAATCGAACCGTGTGTGGCTAGCTTAAGGCCCTGGGGACTGAATCTCCTCTTCTTTTTCTCTGCAATGAGAGCACATAATGCTGAGAGGTGTCCAAACGTCTCCTTAGGGATGATGCAGTGACGTGATCATGACACTGTCGCATCGTCATGGCGACAACAGGTAGTCTCTAGGAATTATCATTACAATCAATGAGCATTTGTTTATTTAAGTGCAGGAAATGTAAAAACATCCCTGTCACACGTCGGCTGTGATGTGTAATAGGCATCATTAGTGATGCTGGTGATGCATGGAATTGGAACACCTATGGCGGGTTAGTCCGACCCCTTTATCAAATTTAAGAAGCCAATGTGGTCCACTAGACAAAGTGTTTCCCCACCCCTGGTCTATATTACATTGCATTGACAACAACCGCAATAGCTATATTATTGGTACTCAGAGGGAGTTATAGCCAAGTTTGGAGATACAACTACAACAAGCCATGTTGAATTGTCACCCTTCGTTTCTCCTTCACAGATTTTTGACTGCTGTATGCATCTATTGATTTATAATTAATAGGATTTTAAGGTTCAGTAGACCTAATAGACTTACACAGGGATTAAATAGATAACAGAACAGGAAAGGGTAAGAAAATAAGAGGGGAGTCTGCTATTTAGAAAATTTTAATAAGACTTGTCAGTAAATGACATCTGCAGCTTCCTGTTTTCCTCCAGACAGGCTGCTTTTATATTTATGTAATAGCTATATTGACCTGTAAATGCAAACTGTATAGTGTGGTTGAATTGTATGGACATTTTGTGATGTTGTCTATCTAGAATTTCTGATAGTGCTTCCATTGTATTGGTGTGTAATACAACTGCAATCCTGGAAAGGTAAAGTGTAAAGCAGCCCATACACGGGTCAGATTTTCAATCAATCGACTTAAAACGATACATTTTTTAATCGATTGATTGAGAATTGAGTTTTGCCCACCTGGTTAAATCGACTTAATCCGATCAAAATTTAGTGAAAATTCAGTCGTTTTTTGATCGGACTGGATGGTAAATTTTGATCGGTCGATTGAAAATTGGTTCGGTAAGTGTGGTCAACCAATTTTTGATCGATTTTTTTTTTTTCTACCTATTCTACCTCACTTCTGATTGAAATTTCAATCGGACTATTTTGGATCAATTATTATGTCGAGTGAAAAAAAAATCGATCAAAAATTTATCAAAAATCTTGTACTACATATGGGGCATGACACAATCGACATACAATTTTATACAGACTTAAAAATTGATTGTTTTAAGTTGATTGATTGAAAATCTGACCCGTGTATGGGCTGCTTAAGCATCTTTCTTTTTCTTTTGCAGCAAGAAGGTTTTTCAGTCTACTCTGAGTACTGTAATAATCACCCCAGTGCCTGCCTGGAGCTATCCAACCTGATGAAGCAAAGCAAGTACAGACACTTCTTCGAGGCCTGCCGTCTGCTGCAGCAAATGATCGATATTGCAATTGATGGTTTCTTGCTGACTCCAGTCCAGAAGATCTGCAAATACCCGCTGCAGCTAGCCGAGCTACTGAAGTACACAACACAAGACCACAGGTAGATATTGCTTAATTAAACCAAAAAAGTAAATACCAGCAAGCCAAGAATGCAATATGTATACCGGTACATAGCAGTACAGTGAGCCTGCGAAATACCTGATGTTCGCGGTGAACCACATTCACTTTAATGGCAGGTGAAATTCTCAAACCTTCATTGTAGCCACAATACCATGAAAAATGTGTCACAATTGTGCAAACACCTGGACTGTGCAATATCAGACCAGAGGGGGTCAATGGTTAAATATATTTAAATGTCCCCACCCCGGGGGGTACCAGACCTGCTGCTTGCATGGGGTCTGGTGAGCTCTGGAAAAGAGAGGCCATGAACAAAGTGGGGTCCCACCCTTCAGAGCATACCAGACCCCTTTTGGCAAGCCTGGAAGGACAGAAAGTGGGGCCACCCCCCCTGTCCCACCAGGACTCATGCCCTACCTCAATGAGGGGAAGATGCCTTGTTAGGGTCTCTTTCCCACAAAATGGGCCAGGCATTGTGGGGGCTCATTGAGTATCTTTAATTCCCTATTCTGGAATCCATTCTATTAAAAAAGTACAGAGGTCCCAAAGACCTTTTATCCATTCAGAGGGGGTCTTGAAATTTAAGTCCTAGAAATAAAAGTCGAGTCTGAGAAAAATAATTTATAAAAAGTTCTTCCATTCAACATAGTTACCTGAACAGAACAAATCTGTTGTAAATCCATCTTTTCGCATTAAGGGTCAAGTATGCCATGAAGGGGGAAAGTCTCTATCCTAAGGTTCCAATAACGATCTGTGACCCTTAAAATTCGGTGACTGAATAAAGATTCAGATGCCAGGTGGATTGATATCTGTCTGGTTCGCATGGTCTTGGTGCATGTGCATGATATCCTCATATCTGCTATGGGGACATTGTGCATGCAGAGATTGTGGGAAACACCAGGCTTGCTGAGATGCTTAGTCCTAGGTATAAATGAGATGTATCAGCTTAGTCCCAGGTATGAGATAAGTCTAGTCTGTCCTTAGTATTGGAGAGATGAGTAAAAAAGAAATATAGATGGAACTTGATGAGCCTCTGCTTAGTAGAAACGTCCACATGGACAGCACTGTTCGTGCCAGGAGATGCCATGAAGTGGGGAGAGGACTGGAGACCAGCAGTGACAGTAACAGAATATTCCACTTGACATATTTTTATTACCGATCTAGAAACATGAATTTGAATTGCAGAGGAAAACATCTGCAGCCCAGTACACTGGCTTTGTTGTGTCCGTAGCCTGGCCAGGCAGTTTCTCGGTCCCAAATACAAGCTGTCAATGTTCACCCTTGAATCGAGACATTCATCTAACTTGGCTTTTAATGTTGTTTTGATGTCTTTCATTCTCATTGTTCTTTCCATTCCAAAACATATTCTTAATTTCTCTCCGTCTTATCAGCCAGTGGTGCTCGATGTATCGTGTGACCGTGGAGTCCCCTCCATGAAAGTTAATGGATTTTCCTCTTGCTCACACAAAGGGCATAGTGTTGGAGAATAGTAGAGCTTGGCGGGGGAAACAGTGGATAGGATCAACCAGTGTGATGGCTAGAAAATAGAGAATTCTTTCAAAGCAGGGAGAGGGTACAGTGTTCCTGACCCTCAATTTAAAGAATGTGCTTACAGGAAGGCATCCAGAAGGGAAGAGAGTTTTTATTATAATCAGATGCAAAGTAGAACAAGGATCGGGTCACTGCAATGAAGCTTATATGACATTTATGTAACAGTCCTCAGAAGCAAATTACTCTTGTTTATTGCGATTATAATTTTGTGTGCACTGTATTATAATCACATACAATAAATACACAGAAGGGATGTCATGATGGTGATGTTTTTAAAAAAAAGACATTGTAGAATATGGTAAGTAATTGTACATGTCTTTATTTTTGCTGCATGTATACATACCCCTTACACAGTAGCACATATAGGGAGTACCAGTCCTTTGAGCCAATATGACCCTCTTTAGTGGTCGTGGGCTGAGAATGAGTATGCCGACTGCATGAAAACATAGTGCACACAGTGATGATTTCATTTCATCTGTATGCTAATTCATTGTCCAATCGGCAGATAGGCCATGGCCTAGCCGCGGTGTCTGCATCACAAAGCTGGTGGGAATGGGCAACATTTTTATATCCATTAACATGGAAATTGTTTCCCTAGTGTGTAGTTTTTTTTTCTCCAGTATGAATTTTTATAAGTTTTTATAGAACAACAAAACAAAAAAAACAGGGTCAAGTACAGCCAGGGAAGATAAATGTAAATATCAAAACATGGTATGGCGTTAAAATATCCTCCCATCTCCCCTTTCTTAGGGCACTTTCCGGATATTTTTTTAGGTTCCAGCAATGTGTATAGAAATGAAATTAGGTGTCTAGAGGGACCGCCACCCTTACAAAGATTCAAAAGCAGAGTCTCATATATGGAGTTAGGTCAACCAGGCTGGTGAGCCAATGGCACAGCTGAAGATGGACGCACCAGGGTATTTGATTGGCTGGGTCAAATGACCCATTTGATCCCTTGTAAGCGGTTGGTTATCTGAAAGAAAGGAGGCCAGGGACAGGGAGGAAGTGTGTAGTTAATGTATTTTTCTACTTTTTACTTCTGGATTTTAGCTTTGATTACCTAAACAACGTTTCAGAGACCCTTTCAGGGGCTAAGACCATTTAGTTGAAAGGTTTAATTGAAACACATCATCCAACATTTTGGCATAACACGCAGCCATCAAACATGGAGATGTGCAGTAAACATGGTGAATTGCGTACTTGTTATACACTGTTGGGGAGTTCTGCTTGGAAGCCTTAAGGTTTAGGAAAGGGTATAGGATCCCATGGGCTAATAAATGTTAGATTTTCAAGTTAATTTATTTACACCTTAAGTACCCAAACATAGCTTCCTATAGCTCCCAACAACCACACCCATTTCACCTATGGATGATGCCAACCTATTGCAACCTGGGAAACAAGAGCACCCTTGTGCCTTGACACCCTTCCCACTCATTCCCTTCTCCCTCACCCACGCATACTCTCACACAATTCAACTATGAACACATTACAGGTAATACATTTCAAATTTACCAAAGCTGTCTAATATGTGGGCCAGCCGACACTGTACAATTAGTGATATTCACTCATGCAGTCCCATATCATTTATACAGGTCAGTTGAGTTTTGTTTTGGGGTTTTTTTTGGGGGGGGGGGGGGGG
>CM070033.1:28009700-28029730 GCA_036250615.1 Ptychadena robeensis
GTACTCGACTACGTTCAGCCTTACACCGGCGGATCGGCTCAGCGCAATGAAGACCGACCCATCCGCCGAGCAGGTAAGTCTATCTGTTACATTGGGACCTCCCGCTAAGTGTGTATGCTTAGCGGAGGGGTCCCAACGCAATGGAAACAAATAAGAACAAGGACAGAGGCGCACAACCTAGTACAACAAATGGTTAAAAAAATTGGAATAGGATAAGGTAAAACAAATCCCTCATACTGACTCCATTTTGCTCTGTGATCCTTGCTCGGGCCCCATACACCAACTGAGGGCCTTTCTGGCCACTGTTATCACTATAGCTGCTGAAGGTTGTGCGCAACTACCCATCATCTTTCTTAGCAATGGAAACAAAGCCTGAGGCTTGGTAAAGCTCCCCATACACCTTACAATCTTACAATACAATTTCTGTACAATCAATTTTCTTCTACCAAAACCATGTAATATGAGGACCTTTCTAATCCTTCCAGTCATGTATTCTATGAGGGAGGACACTATACTACATAGTTGGTAGATCTAAAGGAAATTGTATGAAGTGATCTAAAAGTGTATGGGGGGGGGGCTTTAATGCTTAGGTGAAAGGAAACTCCCATAATGGTGTGATATGATCATAGCATGGCAGTGTAGGGGTGAACAGGGTACATGGGTGCTGTAGAAGCGCTAATTAAATAAGCAGTATTGTATGCATTACAACTGAGGTTGGAAAGCTGTAGAAATGTAGGGTAGCCATCTAGAGCAATCTGATTCCTTGTTTGAATGTCCAAAAAATCTATTGGGACTGTGAATTTGAAGGCCACCACAACCCGTGTTGTGCTGCATTTTCACACCTTGTGCAGGGGGCTATCCCTATTTACGACAGGGGGTCATGGTTTTCTGATGATCAGATGGTGATCTGATGCACATAATTTAATTTAGCTGCTAGATAATAATGTTACTACTATATGCTGTCAACACCTCTAAACACCTGCAGAGATTGATAGCAGTCAAGCTCACCAATGCATATTAAGGAAGTGTACTTGCCATTGTATAAGTTGTGCTTTATTTTTTTAAACGTAGGGTCAAGACATTCTAGCTAGAAGCTCAGAGCTCATCCATTCAGGAGAACTGACTATGATCTTCAGGCAAGGCAAGAGCCAGCAAAGGACTTTCTTCCTCTTTGACCATCAAATGGTCTTCTGCAAGAAGGACTTATTGCGCAGGGACATTTTGTACTACAAGGGTCGAATAGACACTGATGAGATGGAGTTTACTGACGTTGAGGATGGGAAGGACAGAGACTTCAATCTGAACATTAAAAATGCTTTTAAGATGGTAAACAAAGAGACCGAAGAGGTTCATTTATTTTGTGCCAAGAAGCCAGAGGACAAACAAAGATGGTTGCAAGCGTTTGTAGATGAGAGAAAGCGAGTTCAAGAGGACAAAGCTATGGGTAAGTACATATGTAAAGTGTCTACCAAATTTGAAGGGACATCATTGGGTAGAACAAAAGACTGTCTTTCGTATATGTTCTAGGGTGCACTACTCCAGTTGTGAAGATAAAAACATAGACTTAAGCTGGCCATACACCTGCAGGATTTTCTGTCAGATTTCCTTCAGATCAGATCAGATCTACCAACAACCATGTAGTATAGTGACCTCCCTGATACAATACATAGTGATTGGAAGGTGTAGAAAGGTCCTCATATTACATGGTTGTTGGTAGATCTGATCTGATCTGAAGGAAATCTGACAGAGAATCCTGCAGGTGTATGGCCAGCTTTATTCCTATTTATTTTTATTACAACATGAATATATAGAGATTCCTGCTCCGTTCCTTACCTTGACCATCCAGAGCAAAATGAGTGTAACTACTCCTGAATACTTTATGTAGCAGAGAGATTATTATTATTATTATTGTTATTATTTATTTATATAGCGCCAACATATTACGCAGCGCTGTACAATACATTAGAGTGGTGATACAACACAATATAGTACACACAGGTACAAGTTATGACACAGGAGTAGAGGACCCTGCCCAGACAGGCTTACAATCTAATAGGGGTGTAGAGTGTCTTCAATGGGCATAGTTGATGTTCAGAAATGTCAATGTGGATCCACAGTATATTTAACTGGTGGTATAGCTTACATTTAAGAAAATCCAGTAAATGAGTCACCCCCCCCCCCCCCATTATTTCCCTTTTATTCAAATGCCTATATTGTGTACTCTTAGGGCATGTCTCCACCGCATTGTTTGATTCGTCGGGACCCTTTGTTCAGCGTAGTGCTTGGCGGGGTCCCGACCCATCACATACACTTTAGCTGGCCAGCGGATGTCTGAACAGAGCATCCACCGGCCAGCTAAAGTGTATGTGATCCGTTGGGACCCCTGCCAAGCACTGCGCTGAACAAGGGGTCTCGATGGATCAAACGGGTTAACCTACTGAACTGCGTTAGCGCCATGAGAACAGAGCATCCACTGAGCCGGTAAAGTGAATGTGATCAGTCAGGACCCCCACCAAGCACTGCGTTTAAGGTAGGGGGTCTCAACTGATAAAACAACGCTGTGGAGACGTAGCCTTACCCTTCAAAAAGATCCTTGGATAATATTTACACATGTGTTCCTAGTGGATTTTGCATCTCTCATAACTGTATTTTTAAAGAGTCATTGTACTACCTTGTTTGATGCCTGGAATTTCCAAGACACAGGCAGTTGTCTGTAGATGGAAGGATATTGCTGAAACCTTAGAACACATTACCATCATGGCATGATCTTTTCCTAATTAGCTAATTTTAAAGCCTCAATGTCACAAACACATGGGTTATCCGGAGCTGGGGTTCACTTTGGCTTCCTACTTCATGTAGACCGCAATAAGCAGACACCACATGGTACCTATATTCATTCTTTCAAAAGCTGCGAAGATTATGCTTTAAAAAATTCCATAATAAACCATAAAAAGAATCATCACATTAAATGTGTTTCTGTTTGTAGATAATTATGGAAATATTTCTGGAACTTATCAGAAGTGAAGTTATTTTAGAAAAATGTTGTTATGTAAGAAGATATTTTACTAACCCCAAGATACTTCTTATCTTAGAACTGCTGAAAGATACCGCAGTCTTCCCAGCTCAGCCTTTTGCTGCTGATTCTGGAAAACAATGCTTTGATTATTCTATATATTTTTGTGTGTTGCATAATATGATTACCATAATAAAAACAGATTAATAATCTGATCCCCATATAGGTCCCAATAGGTGAAAAAGTCTGTAGGTCCAAAAAGTAGCTTTGGATATTGCAGGAAAGCATTCTAATTTTCTGCTACCTGTTGCTCGAATTTGCAATTCATGTTGGAATTACCCTCACTGCCTGTCTGGTTAAACATGGTGAGTTTCACAGGCAGAATGGGTGAATCCTTTGCCATAGCGTCATGACTTTTACGTATCATACACTCAAGTTCAAATGTAGCATTTCTTTAAAACTTTCCATGGTTTTTCACAAAGCAATCAAAAAGTGCAACAAAGTTAAGTTCTGTTAATGGTACAGGAAAATATAAAATAACACACTCACAAAAAAGGGGGTGCAATGATGGCTTAGCAAGAAGTTGTGATCTCCTACAAGGACAGGAGTTGCCGTGTGTCACTCCAGCTGTGTGGATACCAGGAGGATATCACTTCCTGGTTAAGTGCCCTCTCACACTATATATCGTATATATCTGACTGTAAGACACACTTTTTCACCCCCAAAATGGGGGGGGGGTGCTTGCGTCTTATGGTCCCAATGCGCAACTCCTGTGGCCGAGTGGTCTAGCCTTGGCTTCCTGCCAGCTCTCCCAGCAAGGAGATTAGCTGGAGGAGCTCTCAGATGAGACATGCCAGCCGGTGTCAGGATCTCCCATCTGAACTGTATAATTGCTTATGCCAACAGAGCTCAGAGCCCTGCTGGCATAAGCAATGAAAACCGGAAAAGATGAACTGCCATCTATCCATTTATTCATGTCCGTGGGAACTGCAATCAGTGCAGCTTCCACGGACACAGGAACAGCGAGATCGGGAGAGCAGAGGAGAGACTGCATCTGTTGGGCCCCCCTCCTCCCAGTCAGTGAGGAAGATGACGTTGTACTGTGCTGTGCGTGTACTGCTGCTAGTGACATCTACTGGCTGAATTTGATTTTGCATTAATTGAATTCATTGCATTAACCCAATTGATATGAAAACTTATAAAAAAAAATAAATTCTGGTTTACCTGCTCTAAAAACTGGGTGCGTCTTATAGTCTGAAAAATGCGGCATGCATTTTTTTTTTTATAGGCATGCGTTTCTACATATATACAAAAACGCATGCGTTTTTCACATTACATCTGCATTTGCGCTTTGCATTTGCAACAAATCAATGAAAAACGCATGAAAAATTTATAAAAAATGCATAAAGCAGGGTGTTTTAAGCTCCAATAGCTCCAGCTCCACTGTGAATTGGAGCATTTGATGTCTGTATCAATTATATAATAAACAGCTTGAGCAACAACCTTAGGACTAAGGGTTAGACTCCACTACGTCTTTGCAAAAATGCGCTAAAAACGCTACCGTGTTTATGACAATTAATTTTCACGATATTGGGCAGGTCGCCATGCTGTATGCAAAGTGGTGGGATGCATGTACAACACAGCGACTTACCAATTTAAAACGACGCAAGGACACAGTGCAGTCTAGGCCCAATATTTTTGTTTGGCTTGCAAGCATAAGTGCTGATGTTTTCAGCCTGTGAGGGTGCACACCAACGTGATGTGACAGTCCTGGGGCCCCGCCCAAGGCGCCAGGCAGTGATTGTGGTTTTTGCTGCAGCTCGCTGATTGGTGTATTACCGCCACTATAACCCGATTAATGGAAATGACTAGTAGAAAGTACAGGTATTTCTTTTGAAATGTAGGGAGTGAAAGTAAAAATTTGTCAGAAAAATATAAGAAGAGTACAGATACTTGAAGTACAGTAATGAAGTAAAAATACTTAGTTTCTTCCCACCTCTTCTGTATGGAAATCTTTCTGGAATATTCATCCCCTGTGGCTCATCTGTTCCGTTACAGAATGGTACTGTTACTTTCCATTGCTGTACAGAATCATTATTGTGCTTACTAGTACACATCTCTCTGCACACATCTGTCATTCTGTGTGAGGGGTCCCATCTTCAGATGTTGGCTCGGTAGATAATCCTAGCATTCTCTTTACTCCTACAGAATAATGATTTCACAGATCCTGACATGGCGCACAGGTGGTTCTAAAAATAGCCCAGTACTCTGATAACACTCATAAACTGCACTGTACTTATTGCTCAGCCATATACAGGATGAAGTAGGCGAGCAATAAAACATAAGTGGGTTCTAATTAGGTATAGTGACAAAATTACTTTAAGAATAATAGTATTTTAAAAAGATCTTGGGTTAGCTTTGAGTGGGCTTTGGCTTTCACTGAGCCTGTTGTGGATTCGCAGTTTGTACTTCCATGGGTCACTTTTGGTAGATACTAATGCAGTGATGGCAAACCTTTTAGAGACTTGGTGCCCAAACTGAAACCCAAACCCCACTTATTTATCTTAAAGTGCAGGCATGGCAATTAAACCTGAATTGCGCACACACAACATGTAAACACACACTCTACTTTCTTAAAAGATATGAGAGGGTATGGGGAGCTGTTTGCAATGAGAAGAGAGGGGAAGAGAATTGACAGCATTGAGAGCCAATAGGCTGCAGTTCTTTTCTCTGTGCTGTGCCCACAGAGAGGGCTCTGAGTGCCACCTCTGGCACACGTTCCATAGGTTTGCCATCCCTGTACTAACCCCTGCTCACTGGGAACACCCAACATGACCTGTAGTTTAGGAGATGCTCTAAACCCCTCTTGTCATAACATTTTGACTATTGTCAGAGTTTTTTGCACTTGACAATCTGTCTGTCTTATGATGTTTTGCTCACTAAATATAATTCTTGATATTCACATAATATTGAATATGAATGGAAGATCATTAGGGGATGTGATGTTTTAGGTCCCAGCTAATTGTTTTACCCCGACATCAGTAGGGTCATTAATCATCTAAAAATAACAGAATAGATTTTATTATAGTAATTCCATTGCCAGGTGTAAGTTATTTCTGGAATCCCTCTTACAGGTCATGAGAACAATATTGTAAAAGTGGTCTATTGAGTTTGCCCCCCCCCCCCCCCCTACCGTGTCATCATTATCGAGGGCCATCATTACCTCTGCTGGAAATCTGTTCACATACTGTTTCAGTAAAATGGTTTGATCTTTCCTTCTGCTAGTTTGAGGACATGTCCTAATGAAATTACATTGGATTAAACAAATTTTTTGTTTTTCTTTTATCCGTCATACCTTTCACCAGTTCACATTATTCTAAAGAAAGTATAAATAAAGATATTTGAATCAGAGCCTCCATCTTGTGATCCTCCTCTATTGCTCACTTCAATTTAAAAGTTAAAGTTGCTTGGCTGTTGGTCTCCTTGCTTAAGCACATGAACCTATAAATATTGATAAACCAGAACACGTACAGCTCCGCAACATCTGAGGTCCTTGTATACGTCATGGGCCAGGGACTCGGTGTATTCAGTATCGCAGCCATTCTTTTTCATAGAAAAAGGTCAGCAATCCTATAACGCAGACCTGTAGTAAAGTTTAAAAAACAAAAACATCCCATCCTGGAATTATGTGCATAGTTCCCCCCTAAGATAGTAAACTTATTATGAGAATATTAATCTGTGTGCCTTTTTTATTTTTATTGTTTGCATTAGCATTCTGATATGAAGTCTGATGAGGTTGCTCTTTTTGTTTGTTTTTTTATGGCCATTGCATTTTGTGCCACTGTTGTGGTGAGCTCCCTGGCATTACAGCGGTTTCGCGTCCTTGTTTCCAGAGTAAAAGGGAGCAGTAAGGGAGATCATTGCTAAGTACATTGTAGATGCAATTTTCAGACTATGTACTAGTTGCAGGGTAGTGAATATAAACCTACTTGGTATTTCCTACCTTACTAGTAAATAGCAGCTTTCACTGTAGGGTTCCAAGGTTTATGACCGGAACAATCAGCCTGGAGTTCAGACTACAATGTGTCTTTTGGGAACTGATAGTTGGATTTTCCCAATCACAACTTGGTCTCGCTGATCCACAAAGTACTAAAATCATTTTCCCGTACTGGAATACCCAATAAATAAAAGACAATACCGGAATTTCATGTATGTGGCAAACTTGAGTCATGCCTGACTTATTCTGATTTTCTTTCCTGGAATCTGTGTTGCAAAGCTTCAAGTTATGTAAGCACAGCATGTTAAGGCATCAAGGAACTCCCACAACCCCATAAGTATTTATACCGATAGAAAGTACAGGGCTTTATCAGAGATCCCAGAGAGCATTACAACGCTGATCACTGCTCCATCCCTCCCGACCATGACTGGTAAATTCAGCTTTTCTTCAGATTCGTTTTGTGTTCTGATGGGTCTTATTTATTAGGATTCCCACTGAGTGGCTGATACATGTGGTTACAGCGAATTGTTCCTGGAGTGCAGAAGTTGGCTTTTTTGGGGGGGGGGGGGGGGGGGGGGTTTATTGTCCATAAGCAAAGTAATCTTTCCTCAAACTCTTCTTGTAATTTTAGGTTTTAATTAATGATTTGATGTTTCCACTAGATATAGCTATATACTATTTATGCGTAAACAAACATTGTTTGCATACCTCTACTGCTGCTTGTTCCAGGATGAGTTGGTGACCTAGAAGTTCTGACTTCGTGTTCTTTTGATAAAGTCAAAATATGTTTGATCATCGTTTATAATGTTATAGACTAAAGCCCCCCATACACGTCTAGATTTTCTGTTCAATCAACTTAAAAAGAAAAATTTTTGGGGTCAGGGAAATTGGTGATTGATTGTAATGTTTGCCAACTGTAGTAACAGATATTTGATCAACTTTTTTGGGATCGAAAGTGTAATGAATTTCAATACACCCAACTAAAATTTTCCAGCATGTCCAATCATTTTTCAAAATTTTTTTCCCAATCTTAATTGTTTTAGGTTGATCTAACCATGTGGGCTGCCATAGATTTTCAAATAATCAACAAAAAATTGTATTGAATTAAGTTGATTTAAATGAAAGACGTGAGCCTTATTGGGCCTTAATTGTTCAAATGTATGAAGTCCTAGCTTTTTAGATTTATATGAAGTATTATGTTCGTTGAAGGATTCTATGCCAAGTGTTTGTTTGGGGTCCTTGCTACTGCTTGCTTGGCATGCTGAGAGTTAAAGCTTCTTTACAATGTAGAAGAGAGACAGAAACTCAGCAGGTGAACAGACACTGAGCACAACATGAAACCGCTTGAGATCTTTAACACACCTCCCCTGCCTGGAGGTTTAATACGATGTAGATTCAGATAACCGTTACCATCCTGTGTGCCTCCGTGTGTAGAGAAACATAAATTGATGTGGCTTTTGGTTTCGTTGCAGGAATGGAAATTACCGAAGACCAGAAAAAACAGGCGATGTGCAATGCAAAGAGGTCAAGACAAGGAAAGATGAAAGGTGAGAGTTCTAATGATGATCCGGTCATATCTAATACAAATCTACCTAGTATTCTTAAATGACAATAATGATTTGAGGAAAACACATTAGCAGCTGAAACAATGGCAGCAGATGACCTTGGTCTGGCATCATTTTGACTTGTAATTTTTGGCTGCCTGCCGCTCTGAATGCTGGTTTATACAAAGTATATAACTACAGATGTTTTCATACTTTAGGCAGCATTTACATTTTTTAAATGCACCAAGAGCTGGCGCCCCAAGAGCAGGCACTGCGATGCGCACAACTGTCAGCAGCCAGGAAAGCACACATGTTAATGCCACCTATGATGTGGCGTACTGGAGCTTAGAAGGTACTTGGCAGAATTGCTTGCCTAAACCTTCTTTTTTACATGCAAATAAAGCCAGCAAGCTGATGATACCATAAACTCGTAACCATTGTACCCATATTTGGTACATTTTTGTAAACCGACTGGTATCACCCCCAGCAATGAAGGCCTGAAATAATGTGTCCTTTTCCTCCTGTGTTCTGTAGAACCTTGGTAGTCGCCAGAAGTCACTAGGTCTCAAGCTATAAATAATGGTTATTTCTAGTTCAAATAATGGAAGTATACTGTATAAGTCAGGGGTGTGTAAACTAAAGGCCCCCACACACCTACCAAGTGGGGGCCGACAGAGCAGGACAGATCAGCTCTGAAATGCACTGTGATGACGTCATCATGCTGCTCTCCAGAGCTGACTGCATCGTCCGCCAGCCTTTGTGTGCCGGCCGTTAGCTTCCAGGAAGATGACAGTCTCCATTGAAACGAACGGCATCTGGGATCTGTCGCCCCATGTGGGCAACCCCTGATCGGTGGCCGATTTTGCTGCTGACTGACGGCCGTGAGTGCGCACGCCCATCGGTCGGCGTCCAAATCGGCCGCGGCTCAGTGCCTGTATGGCTAGCTTAAGGCCCATTTAGCTTTATTTTCCGCTCTTTTGTCACTTTGTTGAAAAGATGCTCCCCTCCACTTCTCTTCAATGAGTGCACGTACTTCCTGGAGGTATCCAAACATTGCCTTTGGATGATGCCGAGGTAAGGACCATGGCGGTGTGGGTGCATCCTTATGGCCACAACAGGCAGTCTCTAGAAATCATCTCAGCTCTTTGCAATGAAAGAGCATTTTTGTTTAGCGCAGGAAATCCATCCCTGTCACATGAATCAAATTACACATCACCGCCATCATAAACGATGTCGGTGATGCATGGAATTGGCACACCTATGGTTGTTTGGCTAGTACAGGCTATTGGTCTGGCCCCTTTATCAAGTTTAATAAGCCAATGTGGCCCACAAGTCAAAATTTGCCCACCCCTGGTAAAGATTCTCTTCCTAAATATTATCTGAAAGGTTAGATAATATAGAGGATACGCTTCTAAAAAACAGCAGTACTGGTGTGTGTTTACTGATAGAGAGGAGTAGAATTCTAAAACCGATATTGGTTGAAAAAAATTTTTTGGGTGGTAAAGAAAAATAGAAATATTGTTATGCTATTGTTCCCCTTTTTGCTTCCTGCAGAAGTTTGGTGGTTGTTAATTTGATGTTGACTGTAGTAATGCTGTAAACTTATTACATGTTTGTGGGTGATTTAGCATGCTAGGCTCCAGCCTTACATATCAGTTTTGTGCAGAAAAACCTTTATAGTGTTTGAATCTAGCAAAGGGGATCTGAGCTGGAACACTGGATAAAATGATACATTACAGAGCTGTCAGTGGTAATGGAAATTACTATGTAGCTTCTGATTAAAGTTTCATTGTAAATCAATGCATACTTACAGACTGCTCATGCTGTGCCTAAATATATTCTTCACTGCCAGAGACCCATTTCCCAACATAGATAAAGCCCGAGGCTGGTGATGACCGGGGCACTGTAATATCCAGCAAAGAATCATGTAATTGAGTTGAAACAGGATTGCAGTTGCTAGTGAGTGGGAGGCAGTTCATTGACAGTCACACTGCTATCCACTGTTACCATCGCAGTCATTCAACTCTGTGATGCTTTTAGATATGAGATATTCTATCACAATAACATATATTTATGCTTCCAACATAAGGTGGGGAACCGGCATCCCAAAATAAATCTATAGAGGCAGATTCCCAGGGTGTTGAGAGGAAACACTCAAACCCTGAGTAAAGGATGTCCTCCGATTGAACGGAGGCTAGGGGACTTTAAAGGTTCCAAAAAGTGCAGATAGGTAAATCACAAGGTTATACAAGTGAAAAATGTGAAGTAAAACAAAATAAGGATTTAATGTCCATAAAAACAAAGGTATTCCAATCTTGATACGGATGTTACACTTGACATGATGCTTAAAGAATCACCAGACCCTGATTCTCTTTGCATTGTCCACAAACATGGTGATAGATGGTAGACAAACTGATCGTCGGGCCACATTTTTGACTTGTATAACTTTGTGATTTACCTATCTGCACTTTTTGGAACCTTTAAAGTCCCCTAGCCTCCGTTCAATCGGAGGACATCCTTTACTCAGGGTTTGAGTGTTTCCTCTCAACACCCTGGGAATCTGCCTCTATAGATATTCTATCACAATAGTCAATACTATAGTAGTCATATCTTTTAAATGTTCAAACAACTTGTCAAGACTGCCATTATTAATGTAAGAACCCAGAACAAACATGCTGATCAAGGGTATAGATTTCATGTTTATGTCTGTGTTCCGGGTCAGGGGCTTAGTAACTATTGGAACCCCTGACAGTCAAGCAGTAACTTCAGTTCGCATATACCCTTCGTAGCAAGCAGTGAAGTCAAACGGTGTATTGCCTATGCTAACCATGAATCCTTGAACCAATCTAAAGACTTCAACTAGGCATACACGGCTCAATTTTTGTATAAATTTGAGCACAATTGATCGCTGTGCATGTTCGCAATGTTTTTTGTGCTTGAATACAAAAATCGAGCAGCATCGGTTTCTTCAAGCGGGATTAATCAATCCTGCTCAGAGAAACTCCTCAATTGCACAACCCATGTATAGGGCTTTACTTTTTCCCTTTTCAAAGAATTTCTATTGAGCAAGATTAGAAAGTTTGGAGTTTAAGAGATCCCCTTTATTGGCTAACAGAAGTCATTAGAAAAGCAAGCTTTCGGGATGTCGTAGATCTCTTCTTCAGGCTGATATAGTTCTGATTTTTGAGACTCCCATTTATACACAAAGTTACAAGGACTTAATGTATTAACCCTGAAGAAGTGATCTGACACATCCTGAAATCTTGCTTCTCAAATGACTTCAATTGGCCAATAAACCGTATCACTTAAACTCCAAACTTTCTGTACTTATCGATTGTTAACATGGTACAACATTCTACTATTATTGAACAAGATGGAAATGTCTAACTTCAGGTCTGTGACCTGTAACTGTCTTCAATAGTGATGGCCGAACTGTCCCCAAGACATGACTTTCCCTGGGGGAACAATACGGGTGTTCGACCCGCCATGTTCACCGGCGGGAAGAAGGTTGCTATTCTTCTGCTGGCCAGATCTGGCCAGTGGAAGAATTCTTTCACCAGAGACCAGGTAAAGAAGCCAGTCTCCAGTGAAAGAAAACCAGTGTAAACGGATATCGAAACCGGGAACTGTGTTTTTTCGTTTCAAATTCCCCTGTGAACAGGCAGGAAATTTAAATTTTCCTACGAACAGGCAGACTTTTTTTTAAAAGTCCAAACCGCCTGTTCACAGACGGACCTGGCCGAAGTTCAGCCATCACTAGTCTTCAATTACTTTGTGTCCCATTATATGTGGGCAAGGCTGAGCATGGGAGGAGCCTGCACCTTTCTTCTGTTGATTATATTTTTAATAAATCTTAGTGACCAGAAAAGGGTCGGTGTTGAATATAAAATAAAATGTTTTCTTATTTAAATATACTGACTAAAAAAGAAGCCTTGCCCAAACGATGTCATTTAAGTCAACACTCTGCCCAAATATAGTTCAATAACTCATTGTTTTGGCAGTTTTTATAGTATAGGGCTATCTTTAGTCAGGTGGTTTAGAAGGTAAAGGCACTTGCGTTTGGAGAGATTTAGCTAGTGGAGTTTTCAGGATGGAGTATGGGGAGGGTATGAATACAGGCAGTACTGGGAAATGAATACCTAGCTAAATTGGAATTTACAGAACCACTTATACACGCCAATGTGAATATTTTGACACTGTTATTATATTCAAATTTACTTTGTCACAGGTGTTAATTACAATGGACTTCCAACAGTTCCTCATCACCAGAACCTGCATCCCATCCACCAGCGACACATCACCGTGCCCACCAGCATTCCCCAACAGCAGGTCTTTGCCCTGGCAGAACCCAAGAGAAAGACATCTCCTTTCTGGAACACAATCACTAAACTTACCCCTTTCAAGAAGTGAGGCCCTCCAAGCCCAACATGAAGGAGAACTGTATTCCTGAATTCTTGAAGGTCACATCCAGTATTTATGGGGATTTCTGATGACACTGCAGATTTTGTGAAGATAACTATGAACAAATTGACAATTATGTGAAATGTAAGGGAACGGATCCCTTGTGCAGTGTTTTGTCAGTAAGGTCGCCACCTGGAACTACTTGCTATTTGACCAATATTTTATTTATTTTAAAGATGGACTTTTTTTGATTTTATGGTATGTTTTTTAAATATGTAAATATTTTTTTTTCAATTAGACCCATGTACCTAAACCCTCTTGTAGATGTGTTCTTTTGAAACCAGATTGCCAAAAAAGTCAGAAAAAAAACACTGGCTGGATGAGGGCTTCGGTGGCCATTTTGCTTTGTGGAGTGATGTTAATGTTGGGTTCTAATCCACAATTACTAACAGGCTTGGGCAAGGCAAAAAAGAAATTGTGTAAAAGTAACAGCTACACTATCTCTAATAGACAAATTACCAGACTTTTGGCATATCTTAAGTATTGTGGACATTTTTGGGTCAACGCTCCAACTTTGGCTACAAATGTGGCTTAGCTGATGCTTTTAATAAATATCACTTAAATACTTGCTCTTCTCCAGATCAAAACCTAAACTACTCTTAGACCAGATCCCAGGGTTGCGGTCTTCACCAGAATGGACAGTGAATACACTGTAATCCTACAGCTGAGGGGTTGGCAAACCTTTTGACTTGTTGGCCACAATGGGTTTTTAGTTGTTGCATGAGCCTGCAAGGGCCGCCCAGCATAGGGCTCCTAAGTCCTCGTAGCTTGGACAGGATATTTAAGGAAAAAATATGTTTAAAGAAATTATAAATAGAAGCTTTTAATAGAGAAGCTTAAACATTCTATTGCAGCAATCTACGGCATCTAGGAAACAATACAAACCATTACCCTCTAGGTGTTATCTTCACTTAATGCAGAGAATGAGGGAAGCCAGTTTTGCCCCCAGGCCTTGGTTTGCCCACATCTGCTATAGAATAAGGGACGGCTTCCGGAGATGGATAGTGGGTGGAATAACCTTTAAGCTTATCTACAAGTAGATACAAAAGCAAAATGAATGATCAACTCTGTATTCATTAATCCATGACCAGTTTTTTAAATGCGATCAAAGTACTTGAATTTGACCTAGAATCATCCTTTCAAATTCCCTGCACATGATTGCTTGGGCGAGGATGAGCATCATATAAAGAACAACTCTATAGAGACCATCTCTGTATCTGAACAACTGGTGAACATTTAGCGTAAGCCATACACAGATATTGTTTTAGTCTATCTGAGCAGATTGCTAGCAGAGAGAAAGGAATAGTGAAGCACACTGCCATGTGGCATATCTAATGAAAAATATCCACATGTAAGCATTTTAACCTTTTAACCCCCTGGGCGTTACAGGTATTTCGCGCCATTTGTTATGAAACGAAAAGCCCCTGCCCTAACAACACTGTACTCCGCCGTGATTGCCGGCTCTCTCCCCAGCCCTCTACACACTGCCGGTGTCCATTAGATGCAGTGTGTGGGGAGAAAAGTGACGCCCCCTCCTTTAACATTGAGTTTTATGGCGCTGCCCCCTTCGGCGTCACTGATAACGCTGAAGACACAGGGCCAGAAAGGCTCAGTGTGCCTGCAGTTCTGTAGAAATGCTGCAGGCACACGGAGAACCAGCAGCTGTGCCCGATCCCAGCACTGGCTTCAGGCATTATGCCAAGGAGGTTAATGGGAGTTACATTTTCTGATCTTATAATTTTAAAATCCCGCCCACATTTGTTTATTTTTACCTAAAGAAAAATAAGAAATACATTCCCATAAGGAACAAAAGAAAGATTGAATTGTATTACATTTAAAATTTGCTGAGAAGTATATTAGAGCTGTCATTGCCAATATCAATACTTTAATTTTAAGAGGAAGAACAAGTATGCTTCTAAATGTTTCCATTTTAACAGAGCATGACCAATTCAGCAACTAAAAGGCAGCAATGGCAGCACCATATAGATTGAATAATAAAAAATAAAAAAAGTTATATTGCCTTTAAGATGTGGATGACCTGAGCTCTGTGTCCAGACTGTCATGGCATGCCTTATTAGCATACATGATATGGCCGAGAACAAAATACATCTCCTTCACTGTCCTCCAATTGTCCTGATCCCAAACCACAAATGTATGTTGATGTATTTGGTGATCATCACATAAATTATAAATGACCCCCCCCCCACACTAAAACTAATTGCAATGCAATGGGGTTACTCCTAGTCTGTAAAGTGGGACCCCTCTGCTTTTGTACATTAGAGGAAGGAAGAATGCTGCAAGATTTACATCTGTGATCTGTGTTTGAATCATTCCCAGAGCACGTTGTGTATTGCTGAACTAACACTAGAGGAAGAGAAAGTATCTGAGGTTTCCAAAGTTAGACAACAGAGGTTATTTTACCAATCTGGCTTGTGAATAAACCAATCGGATACTGGCCATAGTACCATAGTCACCATAGTACTATAAATCAGGCCACAGGAAGTAACATTTACAAGTAAATACACTTGAAAGCGCCTCTGTTAATTTAAACATTCTTTTATTTTTTAAGAACGCTTCTGAAGTCTACTTATGGAAACCTTTAATAGACCATTTAATTAACATTTTTGCAATCCCACTATAGAAACAAGGAAATCCAACCAGGTTGCTTGCCATGGAAAATCGAACTTTACAAAGTGTTCACCAAGATGATGTTTCATTGGTCCGCAGAGAAGGAATGTTTATATTAATTGAAAAAGTTTAAGAGCCCTTTCACACTCTATGCATTTTTAAAAGGCCTGCATTTTTTATCGGTATGCGTTTCTGCATAAACGCATGCGTTTTTCACATTACATATGCATTTGCATTTTTGAACAAATCAATGAAAAATGCAGGATAAAGTAATCAAAAATGCATACAGGCAGCACATGCAGTGTGAATGGTAACATTGGTTGTCTATGTAAAAACTCTTTTTTTTTTTTTTTAAATGCAACGCATATAGTGTGAAAGGGCCTTTTGGAGCATTATAAAAATGTATAACAGGGTTATATGTCTAGTTTCAATAGCAATGACGCTAAACATTTGTAGTCAATATTTTTCAATAGCAGACTCAGAACTTGTAGATGATATCCATCACTGATGGGATGTTTTAACAGTAATGAAAAACTATGATTTTGAGGTTGGGAAAAACGAATGTTCAATGTGCTACTTCTTCTTCGTGTAGCCCTGATATCAACTTTATTATAAAGCTTGTGAGTTTGCCTTGCCTTTGCCTATAGAAAGTCTGACCATTGTGAATTACCCATTAACATTAACAGATGATCTTTTGTGACTGTGAAGTGGTCTTCAAATTGATATTTCAAAGCTGTTGCTGATACATGGAACATGGATCTGCAGGAATACCTATACACCAGAGAATTATGGGGGAGCTGCCATTGCAGACCTTTACTGTAGATATGTAGATGTTTAGGTTTATTTTTACCACTTTGACATTTATTTAAGTTCAGCAACCAATCACAACGACCTATACTAAAGTGAGATCAAAACAAGTAATATTCCCAATAGCTCCTTGGCTAATATTCCTTTTAAATTGTAAACCAAGGTTAAGGCTTTTGGAGTGCGCACCATAAAAAACAAGCAATGGTGGCTCCCATATTCCTAAGGCTATGTCCCCACTTAGTCCGCACGCAGTTTAAATCACGCGCAACGATCGCAGGTGGCCTATTGTATGACGTGACATGACTGCTGACGTGATCGGACGCAATTGACCAGGCGATTTTTACACGCAATTTTTTTAACAAAAATCACCCCCATTTAACAAAAATATCACATCTATAGAGAATGAATGTCTATTCATGTCTATGGGCGCGATCAGGGCAGAAAAATCATGTCCACCCAGGATCTAAACACGGGGAGCCGCGATTCTGATCGCAGGTCCAACCATGTCCGTTCCATTCACGGCCTTTAGTTGAAGTGGGAACAAGCCCATTTAACTAAAAGGAAGTGATCAGCCACGATCACAGCATTTAATTAAAATGGCGTCCGTCCCACGACTGATCGTGGCTGAAGTGAGAACATAGCCTAACTTGCAAGGCTTTTTTCAGCCCACTTTTTATGCCTTAAAGTAAAGCTGGCCATAGACGCATTGATCGTTCACAAATCGATGCATGTTTAAAGCGTGCGATCGGGCAAACTCATGTCTGTAATTTTTGGTCGATCTATCGCAAATCGAAGGATGTTAAGGTAGCCATACGCGGGTCGATTTGTCACCAATCGATTCCCAAACCGATCATTCCAGGCGATCGGGGAATTGTTGATTGATCGGGAATCGATGGAACACCACCTTGGGAATCCGATCTGTGGCCGATTTGGACATGAGCCTATCAAAATTCAGATTTTTTGGGGTCGATCGTTCAGGGAGAGCAGAACCCGATTGATCGCCGATCGATCTCGTGAACACGTGCAGTGATCAATTGGCCAAAAATCTAGTGAAAAATCAAACTGTGTATGGGAGCCTTTAGTGAAGACTTTAAGATCTGCCCTTTCAATTGACCCATCCAGGCCTCATCCCACTTCCATTATTTCCAAACAGCATTTTTTTGTGTAGCCAATCTTAAGTTACGTTGCCGGGCACATAAATCGGCAATAAACTGTATCCTGAAAATGGTGCACTTTTAGATCGATGTATGACTTATGATCTAAGACTCAATCGCATAAAACGTGTCTCGTTTAACAAATCAATCTCTGGGAAATCTAAGCTTCTATGGCCAGCTTAACTTAACTTACATTTCTGCATTGGAGTTCCCAAATCTGCCCTCTTGCTGTGGTTATCTTCTCGCTTGGCCTTTAAATGACCACTATGGGTGTGAAACCAAGACCTCCATGTAGAAGATGTCATTTCAAAGGGTGCTTAAGAACTGTAAAAGGTTTAAAGAAGCTTTAAATATCATTAAAGTTTTTCTTTCAAAATGGCCACCAGTTCAATCTTTGTACATCTCATGGTATTCCAATTAAAAAGGAACGCATCAGCGGTAACTTGTAAAGTATTTATTTTGTATAGCTAACCGTGTTCCTTCTTATGTTCTGTTGTCTCTATTTTTCATAATGAAAAACTCCCTCCGCCTAATAGCATATGAAGATTTGTAATGATTTGCAGGCCTCGCTCAGATTTTAGTTACAGATTTATTGTTCACGTGTGTTAACGCTGGAATGTATTTTCTCAATTCAGTGTTAATATGAAACCATGAACCAAACATGTTTGTAATGCATTGTAGTTGTATGACTTTTCTGACTGAAATGATGTTCCTGTTACATTGTTCTGGACTTTGCTTTAAGTTTCAGGTTTGTTTATTTTAAACCTTTAAAGAAAATGCTCGTTTTAACAAGCGGAAAATACAACTTTGTGATGTGTGATTTGTTAGAGAAAATGAAGGGTGGAGAAGTGTTAAAGGTCAAAATAGACGTTGCATAACATGCATATATAAAGGGTTTGGGGGTCTATCATCTGGTACAGTGCCTCCCAACCAGGAGTCTGCTACCCCCCTCCTCCCTGGAGGGCGCTAGAGATCACGGGGGTGGAGAGGGTTGTTGTTACCTCAGAATGTAAATGTTGTGATGTCCCTTCTGGGAATGTATGCGGGTAGTAGTTGGGGGGTTGGCATGTCTTCTGCACAGGCAAGGGGGACCTTAAGATTGGGAAATGATTATCTAGTACATTCCTGGAAATCTTTAGCCTCAGGGAGAAATTACTCCAGGTTGCATGTGTACAGATTCAAAATTAGATTTTCCAAAATTAGCTTCCTTTAGCAGTTAAGGTGTCCATTCACGTCAATAGATGACCTGCTTAAGAGCCCTATGGTGACGCCACAATTACGTGACCACTCTGCGCTCAGGCACCCGTTGATTGGACGAGAATCAAGGAGCGCCACTTTAGGTGCCCAATTACCTGGTCTCCATCCAAAGCAGGATTTACGGACATGTCCTTTACCTGCTCGACAGACATGTCTTCTAAGGGTCCCCATACACCTTTAGATTTCTCTGTCAGATTTCCTTTAGATCTCCTTTTGTTTTACCAAAACCATGTAATATGAGGGACTTTCTAAACCATCAAGTCTACCTGTGTTCAATCGCAGAGGACACAGTTGTTGGTAGATCTAAAAGATATGTGACAGAGATCTAAAGGTGTATGGCCAGTTTTAGAATGTGCATGCCGCTTGATTGTGCTCTTATGTATTACAAATCGAGCCGTGGATGGAAACCTTTATAGCTGTTGAAGCTTGTGATAAGGATATGGAGATTTGGAGACTTTTTGTGCTAGAAATTTTACGATGGTCACATAATGTGACTGCAAAAATGCTGACTGCAGATTCAGTGTCTGAATAGTAAAGTAGCTGCATCAGCTCAACATATCTAATACACACATGCTGATAGCCTGGCGTTTTTCTGCTTTAAAAACGTAATTTAAGAAATCATTAAGGTCTATGAGAGCAGTTACAAACATGTTCTGTTTATCAAGCAATATATCTGTGCTACTTCTAATAGGGAATCTTTGCTAACACCTGCCAGCACTTTGAAGACCATTTTTCAGACTTATTTAAGCAGTGAATGTCTCGGTGTGAACATCTTCTGCCAAAACTATTTCCTAGACACTTATCTAGTCCTTCAGATATTGTAGATGTTTACCTTACTGTAATAAATGGCAAGTTTAGAAACATAATAAATGCGTAGTAAACACTTCCAGCCACAAGAGGGCACTAGAAGCATTCAACTTTGCAGTAACACACGCACATGGAACCTTACTGGGACTGGACCAGGGCATACGTACCTGTCAAGTTCTGCATTTGAATATTGGGAAACATTTCTCCGAAGTGACATCAGAAGGTGTAAACAATGGTCCATGCCTGTGAGGTGGGCAGAATGCCACGTCTTCATTGCAGCACGGTGCGGTGCCGCTTTGTCATTAACCGCCCTAGCGGTCAGGACGGCAGCATCTCATCCAGCGCTGCTACTGCTACTAAAG
>CM070033.1:28058487-28072501 GCA_036250615.1 Ptychadena robeensis
ATGGACAGAATGTAGGAAGGGAATGGGACAGAATGTAGGAAGTGGAGAATGAAGGCAATGGGACAGAATGTAGGAAGTGGAGAATGAAGGCAATGGGACAGAATGTAGGAAGTGAATGGACAGAATGTAGGAAGTGAATGAAAGGAATGAGACAAATTGTAGTGGAGAACAGGAGTATTTTAACAAATGCAGTACTAGCAGATTTTAGGACTAGGACAGAATGCATCAAATGCAGAATGGGGGGAATGAAATGCTGGAATTGGAGGGTGATGGACCAAGTAGAGTCCATGTGTAGATTGGGTTACATATTGCTGTGCTGAGAAAATGACTTATTTTGCTGATTTATCTGAGAAGTGAACTCCACATTACTGCAGGAAACTGTATTGAGCAGAATGATAGACGGTAACTGATGGATCCTGATAAAAAGAGAAAGGAAATAAAAAATGCCAAAAACAAACCAGAAGTAAAGTGTCCGGGAAGAAGTAGAAAGGTCTTCCTGTAAAGTAAGCTCTGTGATCTCATGTTCTCTGTAGATATGTCGCCCCCCCCCCATTGACTTAATCTGAAACCTGAGGCGGAAAGTGGAACCTATAATGAGCAAGTGATTCATATAGAAGTTCTACCACCCCGCTGATTCTCTGCATGTCATTTTCAGTAACTATTCTAGCTTGAAGCCTCTAATCCTGTAACTGCATGTTTAACAAACTCTGGAGGCAGACAGGCAAAGCCGGTACAATCACCGTGCTGTACAAGAGTTACAGTAATTGCTTGGCCTCGGGAGCACTGACAGCCATCTGCTAAGAGCCCTGATAACTAGAGTATGGGAGGCAGCCCATCCAATGTACGTCTCTGGGTAATGCCGTTTCTGTAGTAGGAAGTAGAGAAATGCCCCTAAATATCAGACTTTACACTTCTGAAGTTACACCAAACTACACCTAAGGCCCCCATACACCTTTAGATTTAATTTAGATCTCCTTTTTGTTTGACCAAAACCATGTAATATGAGGGACTTTCTAAACCATCAAGTCTACCTGTGTTCAATCACAGAGGACCCGGCACTACATAGTAGTTGGTAGATCTAAAGGATATCTGACAGAGAGCTCTAAAGCAGGGTACAGACGGCTCGATATTTGAGCTATCCGATGTACCCTGCAGCAGCGTGGTGACGTCATTACGCTGCTGTCAGATATCCCCAGAGCTGGGGAGACAGTTCTGTTCTCTCTCCAGCTCAGCCAATGCTTTGCATGGAGACCCCACAGTTTCCAGGCAAAGCAACGGACATCGGCCGTATTTAACAGTCATGTCCGATATCCCTGTTTTCAAGCGGGATTGAAGCTCGAAGCGGCCATCGATCTGCTTAACAGTTTAATATTGTGAGTTAATTGCAAAGCCCCTGGACATGGTATCATCACCAAACTTGCTGCAGATGTAGAGAAGGGTTGAGGGTATACTACAATAAAGTATTGCTCATTTTTATGCAAAAATGCTTTTGCATAAAGTACTGTGGTTTTCGTACCATAAGACGCACTCACCCCCGTAAATTGGGGGGAAATAGTGCCTGCGTTCTTGAAGCAGTACATCAGAAGCATAGAAACAGTACATCAGAGAGACACGCATGGAAACGGCCAGCCTGTTAGCTTCAATCATGTGCAGCCCACAGCTGGAGAAGAGTGAAGAATCCACCGTGCCCCCCTCCCCTTCTACCTAAAGTGTGCTCTCTAGTGACATCATTGTTGTGGCTGAAATTGGGTACTGCAGGAACAGAGATTTTAGATTTTTTTGGGAGGTTTTCCTGCTCTAAAAACAGGGTGCGTCTTATGGTCCGGTGCGTCTTATAGTCCGAAAAATACAGTAAAATCACAGTCAATTGGAAAGTACGACTTTGATTTTGAACTTAATTTATGCATTCAACGACATGTGCTGGAGCAATACTTTTTTTTTAAAAATGTTCCCACAACCCTTCACTACACCCCCAGCAATTTTAGTGAGAATACCATGTTCAGGGCTTTGTAATGAACTCCATCAAGTCAGCTAGTTGAAGAAATGTGACCATCTCTACATATAACTTTCTTTGCCAGAATACCTGATGGGGTGAAAATGCAGGATATGCAGTTTAGAGACTGGGACAGCATCATAGCAGCAAGTGCCATGTAATGTAGATAACGAGGTGTCGTGTCTTATTATTTAAGCGATGCAATGCATTGCTGCATCACAAATCTATGTAAAATCACATCTAGGAAGTAATGGAAGCATCCAGTGACACGTACTGTATACACACCTGTTGTTTGTTGCCCATACAAAAACACGTCCACTTAAAACCCATGGGCATGAACACTCTCTAAACCAGGGTACATCCAGGGTGCCACCCACTTTACGTCCTTTATACTTAATGCTAGCCAGCCACCCCCACCCTGCTGAAGGGGCGGTGCCGGAAGCGATCGTTAGATCAGCCCAGGTAGAGAATCGCCACGCGCTCGTCTAGGACATGTAAGTGTGCCTGATCCCAGCTGCCAGAGCTGGGTTCGGACAGACAGCCAGGGAGGTTAAAGCGGACCTACCATCTCCGATTCTGCCTTCTATAATAGGTACTTGCCCCCTACAACTTTTAAAATTGTGCAGTGCTTCACATTCCCTGTGACATCGTGACGTGCCAGCCCTAAGGGAACATGGGAAACTTCTGACGTCTTCCTTCCCATGTCACCATGCGTCCACAGCCAGCCACATGTGAATCGGGTGATCTGGAGGGAGCAAGCCTGGTAGAGTCCCGCTCCTCCATCTTGCGGCCTGAAAGACCGGACACTCCAGGCATGGCGGTGTGGGAGCGAGCAGCCAGAAAAGGTAAATATATATTTTTCCTTTTTAGGGCTCGCTGTCCCTGGATGAAGACCCATTGTAGGTGAGTAATGTGTATATGTTTTTTTGTTTTTTTTATTATTAAAGCTGCCCAGGCTCTTTTCCTGTATTAAAGCGGATTTAGATTTGAAGAACCTACAATAGAGGGGACAATAGATCTGTTGTCGTGTCTCTTTATAGAATTAAGGGCATAGTATGCAGGAGGCGGAAGGCATGTATTTGATCCCACTCCAAGTCATGTAGGCAGAACAATGGCACCTAATGTAGAAGTATTAAAGTGAAATTGTTCTAAGGTGAGTTAAGCGCACATTGTGTCCTATCACAATCCTGTATCGTAAATAAAAGGGACGCTTGCAAGTTAAAATCTTTACAATATTGTCCCTTTAATGTCTATTCTATGAATCTGTATTGTCTGAATACATTTAGTTAAGTCAGTTTGACCTTTTTGGGATGATGGAATTCTGAGCTCACAGTATAATGAGGGGAAAGAGATCTATTTTCCTGGCAGCGGCTGAAAAGAACGAGAGCAGAGAGAAGTAGCGCAGATGTCAAACATCTTGAGGTTGTCTCCTGCCAACCAGAAGCCTGGGCAACAGACTAGCTGTAATTATTCTGACAGTCGGTGATGATTTTCTTACTGGTACTGAGAATCGGCCTTCATCTGGCCCGATAATGAAATCCACATGAGACATGCGAGGAAGAGCATGTTATTTGGTGCCTTCAAAGCAAATCTATATAATTAAAGTCAAATATTTCTTCTGATGGTTGGGGTGCTCGAGGAACATCTGTGGTGGAGAATCTGCTATGCAGAATTTGGTCTATTTAATAAAATGAATCTTAAAGGGTTATCAAACCCAAATCTAAACGTTTCAGCATTGGATCTAAGTAGCCATTAGATTGGGTATTTGCATTAGTTTTCTTATCTTTATTTCTACCTTAGGATTCAGCCAGTGATACACATGCTGTTTGTAGGCTTGAAGTCCCGTGTCTTGCCCAAAATGTGGATAATCATTGATCAGGCCCAATTTATTTTCAATGAGCGCCTCTCTGTGTTGTACTAGCAGCGTTGTGTTTTTCAGAACTGTGAGCTTGCAATTTTAAGACGCAACATCACACACCTGCATGGTGGGGTAATGTTGCCGCCACTAGACCTCACCACTGTCATCCTGTGAAGAGGGTTGTGTCAGACAATTTACCATATTTTGCGGGCTATAAAACGCACTTTTTTTACCCCCATTGGGGTGAAAAAGTGCTTTCGCCTTATTGTGCGAATGCAAGGAGATTAGCTGGGGAGCTGTCAGATGAGAGATGCGGCTACGACCAGATCTCCCATCTGAACTGTATTATTGCTTATGCCAGCAGAGCCCTGCTGATGTAAACAATAAAGAGAGAGATAGATGAACTGTCATCTATCCCTCTGTCCGTGTCTGTGGAAGCTGCAATCCACAGCTTCCACAGGCACAGCCAGAGAGGGAATCTGCAGCCGTTCTCCCGCAGCCCCCCTGCTTCCGTTGAGGAGGATGACGTGATGTGCTGTGATAGTACTGCTGCTAGTGACATCTACTGGCTGAATTAGATGCATTAATCCAATTGATTTGAATACTTATATATAAAAATTTTTTCTTGTTTTCTTGCTCTAAAAACTAGGTGCATCTTATAGTCCAAAAATACGGTAGATGTTTTGCCCTGTCTTTACTTGGCATTACAAGTCATAAATCACAAAAAATTCCTTAAAGACATATCCATCATTCCTTGAGGGTCAGTGCACCAAAAAATTTTTGTGTTATAGCGTCTGGACTGAGGAAGATTTGGCTTCTAAAAAGTCTTGTACAGACACCAGATTTGTGTTGTGGTCATTTGCGAATCTACCATCAGAGTACATCAACAGCGATGTATATCAGTGATTGCCCTATATACTTAAGTGTAAAGCAGGGTACAGACGGCTCGATATTCGATGTATGTTCCCTGCAGCAGCGTGATGGCGTCATCACTCTGCTGTCAGATATCGGCGGAGCTGAAGCCTGCGGTCTCTATGCAAAGCATCGGACATCTGTCGTATTTATGGTCATGGGATTGATTTTTCCCGCTCAAAAACAGCAATGGCCACATATTATATGGGTCAGATAGATGGCTGTGAGCGTGCACGGCGCTCGAAGCGGCCATCGATCTGGCCCATATCTGCAGGTCTGTACCCTGCTTAACCTCCTGAGCGTTCTCCCCGAATTAACTCGGGCTGAGTTTCATGGGCTTATGTTTAGAACCCTGAGCTGAGCTGGCAATCACGGCGGAGCACATTGTGCTCCGCCGCGATTGCCCGTGGCACGGTTATAAAAAAAACCGTGCCACATGGCAAACGCTCAGAGGGTTAAGGATCCCCATACAGGGGTGGATAACTGCTCGATTGATGAACGATCCAGTGGGACATGGTGCCGTCATCCATTCTCTAATGGAAGCCAGCCAACAGTCCATCTTTTCCAAACCAGGATTTCCATTGGTGTATCAGTAGTGGTTGATCCTTTAGAATCTCCATACTTACAATAACACTAAGGTCTCTAGTCTTATTGCAGTGAGTATTTCCAGCTGGTTGATAAAGGAAGGGCTGTAATAAAATATTATTAGATTTTTTTGTATTACTTATTATTAAAAGTAACAAAAATGCATATTCTGCTGCCAAATGACTATTACAGCAGCCGTTGGTGCTTTTGCGATACCGTTCAGGACAAGCATATGTCTTTCTGGTTTTCTGTTGTTAGTTAACACTGATACAGGGGTGATGCAGATGGAAGTAGAGTGGAGGATACAAGAATACTTTCCTCTGTGTGCATCCTTCAGAAGTCTATGGGATGTTTCAGTGACCATACTATTTCTTCTTTTCTCAGATATAACATAGAACCAAGTTTATACTCGCCGTTCTTCTCTCTTGGCGCCTGCATGGAAGGATTAGATTCTCTTTTTAACCAACTCCTTGGTATTTCTCTGTATTCTGAGCAACCGGAGAAGGGAGAAGTGTGGTCCGAAGATGTCAGAAAACTGGTACTTATTAAAGCAATATTTTGTATTGTGTATAGCCAAAAGGAGGGTTTTTCACTTTAATATCACAAGTTTTCCAGAGTTCAGTAGCACAAGCTACAATTACACACCTGATGAAAACAAGCAGTGACTCTTTCTCTTGCCCTTTCTAATTAACCTCCCTAGCGGTCATGATGAACTCAGTTTGTCCCAAGTTTGTTTGATAAACAAACTCAGTACTAGCTGGGATCGCATGACCGCCCCATATCCCGGAAAAGCCCCACAGCATTTCTAGATTCTGGGTCAGTGTCATAGACCTGTATGTTAATGCCCACTTCGTCATTGATGGCAGTATCAAAAGACAAATCAACTTAAAATATCATTTAGTTATCTGACCCCACATTTAAAAACATAACCCCAAAATATAAATATATCCATACAACATTTATATATATTATATATTAACATTTATATATTTGGACCATAAGACACAGGGACATTTTCCCATTGATTTTAAAAGTAAAAAAGTGTGTCTTACAGTACATGATCTGGTTGCTTGTATGCATGTATTTGTGGAGTGGAACATAGGAATATCCTAGGTTTCTTCCAGTCACATAGATGAAGAGGATGTAACCAGCCAAGAAAGTATTATTTTTATATAAAATATAATATAGGCATGAGACTGTCATGGTATGGCGGGGAGGACAAGCCCCAGTATCCCCTCTGCTGAGATGTTGGTAGACACATGGTAAAGGTACTTAAAGTTGATGTCGTTTCGTGCATCACACAAATGCATATCAGACATAACAACTATTGCATTATGGGCATGTGGCTAACTTTGTTTTTAGGTCTCTACAATGTATTGCACGTACTGAGCTATTTATCCAGCTTACATAAAATAAGAGGACTTTGTTTTTTGCCAGGCAGTTGTACATGAAGATGAAGGCTTGCTGGGTTATATTTATTGTGACTTTTTCCAGAGGCCAGAGAAACCTCCACAGGTAAGTTCTTTTCGCTTTGTAGAGTCAGACCATCCAGAACTCACATTTTAGTTTGTGGACTGGGTTATAATACCTGCAACATCAATATCAGTTCCTGGGTCTACATATTGGATCCAGTAATTAGAAAGGGGTCCCACTCTCCCCCTTGGGGTCTCCCTTTTTTTAACCTTATGGAATACAAATGAAAGAATTGTTGTTCTTCCAGAAATGTTTGGCTGAAACTTTGGTAGTAAATGATTATTATCTAGTATTTATATAGCTCCGACATATTAGCCCCCCTGGGCATTGCCATTTTCTATGTCGCGAAAAGCCGCTGCCTGGCCATCACGATGATTGCCGGCTCTCCCCCCCATGTTAATGGAGGGTGAGAAAAGCAATGCCCCCTCCATTAACATGGAGGTCTATTGCGCCATCCCCTTTGGCATTACCGATGATAATGGCCGGAAATGAGTGTAATGACAGAATCTGGTTTGATCACTAATAAGTTCAATGAAAAGTAGATAATGATGAAAATGTGAATGGTGAAAATTTTCAAAACCTCTGCATAAATGTAGTCTAATAAAATTTTTGTTAAAGTGTTTTTCTTCATTCTCTAACTTAGGATTGCCATTTCACGATTCGAGGCGGCCGGCTAAAGGAAGATGGCGAATATCAGCTTCCTGTAGTGGTTCTCATGCTTAATTTTCCACAATCCTCCAAAAGTTCACCAACGCTGCTAACCCCTGGCATGATGGAGAACCTGTTTCATGAGATGGGGCATGCCATGCATTCTATGCTGGGAAGGACGCGCTACCAGCATGTCACTGGTAAGAACTATTCATGTGATAGACCATGGGAAATGCATGAGCAGGAATGATATTAAGGACTCCCTAACTTATCCAGACTTTCAGTTCCTCTGGACAAAAAAAATCTATATTTGGTGAAATATATTACTAAAGTAAACTATTTAGTATGATATAAAATATCTTTAAAGTTTCCAAAAAAAAAAAAAAAAATGAAGAACAACTCTTCCCAAAATGTACTCAGATTCGGTTTTTCATCTCTTTATCCACCCCCAAAAAAATGCAGTATCGGAAAAGGTTTTTCTCTGAACTATCGCACATTGGCTCCCCTTTCTCCCGATGCCTCCTGTACAGCATAAAGTTACTCCTAATAGTTAAGAACTGGGTAAAAGTGCTAATAGTTTCAGACATTCTTTCATATAAAGAACACCATATTGATTGGGGGAAGGGGGCATGAAGACCAGGGCAGAACATTTATACTGGTTTGGAGTTCTGTATATATAATAAAGTATGTACGGTGTGTATATGTGTGAATCTAGCCCTAGCAACATTTAAGATTTGCACACTTGGACTATAATTGTATCAAGAAATTATCCTTAGTTATCATTTCCAGTGATGGAAGAATGGTGATGTACACATCACTTTGTCACATCATTCTGCTTTATTGTGAGAAATAGCAGGGGTCATCTCTGTGTTCTTTTCTATTGGAAAAATGCAGCGGCCATTGGGTCCAGACATTTAGCAATCCAGCACAGCACATTGCAAAATTACATTGTACATATTCTATTTTCTCCAAAAAATTATCAATTTGGCTGACTTTATTTTAGGATCCATACACAGCTTAAAACCCCCATGCAAGCTTAGTTTTTTACCTGTTTTTTTTTTGACCGCTCACTGAGAGATTGGGTAGAAATCTAACGCTTAAAATCTTATTTCTGGCCCACCAAATCAATCTAAGCCATAATGGACATGTCTGTAATTCTTAGACCGATATTACCCCGTCTAGATTGACCCGGTCCAAAGTCATTGCTGCACAGATTCTCGGCAGGAGCGGCCACGCAGGGTCAATTGGCCAGGAGAAGATAGAGAATATAAACGTGTATGGGCACCTTTACACGGGGCAGGGTAGAATCTGTACAAATCCCTCAGAGGATTGCATAAACACCCCTTGTTAATTGTATATAGATTTCATTTGTATGACCCAGAGCTGTACTAGTATCCATTGCTTAGTAGTGATGCTGCTCATTTATAAACAGTACCACCAAAAAAAATCTGATTTAAATCTTTTCTTAAAAATGATTTTATTTTCTCTCCAAAGCTATGGGGTGTGTCTTATGGTGCGGTGCGTCTTCTAGTGTAAAAATTCTGTAGTTTAGTCTTTAGTCGGATCATGTGGATATAAAAATTCTGTATAATGTCTACAGTTATTTATTGTGCGACATGATTCCAGTGGTGGCAGGGGGAAGATCCAAAATGACAAATCCTTACCATTCAATTATGGAACTGATCTACCCATTCCATTACCAATAGTCTCTCCCATTGAGCCTCCTATTGTGCAGCTCTAATATTACTGGTTCTGTTGTGTGAGCTGACTGAATATGTTCGCTTGTCCCCACTTTGTCAGCTGGCTGCGGGTCGTTCTGCGACGGTCGACAGTTTGCATCTTGGCACTAGGTCGTGTTTTTTTCTACATGCACAGTCAATGCAGCCACCCGGATCCGGTCCATAGAGAATGAATGGACATGGTTAAAAATTGTGTCCACAAGTGTCCGTGTCCATTCATGTCTGTGGGTAGAATTTGTGGTGATCGCCCGCTGCCGCCAGCCTGAGTGGGGAAAGGGCTATTCAAATGAATGAAAGCGGCTGTCTGTGGACCAGCGTCCCTGTCCAAACTAATGGCCGGCACGCAAAGGGTGCCCGCCGATACTGAGCAACTGAGATATCACGTTGCATCCCTTCGCTCACCTTTGGCCCTGGCTTGTCCAGTGTATGGCCTTTACTCTAGAATTAACTTCTCTTTGTGCATTACTAATACGTTTTTGGAACCCTTCTGTTTTCTAGGGACTAGATGTGCTACAGATTTTGCTGAAGTTCCTTCTATACTAATGGAATACTTTGCTAGTGATTTTCGGGTAGTAAACCAGTTTGCGCGACATTACCAGACTGGTCAGGTAACTATTAGAAAAAGTTTTCTTTCATTGCAGTCTGGATGGATTGCAGTTATGTGCCCTAGACAGGTTTAGTTGGAATAGTTTTCACATTAAATATTTCTCTCAATTACCTTAGTCCTGTAATGCTAGCCATACATGGGTTGACTTTTGCATGATCGATCTCCGATTCGAGATTGATCACAAGTCTAACATCGATCCATCTATCGAACTACCACACAGCAACCTATTTAAATGCGATCGATTCCACAATCATACTATGGTGCCCATGTTTCATAGTATGATCGCATACAAATTTTATGTTCGATTTCGAGCACTTTTGGTCGATCGTACTAGCTAGGCGATCTACTTCAAAATGTATCGTTTTAGGATATTCATCAAATAAAAGGTATAATGCTACATTAACCATGGGATTTTTATCGGTGAAACAGTTTTTGACCTTCATACTTCCCTTTGCACTCATCTGTCCTTTCTCTTGTATTGTATAACTATATTTCAATGGGGATTTTTCTGTTTAGTACAGAACTCTGTTACAGACCTTAGATTTTCAACTTAAGGTGAAAATCTATTTTTCAATATTTTTGTTCTATCGATCAAAAGTTATCGGTATCAGACCAAAAATATATCTATCTGGCCCATATCTTATACGGCTATCCCAGTTTTCGAGCGGGACCAATCAATCTTGCTTGAAACAGGTATATCAGATGCGACCGTAAACCACGGTCAATGTGCCGTTGCTTTCTATGGAAACCGTGGGTCTCCATGCAAAGTCATCACGCTGCTGCAGGGAACATTGGATGGCTCTATCTAGTCGTGTGTTTCCTGCTTTAGAGTTCAGTTTCATGAGGAAGTCTCTTCAGTCTCTTGAACATAATGAAAAATCTTTACTCTCAGAGTGCCGAATGGAGAGCACAAAGCTATGCAGCGGGCCATGGAGTGGAAAATTGAGAAGTAGCTACACCCCTACACCACAGCACTTCAGATCGAAATGAAAATCAAATAGTTAGTCAGATAAATCAGATAGTTTAAGTATATGATCTAGTTTTCATTCGATATAGGTGCGATCGATATTTGATCAAAATATCATCCTGATCGAATTGATGGTCGATCAATTTAAAAATATATACTTGTATTGGCTATCTTAAGAATCCTGGGTAAAAATCCATCGTCTGTATAGTGGTTCCTAGACAATTGCTAGTCCACTGAAATGATCTCTAACCAATGGGCACATTTTTCTGTGAACTCTACAATCTCTATCTTCCTCCAGCAGAAGACTTGGCCGGTAAAATCATGTTCCTAGAATAACAGCAGTATGTAATGTTTGCCCAGTTTTCTAGTTCCAAGTGCAGATTTTCTTCTGTACAATCTTGTATTGTAAGTGTTTTGTTCATGTTAACAGTAGTTAAATTAGCTTTTTGTTGTTGTAGCCGTTATCCAAGCCAATGGTATCTCGTCTGTGTGAATCTAAAAAGGTCGGTGCGGCATCAGACATGCAGCTTCAGGTATGGCTAAAAACTTTATTTAATCCATGTCTGTAGATCATTGATACTGACCCGAGGGAGCTGTAGTTACTAATGCTAGGCATACACATGCCGATAAGCGGCCGATTTTTAACCTGACCGACGGACGTGCGCGCTCGCGCCGTTGGTCAGGTTAAAAATCGGCCGCTTATCGGCATGTACCCACATGGGGCGACAGCTCGCCCCACAGCTCGGCCGGCCAGAGAACGGACATGTCCGATCTTCTCTGGCCGATGCAAGCCGATGCCATAAGCTGCAATGAAGACGGCGTCTTCATTGCAGCTTATGGCCGGCATACAAAGGGTGCCTGGCCGACTGAAGGGGCCCCATAATGCAACAGGGTGCTAACGTGATGACGTCATCATGTTAGCCCGGAAAGATATCGGGACTAGTCTGCCTGCACACATCGGCGTGTGTATGGCAGGCTTTACTTATTAACTCCTCTGATCAAGAAAATGAGATAAATTGTGAAATGATGAAGGTATGCGGTACCCTTCAGGCATCAAAGGCAGGTTAATGTTTGGTCTACATTTAACTGTAGTAGGGCAGTATCTACATGATCTCTCCTAATCTTCTGGTGCATGCCTAAAGGCCCCAATACACCTTACAATCTTTCCATACAATTTCTGTACAATCCACTTTTGATCTACCAAAACCATGTAATATGAGGACCTTTCTAATCCTTCCAATCACTGTTTTCTATCAGGGAGGCCACTATGCTACACAGTTGTTGGTAGATCTAATGGAAATTGTATGGATCGATCTTAAGGTGTATGTTTGAGTCTATGGACAGTTGGGGTTATTGAGATTTGTGTTTAGCTAGCAACTGCACCTGCAACTACCCACTAGTTTACCAGAGAAGGCATGTGGACAGTAAATTCATACTCCCTGCCTAAAGTATTACACATTTTTTGGGGGTATTACTTTTTTATTAGATAAAGTTGTACGAAATTTAGATCATTGTCCATTACCCCATTATGGAGATTTTTTTCTTATTAGTTGTTCTGATCACTAGTGTAAATGTGCTACCATTAGAAGTAATGATCTAAAAACAAAATTATGAGTTGCATAGATTCTGCAGTACAAGTCTACTTTGTGTGTTGTAACAGTGTGTCTGACTTTTCATTCGACATCGAGTGTATGCATTCGATATAGGTGTGATATATATATATTTATATATATTTATTTATAGCAACTCTTATTATGTGAATGTTCTTTTCCAGGTTTTTTATTCCATGTTGGATCAAATATATCATGCAGAACATCCCCTCAAAGGCTCAACAACTGACATTTTAAAGGAAACTCAGGAGAAGTTCTATGGATTACCATATGTACCTCAAACGGTGAGTACATTATTCTACTTATTAAATTGTCCGGGTAATCTTCTGTTTTACATTAGCATCTTCACTTTGTTTCTAATACCTACTGATAAATTGGTAAGGCAGAACTTATATTTATTAATTACTGGATTTTTAGTCAGTTAGACACTCTGCTGTATAGGGTTTCATCCCGGTAATAATACTGGGGACTACCGCTCTGCCGGATGGGCGGATTTTCCCTGTGCATATACTGTATGTGAGCTGGCTTAAGTAGCCGCTCACATAAACACTCTGCAGGCGGACAAATCATCTGTCTGATTTCTGCTTCCGCCAGCTGACATACACTCAAATACACATACACGCAAATCCACCCATCAGTGGATCGTACCTATCTCTGCCATCTCGCAGATCTGCAGACAGGGGATCAATCCATTGACAGATCGTCAAAGAGTAAATAGGCAAGCTGAGCGCAGTAGCTCTCACCTCTCTCTCTGACTCTGTTCTTAGAAAACGCTCATTCACATAAAGAAGATCTCACGGTGCCAGCTCTGGCTTGCGTTCCATAGGTTCGCCACCACTGGTTTAAAAGCTAGAGAGATGTTGGGCCTTACAAAATAGACTGAGAATAGGGACTAATGTGCTAATGCTTTCTCAAACTCTGCCGTATGAGTGACTACTGAATGAATTTAATTACCTATTTTAAGACACAAATGACCAGTCATCAGCTGTGTTTAAACTCATATGAGTTCTCTGTTATGTTACAAAAACAGCCTGGGGCAGCAATTTCAACATCAAGGAGTTAAGAAGTTTTATCCACTCAGTGCTTGTTGGCCACAGATGTGAACGCACATTCATATTGAGGATTGTTGTGTTGTGTGACCCTTTGCATTCAGGGAGCCTAACCCAGAGAATCACATATGCTGCATTTTCAGAAGCACACCCCAACATACATGTACTTGCTAGATATGGTCAAATTTTTCAACTTGCTGACTTTGTGAGCTGATCGGAAAGCCTCTGAAAGTGGTATCATCACCAAAATGATATAGAGAAGGGTTGTGGAAACATGTAGTTTTTGCATAAATTAAGTTCAAAATCAAAGTCGAAATTCAGATTTTTGAATTTTTTACTTGACTTTGAACTCAATTTGTGAAAAAACTGTTTGTGTTAAAGAAATACTTTCTTTTTTTTGTAGTATACCCCCAAACCCTTCTCTACATCTCCAGCAAGTTTGGTGATAATACCATGTTTCGAAACATCGAAATGGTCGAATTTTTTTTTTTTTTTACAATTCGACCATCTCTTGTACGTGCACACAACACACAGAATATTGTAATCTGCCACAACCCACAGAATATTTTAATC
>CM070033.1:28096038-28113699 GCA_036250615.1 Ptychadena robeensis
CCCTAAGAAAGGATACCCGAAAAATACACCCTATAAACAGTCTTTTTTATGTGACTTTCCCGGCCAAATCAGGTAATTTTTAAATTAGGCCATTTAGGAGGGAGAAGGCGTTACTCTCCTTTCTAACTTTCCACCACACACATCATAAGTTAGTAGCTAATAGGAAGGCGGGGATGGAAAACCTCCCGATACCAGATGTGATGTCACTCGCTGTTTTTGGAAAGAGGAAGTCAGCACTTGGTTGGTCCAAATACCAGAAATGATGCCACTGATGTCACTTCCTGACAGTTTTCCCTTACTCAAAAAGGGAAAAGTTGGCAGGTATGTCCTATAAATTGTGTGGAAATCCTCAAGACTTCTCTACATTACAACACATTTCTAAGCTGAAATGGTGGTATCACCGCCATCGGTGATAATGATATAGTGGTGTCTAATAACTGATGTGTGACAGGGACATTATCTTTTAAAATTTTCTCCACACACTGATGTGTGTTGTCACCATGAGGAAGCGCCCACAGTGTCATGATTACGTCACTGCATTGTCCCCAAGGCAAGGTTTGGACACCTAGGCATTATGTGCACTTACTGCAGAGCACAAACAGAAGGAAGCCTCTTTTTCACAAAGTGAAAAGGGGCCAGAAAAGAAAGCACAATGGCCTAGATCCTTAGATTGCCTGTCCCTGACCTAGTCCTTCCCTCCCTGGTCTTTCTGTTTTGGGCCCTATTCTTGTATTCATTCCATCTTTCCATTTTGGAGGCCTTAGCCCCCAACACCTTTAGATCACTCCATACAATTCCAAACACCTTTAGATCACTCCATACAATTTCCTTTAGCTCTACCAACAACTATGTAGTGCCGGGTCCTCCCTGATAGAATACATTGGAGTGATTGGAGGGTTAGAAAAGTGGATTGCACAGAAATTGTATGGTAAGTTTGTAAGGTGTATGGGTGCTTGATAAAAGTATGTGTAAGATCCTGATGACCCTCTTCACCAGCCATAATACTCGTGGTGTACAAATACACTATGATACTGTCACTGGGAATAAGAAAATGTATGAAATGGTCATGAAAGGGCTGTGTTTGGAGGAAATAAAATATCAATAACATTTTGATGGGAAGAAGGAGGAACCATAGAATGCCTTCTATCACTCTGCTTTAGGGATATATTTTCCTCAGCCTTCTTTAATAAACTAACATGGCCACACTTCCAGTTCAGACTAAAAGGAAGTCTTGTGTCATTGTGGGATGGGTGAAGTATGAACAATATAACATAACTTTATAGCAAGTTTTACTCTGCTTGGAATGTCTAAGTACACAATACACATGTTCCTGACATTCCTCCCAATAGAGATCCCACTGTATTCCATCCCAGTAGTCTGAGTCTTATGCTATAGAACCTTCATGCTGACACTTGCACAAGATATAAATTTTCGATTCGGGCAATGGGAAGCAATTGACAGAACAGCCGGATTGCCTGCGGCTCCTCTGCCTGCTGCTCTTCCAACTGCCAGTGCTGTAGGCTCCCACCATAAAGAGAGCTGACAAAGGCCAAATGGCTCCAGCGGTGTTTATTCAAGGATGTAGGGCAAGGTTTGTGTTCCTAATAAGCGCTGACTTTAATTATTCAGAGGCAAAGCGAATTGTTGAAGGCATTTTTATTTTGCATGATGTACACAAGGTGTGTCAGTCCACAGCCGGGTCATGTTTGCTTTGGCAGAGGAGCATTTGTGCTAAGAACCACTTCAAAGCAAAAGAGGAGTCTGAGGAGTACAGCAGGTTCTGGCTCTGGGTACACAGTTGGCTAATGTTGGCATTCATTAAATACTTGCATACGCCTGTCTTTAGACATGGCAGACTTGTTACATGAGATGCATTACAGTAAACTGCTGCATGAATTTACACTTTTGGTTAAGCCAGTCATGTATGTTTATTGTGATGGATTAGAGAAGAAGTGGACATCGCTGTCACCAAATGATTGGAGTGAGGGAATGTCTCCCTGCTACTTCCTACAATATAACCTCAAGGTCAGGATTTCTGGGCAATGAAGGGAGACAATCACACAAGCCGGGAAATGATCATGAGAGAGGCTGGAGCAGGGGTTCTCAACCTTATAAGATACACAACCCCATAAGTAACATTGCAAAATGTCACTCTCTGTATTTTGAACGCGGAATTTCCCTTGCGGAGTGTCACTTCCATGTTCCAATTACTGAAAGGGACACACCATGACATCACTTCCAGCATGATCAGGTAAGGCTATGTTTCCACATGATTGGCTACCTGCGGCGTGATACCCATGTTATTAAATAGGCTTTTCCTTGGCAACAGCCATGGCGCGACCTAAAAACTTGCCCCTGACTGCGGCCATTCATGTCTGTGGCTGCAGTCGGCGGCGGGTGCACATGTGGGAACATAGCCTAAAGGTAGCCATACATGGGCAGATTTGTTACCAATCGATTCCCGATCCGATCATTCCAGACAATCGGAATCGGTGATTGATCGGAATCGATGCAACACCACCTTGGGAATCCGATTTGTGACCAATGTGGACATGAGCCGATCTCCAAAATGGCCAATTCCTCAAAATCCATCGATCGTAAAGGCTGCTGCATAGGCAGCTATGGGTCCACCAACATACTCCGATTGCCAAACGATCAACCAAAAAAAACCAACATGTCGGTTTAATGTCCGATCCAATTTTGTTTGTTCGATCTTTCAGGGTTAGCAGAACCGGATTGATCACCGATCGATTGCCAATCGTTCTTGTGAATGCACGCAGTGATCGCAAACTTTACCTGTGTATGGCTACCTTAAGTGTAGTGTCCCCTCCCTTTTTTCCTACCCTGCACATCATTTGCACAAGCGTTAGGAGGGGGGTATTACCCTCCCCTTCTAACTTCCCACCCTGGTTGTGGGCATCAGGACTGCTGCTTCTCAGCAGCAGCCCTGATGCTTTTAGTGAGCTCAGCTCCCCTGTGAAATGGTAGTTTGACCCCCATGGGGGCCCCAATCCACAGGTTGAGAACCACTGGGCTAGAGTAGAACGGTGATTATGGACCATGAAAAATGAAGAAACATTGAGTTGAATTGAATTGAACATGAATTGAAGGCGTGCGGAAGGCAGGATGACAACTGTTTGCAGACACAGGGATCATGGATCAGGTAGAGGGAAAACTGGAAAATTGAAAGAGCAGCGCTGAATAACATAGTGGAAGTTGATCATCACTTGGATGGTAGTAGAATGGCGCCTGGGGAGACAAGAACCACACCAAGTGTGTCTGTGGAATAAAAAATAAAACAATGGTAGCCATATGTGACAGTTGGGGGGGGGGGGGGGGGGGGGGGGGGGGGGGGTAGAGTCGGCAGCAATGGTCGCATATGAACTGGTATTTCTTACATTGCCACTAATAGCTTCTTTTTTTCCAGCTTTGGGACTGTTTTCTACACACCTGTGGGGATGTACGGTGGGAGGGTGGCGGTGCATTGAGATTTGTTATTTTAATAGTTAATATATTTTTTTTAAATAATGTATTTGGTATATATAATATGTATGTATGATTTCATGTTGTGAATCTAATTTCTATAATTTTATTCCACTATATAGAAATGATATAGGCTAGCACACATTATATTCAATTCGTGAGTGCTCATTTGTATGTTTCTTTCACAGGCATGCTGGAGAAATGCCCCTCTGTGGATGACTTCGTGGACACCCTGGTTTCAGACCTGGACCCCGACTTTGAAACTTTTATCATGGACTCTGAATAAAGCTGTGCAGTTATCGGCAGTGCAACAATCTGCTCCCATCAGTTGGTTACCATGTCATGATTCCTGCTGGTAATGTCATCTGGTACCCTATGTAAACCTATCCTGACCTGCAAATCCTTTATTCCGGATACTGTAGGTATAATGTAAATACTCTTGTGAGTATAAAAACAAAAGGAAAATGTGCCTTCTCTCATGGAATGTTGTGTTTAATTTCTGTTTCAGTAATGTTACATTTAATTTATTTTGTGCTAAAATCACAGTTCTTTTGTCATGTTTTCTTAGTGTTTGACATGTGATTATATAGATACTAAATGGAAGAAGTAAAGTGCCATCGTCTACTGAAACAGCTGGTATCTTCATCTGCTGCAAAATGAAGTAATACTGCCTCATCCCAGATTTATTGTAAACATAATAGAAAGCCAGCTAGCTACCAAACAGACTCAGGAGAAGAGGATGCTTGGTGAGTTTGTTATGTTAAAAGAAAAAAAAGGGCCTTGTAAGATAACCAACAGTATTGATGGCACAAATTCACGGGGACCGGAATGCCAAGAAAGCTGGTCCTGTGGAGTCCCTCGCTCGCTGATGGGACCAGCTACATGTTATGGTCTTGCTGAAAACCTAATTCATTAAATCGGACCATCTTCTTCCATTTCTCCATATTCCACTTGTTTTTTGTGTTTTAGCAATTTGTGCTACAGTAGTTATTCTCTTGGATTGGAGTAACCAAGCTAGCCTTCATTCCCCTGGCACATTTAATGAGCACTGGACGCACTGTATCATTGGTAGTCCTTAGTTGGACCACTTTGTGTAGATCCGAACCTCTGCATATCAGGAACACCCTACAAAATGTGGAGAGGCTCTGACCCTAACTCTTTTCGCTTTTAGAATCATTTGGATAATTTGAATCCTTGAATTACGCCGTTTTCTTGTTATTTCAAACTTACACCTTCAAAGATTTGATGGTCAATGAGATGCCGAAATGTTAACATTAGCACCATATCTTTTGCACTTGATTGGCTCAGTTAAAATCTGAATAGAATTTGCATGCTAATTTTGGCGTCTTGTTGACCATCTCTAGTCATATGCTGCCTATTCATCCCACCCCTTGATAGAAGTTGTTTTATCAAGTTAATCATTGTTGGTTACTTTGCCTGTCAGTGGTGGTCCTGTCTTGACTGATATGTGTTAATATTATTCAGATACATCAATTAAGGGTAAATTTACACTGTCATTTGCAAGCGACCAGAAAACAACCTTGCTTTATGTTGAAAGTGAATGCGGTCTTTAACCCTCTGGGATTTTGGCCCGAGTTAACTTGGGCTGAGTTTCATGCATCATGAGACTCGGCCCCAGTTAACTAGAGGGAGACTCACCTGTCCGCCGGATTCCCTGTATGCCGATGCTTCCGGGTCTTCCCCTGATCGCGTCAAGAGGGCGGGGATAGAGGGGCATCGCCTTTTTTCAGCATAACTCCAGCATCTCCAGTGACGCCAGAGTAATGCACAGGACCTCCGGCCAGGCAGGAAATCACGGCAAAGCATATTGTGCTCTGCCGTGATTATAGAAAAACCATGCCACGCGCGCAACGCCCAGAAGGTTAAAGAACAGATAAATTACAATTTCCGTTTTGGCTTTTTAACTCCCTCTGTCGCGTTCAGAAGGTCGTTTGGTCGTTAGACGACCCCATTGACTTCAATGGTGAATCTCTTAAATGGACTACAACACTTTGCAAAGCTTTTTTCACTCCTCTTTAAAAAAAAAATGACCTGGGAGTGGCTATCCCTCCTTTTCAGGCACCCTGCATGGTCAGGTGACCTTTGTAGCCCCTCCTGTGGCTGCTTGAATGCACACCCCACTCCAGACATTTTTCAGGCTTTAAAGCCAGAGTACATTATGTAGAAACTTCTTTTCTTAAAAGCGTTGTTAATGCTTTCTGCACATGTGAAGCTTTAAACATGTCGTTTAAGTAACTACAGTGTAAATTTACCCTAAAGCACATATATTTTTAAGGTGGCATCCGTGTATAATATGAGGGATCACTCGCCTACTAGAGAATGTTTTACTTGTAATTTTATGTTTAAGTTGAGTGTTTCTTGTTTTTAATAGAAGCAAGTAATAAATTGTACAATATTCAAATAAAAACTTGAAACAAACCTAGTTTGCTTAAAATTATTAGACATTGAAATACATTTCTGTTCTCCCATAGAAAATGTGGTTAACATGAGTTGCCGTCATCCTAAACCAGCCATGGGCAAACTAAGGAGCGGGGGCCAAAAGCGGCCCTTTAGTCTTTTAATTTGGTGTGAAATGCTCTAGCTCCCCTCTGCTCATTCCCTGGAGATGATGCTTAGAGGATAATTGTTCGGGTCTCCTAATGGCTGTAGTTTGCCTGCAATAGAATATTTATGGTTACTATTAAAAGCCTCTATTTATTAATATTCTTTTATATATATTTTCTTTCTTTAGTCTGGGTTACGGAAACTTAGTCTGGGTTACGGAAACTTAGTCTGGGTTACGGAAACTTAAGCTAGCCATACACAGTCGGATTCCATGGCCGATCGATCACCTATCCGATCGATTCCGGCGATCTCAGCGGGAATCGGAGGTCCGATCGAACGGCCAATTAAGTGTGTCCGATCGCTGCATACCACCTTGTCCCACGGATTCCTGGACGATTCCATGTCCGATCGCTTACTTCCCAAATGGCAACTCCCCCTAATGCTTTCTGAATCGGATCAGAAAGACCAACATGTTGGTTCTCTGTCGGATCCGATTCTGGGCCCCTGATCAAACGGACGTGATCGATCGGACAAGGTGGGCTGCACGCGATTCCGGCACGATCGTTTGGCGTGCACGCTCCCGGAATCGATCGTCCCGGAATCCGCTGGGAATCCGACACGTGTATGGGGGCCTTTAGGACAGCTATGCTGGGCAGACCTTACAGGCTCTTGCCCAAAAACATTATGGCCCACGGAAAAGGTGCCCATACACGCATAGATATGGGCTAGATTGATGGCTACTTTGAGCGCCGCGGGTCTCCATCCAAAGCAGAAGTTCTGCGGCTGGCTTCTGGAGAGGCGTGGGGGAGCTCTCACATCGGTTGCACCGGGTCCGCAAATGGGAATTCGAGTGACATCACACTGTGATTTGATCGCGGGTCTATTGCAAGTCAATCTACACATGTATGCCCAGCTTAAGTCACCCCTGTCTTAAATCGATGGGTTCCTTTCCTTAGCCCTGTAGACATGCTCCATGGTACAATTGAATGCAAATCTATGGAAACCTGTCAGATACTTGTACAAAAGACTGACATTATTCAACATAACTGATAACTGCACTTTAAAATTTATGCTTGATTTAAAAGGAATAAGTTATCAAAGGATCGACAATGGATTGAGCCTCGTATGCGCCTGACTTTACTCTAAATAGAGAACTTCATGTGATCACTGACAACTGAGGTAAGTTTATTCAAAATCAACAGTGATTGCCACTTCTACCTGAAGATGGGCCACCTTTGTAAAGGGCATGGTACTGAAAATGTAAGATACAATTACAGTATTAAAACATGTATCACATCTGGTATCGTATTCTATTTTCAATAATTGTTGTCCGCATAAATAAATAAAAGCAGGGAATTTACTTAATATGTGTCCTGGATAAATCCCTTTTATGAGCATGTACTTAAGAGAGAAAGTGGTCTTTAAAATGGTTGTTTATTGTCTGCCTGTGTCTAGTATGCAGGTGTCCTTTCTGCTTCTCTTTAGGACTTCTTCTTTTGTTGCCTGCTTGGCAAGAACACCTTTTGCCCTAGGGCGACAACACTCACATTATATAAAATACATATACACACACAGTAATGTGTACAGTACATTGTACTTTGCCGTGATTACCCACCCTCCTCTCTACACATCGCTGGCGATCGTCAGGCCTGCAGCGATGCAGAATTGCTGTGGGCTCACAGATCCTGACTTGGGCACAGTTTGTTTTATGAATGAACTCAAGGCTGGGGTAAGGCTGTTGGAAAATCATGTTACCGACCATCCATCTGAATTAAGCTAGCCACACATGGTGCAATTTTTCATTCAATCGAGGTTCGATTAGATTTTGTAGTTCGATCCAAAAAATTGAACCTCGATTTTAATTTAATCGATGTACACAACATGGGGAGTACGATTATTGTTAAATTTCGACTGAAAAGTTAATCAAAGTAATCCAAAATCGTCGATTGAATTCCTCTTACGATTTTAGTTTCAATTGGAAGTAGCCAATAAAATCGAGAGGCAAAAAAAAGTCAACCAATCGAGAAAAGATTTCCAACCTGTCCGATCACCTTTCAATCGACGATTTTACAAAAATCGTTCAATGATGGTCGATTGTACTATGTGGGCAGTACATCGATTAACGTTCAATCGATCGTTTTTTTCATCGAAAATCGTCGATTGAACGGTAAAATCGAACCATGTGTGGCTAGCTTTAAGCCCCATATACACCTTTAGATCAATCCATACAATCTCCATTAGATCTACCAACAACTGTGTAGTAAAGTTGCCTCCCTGATAGAATGCATAGCGATTGGAAGGATAAGAAAGGTCCTCATATTACATGGTTTTGGTAGAAGAAAATTTGATTGTAAATAAATTGTATGGAAAGATTGTAAGGTGTATGGGGGGCTTAAGGCCTAGTCTCTGGGTGTGAACAGAAATGTCACTTTTTGGTCACGTTAACACCTTTTTTATTACTCTGGACAATTCGGTTCTTTGACAATAAAAGCCATGCATTTTTTATTCATCCAGTGTATTTTCATTGGATGCCTTAACATGCGCTCACTCAGGTCAACAGGATTGCCATGTTAAAGGTTTTGAGTATGAGTGTATAATCGCAGATGTATATCTATATAAAAGCAGCTTTGACCTAAAGACTGGTGGTTGTGGCAGGACATTTGTATTGGAAAAAAACACCCCTTATTCAGGACATTAGTTCAGTATTCCATTAGCACAAACCACCCATGAAAGCCAGAACCTCAGTGCTGCAAGGTAATAACACTGCTGAGCCACAACATTGTCTGATGCTGTAACAGTCAGAAATAGTCTGTGGAAGTAAATGTTTCATCTGGACGGTTTTCTCTTTGTAATTGTACCGTGCAGATCTCCTGAACTGTATATGACCCGTTGGGTTTTGGTGGTTATACTATGTAAGGAGCAGGTTTATTTCCATGGTCTGCCCTTCCGTGCTACTTGTCAGCAATGGAGAGATGAAGCGCTGGCGGTTTCACTCATCATAGTAAATTACAGATCCCGTCTCAGTGGCTGTCTGTGAAGAATCCTGGTGCTGATGGTATCATGTGTACACCGGCCCATGAATGGGTCAATTCACTGCGGTCCATATAACAGACTCAAATCTCCTGCCTTAAGCTCTCCATACACCTTAAGATCAATCCATACAATCTCCATTAGATCTACCAACAACTATGTAGTGCCGGGTCCTCCCTGATAGAATACATAGTGATTGGAAGGTATATATCACTGCTATGTAGTGCCGGGTCCTCCCTGATAGAATACATAGTGATTGGAAGGTATATATCACTGCTATGTAGCGCCGGATCCTCCCTGAGAGAATACATAGTGATTGGAAGGATTAGAAAGCTCCTCATATTACATGGTTTTGGTAGAACAAAATTTGATTGTACAAAAATTGTATGGAAAGATTGTAAGGTGTATGGGGGCCTTTAGTCTGCAACACTGGGCTAGGATTCTCTCTATAAAAATTTATACAACTATATGTATGAAAAAGAGAGCGTAGACGTATACCTTTTCAACTGGCAACATCAAACATTGCCTAAGTAAAAATGTTGGTGTACTGTGCAAGTTGGGCCTCAGAAGTTGCTGTTGTTTTTTTTGTTTTTTTCAGCAGCATAGACTATGTGTGTTAAAGCCACGTGACTGACAGCAGCAGTTTAAAGAGGAAACCTATGCATTTTAATGGTGTGTTATTAGAGACTTCTAGCATTGGTTAGCCCTTAAACTGAATAAGCTAGGCTGGTCCGTCATGCACAAATAAGCAATAGTGTTTTTCTTACAATCCAAATGATCTCTAATACTTTGGTCATCCTGTAAATCTCTGATCAGACTCATAGACAGCATTCACTGGTAATCTGTTTTCATGCATTATTCATTAAGATATTGAATACATTGCAGGACAGACATGCAAAGTCACCAGGCAATATTGAAATAATAATCCCATGTTCAGAAAATGTTCCTGGTGCGATCATTAGATTTTAGTAGGACTGAAACATTGACATATTCACTTAATGTTTTATAGATAGACAAAAAAAGTTACTAATATCTGCAGTCAAATTGGTCTGTTGTGAGGGGGACTGAAAATAAAAATCTATGCAATATTCAATATTTAAGGGATAACTTTGCTTGATCATAGTTATCTCATGTTATTACCACAGCAGCCCCCCAGTTTTATACGTGCTTCTCCATACTGAATGCCATCTACCCTGTGCACAACACTTCCACAACATCCACTTTTTCTCCACATAGAAAGATATCAATGGACCAACTGGAGAATTTCTAGCAGTGGTTGTTTAGATACCTGTGGAACGCACAGGCATGGAACATAACTGACAAAAGCTTGTCCTCGTACATGAATGAGGTGTCAGGCAGTTCAGTACGTCTAGGCCTAATCATTCATATGGGTGGAAAGTGGATGGACATCTACAGTACGGGCCAAAAGTTAGGACACACCTTCTCATTCAATGTGTTTTCTTTATTTAATGACCATTTACATTGGTAGATTCTCACTGAAGGCATCAAAACTATGAATGCACATACGTGGAGTTATGTACTTTAAAGACAAGCTGGGTCTGTTGCTCTGTCCTCCGACTCACAATCCTTTGATTTAAAAAAAATAAATAATCTTTTCTCTACACTTAATCAAGTGGTCATATTTTCTATGAAGAATGGCCAACCTCCTGAAGGAGAATATAATTATAATGTAGTTTTGGAAGGAGGTTTTTGTGGTTTGGACAAGAGCGCAAACCAACCAAAATTACAGGAAGACCCAGACTGCTGTCATCTTTGGCGCCTCGTGTACTTACTACTGACAGTTTGTGATGCAGACTGGAAGCTGCCGGGCAGAGTCTGCTCTGGTTACTGGGAAAGAATATTCCAATAGGTTCCTGATACTAATCCAGCCAATGATGGTACCGGACACAGTTCTGTACCAGGATTTTATAGCCGTAATTAATGTCCATGGTCCCTACCACAGCTCCCAGCACTTCAGCTCTATCCAACTATAACAAGTGGTGGGAAGCCACACTTAGTATGAGTAATGACTGAAAAACTTTAATTATGAACATTGTTTAGTGTCTGAAGGATCTCATCTATCCAGGCCATGGTATAGCTTGCAGTCACATTCATATAAACTTGTTTTCCAGGCTTCAGCTTTGGGAGTATTGGGAACGTACCCAGCATTATAGAGTGGACCCTTGACTATCAAACTTAATTCGTTCCGAAGGGCTGGTAGGAAATAATGGAAGCAACAATAATCCATTCTGGACCTCCAAAATTGCCACTTACTTTACTTTTTCATAATAAAATAGATGTAAAATATGTGTAACATATAATAAACACCAATAACATTCCTACTTTTATAGCAAATAAAGTTACCACAAGCCTACCAGAAAATGTCAATTTAAGACTGTACTCACCATTTAAGTTGACATCTCTTTTTTTCTGCTCTATTGTAATTATCTCTTCCTTTCCATTTGTCCGACCTTTTTGAGGGCCATTATGCACTGATGGTCCTTCGCACAGGGGCAAATTCCAAGACACCTCTGGGATCTTTGGGTGCAACCCCAAGGCAATAGCGTTTGTACTGGCATTGACATTTCCGCCACAGGAGGGCGCCTTGGAACCATACTGTACACTAACCTCTGGATGGAAATCTGGTTGTAAATTGAAACTTTGGTCATATATCGAAATAAAAACTTTGTGTCGTAGCTTGAGCCAGTTACATCTCAAGGTCCACTGTTTCTAGAAGAGAGTTCTTTCAGCTTTCCCAGTTCTTGCTAACATCCACAGAGGAGCATTCTACTGGTACTAAATTAGGGTAAGTTCACAAGTGCAGTGAGTGAGTGTTGCCACTTCCTCACCACACCTAACCACGTTTGCTGTCAAGATGCTTCAAACACCATTTAGACAGCATTCGCCTAAAGATTATAAATGAACGTGGTTTGCAAGCATGCAAGGACTGCTCTTCAAAGCCATCAGGCTGAGCAAAGGAGGTGCAGCCCAGCTAACCGACCCTCCCAACTAAGCTTTAATGCAGTGGTGGGCAACTTGTGTGTGTTGTGCCTCATAGATATCATCATATGCTTTGATTCCTAGGTTATGTGCCCCTGTTCTGAGGTTATGTGCCCCAATATATATTATACAAACATCGCCCGTTGATGGAATAATGGGAAAATAGGCACTCACCTGTCTGCTGATCCCCCGCCAACACGAGAGAAGAGACGAGAACCTTGCTCAGATGCCATCTGGGGTGCTAATTGGCTTTTATGTATGCCTATCACATAAGTTTATTGCCTCTCCCCCTCTTTCCACTATACGTGAGGTGAGTTCCTATGCAATAACAGTTAGGGTTCAGGGGCCTCAAGTGGAGGACCAAGGGGGGTCGCCAAAGAATGCCAAAGGGCCACAGGTTGGGCACCTGGGCTTTAATGTGTTTGTGCTATGTTTTTGGCTGTACGTGATGGGCATATTGCTGGCACTCAGTAGAACTGGTTCGAAAGAGGGTTAGAATTTGCTTCCAAATTTGCCTTCCAGCTCGGGGGTTCCGGATACCATTGCCCACAAATGGCCTTTTCTGTAGGTTCTCGTGTTGGCATAGGTCACCTACAGGGGAGTCTTCATGTTATAGGGCAGAAATATGTTGGATAAATGGAGGGGCATTTAAGGGCCATGTTAAAGGAGGGGCATTGGCTTTCCAGCCCACTTATGAGGCAGTACACTGCCAGGTTTTCCCATAACGTGCCGTAAGCTAGGCATACCCTGTTTGATTTTTCCATTTGATCGACTTAAAATTACTTGTTTTAAGTTGACCATTTTAGCTGAATCGATTCCTTTTTAGCTGAATGGATTGACCAAAAATTATCCAAATGGTGATAAACCTTTTGGACTATTGATTCAGGTAAAAAGGAATCGATTTTAAATAATAAACAATCAACTTTAAATATTATTTTAAGTGGGTCGAAGTGAAAATCCAACTGTGTATGCCTAGTTTAAGAGAACACACTGTCCTTCAATAATCCTTAAAGCTCCTGGCACAGGGGGGCTGTCATACTGACAGCAGAGGTTTGTCTCTGTAGGACTGAGCTTTCTGTTATACAGTGCGCGTTCGGATGCGGTTAAGGGTGCGGTTGTGAACGCATCCGCATCCCAAAAACGCATCCATAGGAAACCATTGGATGCGTTTCAAAATGCGCGAAAACGCGCAAAAATGCATGTCATAGCAGACGCGGATGCAGATTCGGGGCGCGTTTGGAAAAAAATCGCGCGAAAACTATGCCATGCGTTTTAGCGGTTACAACCGCACAGGAATGCAACCGCACAGGAATGCAAGAGTGGAAACAAGCCCTAACTCTAGTCTGAGTATACAGTGCCGTTAAAAATCCCACAGTCCCTCTATCCTCACCATTGGATGGGACAAAATTTTCGTATTTTGTTCTAAAAGTAGCAGATGCCATGTCAGTTAGACATCTACTCAATCATTGGTCTCTGGAAGGTATCTGCTCACCCTAAAGCTAGGTAGAGACATGTCAACTTTTTCAAATGCTATTTAAAGCGGACCTACCACCCGGGAGGTCACTCAACATTATCAGCTCAGCCGATATTGCTGACATACTTAATTCTAAAAAAATAATCTTATTCTGACAGCTGGAGTGGAGCTTGTTACAAGTTCTCCGCTACCACTGCATTACGTGGCGCCTAGGCAGCTGATCCCCCTTTTCACACCCCCCTCCCCCACAAGTCTGCAGCTCCGATAGAGAAGAGACAGGAGGTGGAGTGGAGGGGGGAGGGGAGAGGGGGGCGGCAGTGAGGGCGGGAGTCTGCAGGTCTCCAGGAGCTAAGATACAGGCATGAGAACTGCAAGCAAGTGAAGTGAGTATAGTGTGGGGTATTTTTGTGTAGCAGTTTCCCAGCATCTGAACTGCTGACAGGTGAGTATTGTGTCTGTTTAATGTATGTCTGTTTTTTAAATCTGAGTTTAAAACAACTTTAAATATTGACTGTCCATCGAATTTCCATCCAAGTAGTCACAGATTAGGTGATAAGTCTGCCAAGAGTGAAGAGGAAAAATAGCTAATGGCACCTTGCAATTAACACAGTGGACCACAGGTGGACAGGGCCTTTCCTTCTTTGAGGACAATAATGATGTCATAAACATGTTGGTTTTAAAATAAAATGCCCAATTTGTCAATCAGGACAGGTTCTCTTTTAAAAAAAAAGTCAGAAACTTGAAAAAGTTGTGCTACTTAAACATATGAAAAACATTGGCGGTGTTCTAGTTTCATAATGCACGGCAAAATCAGATTGTGATTACTTGGTAATTATGAATATACGCAGGGGACACAATTCCTTCATGGGTTCACATCTACATAATTCTTTGTTCCATGAAACAATGAGAAACCACTTGAGACGGGCCTGGTTTATGTTCTGTCGTCTGGATATTCATGTTCTCCACTTTGTTATCTCTAGCCGGCCCTACAAACCCTTGATGGGATTATCTGCTGGAGGACAATGAGTATAAACAACATACAAAACACGCCATTTGATCTCCGGATGAGAAAACATCTAAAGTGGAGAGGTTACATTGTATCACTGGGCGGATGCACTGCGCAGAGCTGCTCTGACTTTCACTGAATGTTATAACTCCCATCGCCCGACTTCTGGAAGAAAACATCAATGTACGATAAAGTCTCATTAATGTTTATTTATAAAGCAGCAACTTATTACACAGCGCGTAAGAGTAGAGATGCAACCCAAGCAACCACACAGGTACAGACTATGACACAGGAGGAAAAGAGGACACTGCCTAAGGCTATGATTCCACTATAATTCGGGACCAGAGGGCTAAGCGTATTGCTTGGCAGGAGGTCACGACAGAGCACATAGACTTACCTGCTGCTGTGTCTTCACTGTGCCGAGCCGTTCTACCGATGCAAGGCTGAACATAGTTGAGCACGTTGAGCCTCTGCATCTGCGGATGTCTTACCACAGCATTTGCCGAGCAGGTAAAGTGCATGTGCTACGTCGGGATCCCCGCCAAGCAATACGCAGATAGCAGAGGGGGTCCCAGCGTATAGTGGAAACAAACCCTAAGAGGTTGGGAAATAGAGTATACAGTAGGTAGAAGAGATGGAATTAGCAGGGCGGTGATATCAGAAAAGAGAAGATGGTGTTAACAAGTGTTAAAAGTCAGAGCAAGTCTAATGGGGCGAGGGAGAGAGTTCCAGAGAGTAGGGGGGGGGGGCTAGAGAACTATATACATAAAGTTATATATATTTTACATACAGCTATTTTTACTAATTAAAGTACTAGGATGTATTATTGTATCCAGGGTGCACACAAGTGGTACTCTGGTACTCATAATGCTCCAAAAACTAGCTTCGCGCACCTGCATTATTGTTACAAAGCTCATATGTGTACTAACAACTTGGAGGCACTCTGGGCGGCCACAGCTAAATGTTACATGTATACAATGTCACTTGGATAACTGCAGGGATATATGAATTACTATGAAAGGTTGCAGTTAGGGGAGTGAAATTGGGAATGTTAATGATAATCCCCCCAAAAAAAGATCAGACTAATCCCTTCTCTTATTGATGACCTGAGCCCTATAGTCAGTGGTACTCTGGTACTAGAAAAGGGACAAAACCTAGCTCTGCGTACCTGCATTATTGTTACAAAGCTCATATGCGTGCTAACAACTTGGAGGCACTCCGTGTCTTGGCGGCCGCAGCTAAATGTATACAATTTGTCACTTGGATACTAATCCAAAAAAAAAAGTTGGAATCCTAAAGCGTGTTGGAGATCTGGGGATGAAAGTTAGAGTAGGCATATGTAAGGGTAAAATCTGACAAGAGAAAAGCACTGTGTGACAGCTGGAATATGACTATGAAAGTTTGACATTTGGACTGCTGGTAGTCTCAGTTGTTAGTTTCTAACCCAGAAATTTTCAAGGTTGTACTACTGAGGTATGAACATCTTGTACTGTGAGAGTTACATTTGACCCAAAGCCAGCTGGTGACCTGTGGATGGAACAGGGAGGTCCATCTGCAGCAGAACCTACCATGCAGGAGGCTGACGCAGAGGACAGTGAGGAAGACCACCCTACATATGGGGTGAGTACCAAACAACATCTCCTGGTACTCATCTGAGGAGCTCTCTAAAAAAGTTATGTGCACCCCTGATTATATCATTTGATCAATAATCATGCTGACTTATGCTAGCCATACACACCCCGATGGGTGCAGGCAGACCAGTCCCGATCTGCACCGGGATGCAAACGTGATGATGTCATCACGTTTGCACCCTGGTGCATTATGGGGCCCCTTCAGTCGGCCGGCACCTTTTGAGTGCCGGCATTAGCTTCAATGAATACGCCGGTCTTCATTGAAGTTAATGCCCTCGGCTCCCATCGGCCAGAGATTATCGGACATGTCCGTTCTCTGGCCGGCCAAGCAGTGGGGCGACATGTGGGCACATGACGATTAGCAGCCGATTTTTAACCTGACCGACGGTGCGAGCGCGCACGCCCATCGGTCAGGTTAAGAATCGGCCGCTTATCGGCATGTGTATGGCTAGCATTAACTTTAAACAGTCACTAAAAGTTACTATAAGATATGTATAACAATGTTATGTGATACCATAAATACCCAAAGATATCATTTTGTATTCAACAGACTTTTCTACAAACAAATAATTCATCCTGAAGAGGTGGCCATTAAGACCATGAAACAAGTTGATGTTGATTTTAGTTATTTTAATCTAAGAATGAAGCACATATATATAGTATATACAGAAGCCAACGCTCTTACTGTTCCCTCCTCTATAAAAAAAAAAAAAACTACAGAAAACTTTGTTTTGTTTAGAAATAGTTTAAACACTTTTCATGAGCGAGAAAGTGAAGATGCAGATTGATAATAATGATATAAACAAAGTAAACGTATAGTTTTCCTGGGATACGGGAGCACCTCGGCCTCATCAGCACCATCGGGATCTTGGACTGAGCAGGTTGCAGTATAAGTAAATTCCTATTTTCTAAAGAAGATTCACTCGCTTGAAACTCTGAATATATATTTCTGAGACTAAATGGGATTTATTTAGCAATTGATGAGAAATCCTCTTTTCTCACATGTCTTGCAGAGACAGCGGCGTATAACCCTCATCCCCGAAGAGACCCAATCAAATCCTCTTACTGTCCGGTTACCATCAGAGAACATTCCCCTCCTAATCCTGCCATTCAGTACTTATGTGAAGAACAGCAGGACTGCTGGCAAATCCACTCGCCATTGTCACAGACGGCCAAGCGCATTGCATCATGGGATATAATCAAGATGGATCAGATGCACTGTGAAGGCCAAGTGGGTTTTGCCAACACTCTTGCTTAAACTAAATATGGATTAGATTGCACCCCGCTAGCACAGAGTGTGCTTTGTGTTTCTTTGTTATGCGGTGCACAGACCATGCTCTCCATCTTTGTAAAAAGAACCAGACACTATATCCTTTGTTTTGTCTTAGAGAAAAAAAAAGTTTGTGTATGATGTGGAATGTGCTGCAGGTAGTAATCTTCAGTCACAAGAAATGACATGGTGGGGGGGGGGG
>CM070033.1:28114477-28128957 GCA_036250615.1 Ptychadena robeensis
ATCTATCTATCTATCTATCTATCTATCTATCTATCTATCTATCTATCTATCTATCCACACCACAGGGGAAGATAGCAGTCACATACTATGAGGCTGAAGGTTTATATGTACGTTTGCTCAGCCCCAGACACACTGCCAGCATGAATCTCTCCATATGAATAAAGGGTTGCCAGGGATGCACAGAGAGGCTGGAGGAATTAGTAGAAGTGGACTATACTATTTACAATAGGAGGGGTTGGGGCAAACCAAAAACTGTGCTGCAGCTGTCACACTGACATTGCAGCTGTGGTTGTTGAAATAAGTCATCCCTTCTATCCAATAGAAAATAAAATTTAAAAAAATGGCTGTGTTTGGAAAGTTTTGTGCTGTGGCGTCACTCCTCCGGGTGTGAAATGGTGCCATCCCGTGCGGCTCACCCCCTCTGCCCAGTGTCTCTGCAGGTAAAGATAAAAGATCAGCAATAAACTTAAAATGATTTGTCTTTAATCACTTTAAAGCTGTAGCTTTGCAAGGATTGAATTTACATAAATGCTGTGAAATAACAATGTCCTCCCATACAAGCTGCTGGTTATTAAACCACCTTGTCATCCAACAGCCGTGGGTCTCACACCAACACTCTGGAACCAATCAGTGTGTATTTTGAATCCATGGTTATTAAAATGTTGTTAGAGACGAGCATTGTATCCACCCAAAGCCAAAAACATATTTCATTCCAAATTCTAAAATGTAAGTAAATAGTTTTCAGATGACATTCAATTGACATTACTGAATTTCGTTGTGCTTTCAATAAGACTTGTTGGGAAATCCTCACACACATTTGAGTTTTGTGGCCTCGGAGATGGATTCTACCTTGTAAGGAAATGTGATGTAAAAGAAAATCCTTGCATTCAGTAAATCACTCTGAATGGGATAAAGTGTTTAGGATACATTTCAAGTGCCTGTTGCTGGGATATGTTACAAATACCACAGGTAATCCTCTGCTTTCTTAAGCCATTGAAAAGATATAAAGTTCAAGTTCACAATGTTTATGTGTTTAAGGAAAGCAGACAAAAGTTACTCTTATAAAACCACACTTAACCAAGGTGTAAATCTTACATTGGAGAATTTACAATCCCTAATACCTTGTAAAACACAGAACTTCTTACTTATTTGTAACAATAAATGTGGGTTACAGATTTATTGGAGTCTGAGTCAGATTTGTGAACAAAGGGAAAAAAAGAACAGAAAAAGAATGTAGCTTATGTGAGAGGAAGAAACATAATTAACATGGAGGTGGTGACAAAACAGCAGCAAAACACCATAGAGATATGATGACTAAAGACTGTCCCAAAGGGACTTGGAGGTGACTTAAGAATTGGACCAAAGGGACACGGAGGTGTCTGAAATATTGGACCAAAGGCACTTGGAGGTGACTGAAGAATTGGACCATTGGGACATGGAGGTGACTGAAGAATTGGACCATTGGGACATGGAGGTGACTGAAGAAGTGGGCCAAAGGCACATAAGGGTGAATGAAGAATTGGACCAAAGGGACAAAGGGACATGGAGGTGACTGAAAAACTGGACCAAAGGGACATGGAGGTGACTGAAAAACTGGACCAAAGGGACATGGAGGTGACTGAAAAACTGGACCAAAGGGACATGGATGTGACTGAAAAACAGGACCAAAGGGACATGGATATGACTGAAAAACTGGACCAAAGGGACATGGATATGACTGAAAAACTGGACCAAAGGAACATGGAGGTGACTGAAGAACTAGACCAAAGAGACATGGAGGTGACTGAAAAACTGGACCAAAGTGATATGGAGGTGACTGAAAAACTGGGCCAGAGGGACATGGAGGCGACTGAAAAACTGAGGTGACTGAAAGACTGGACCAAAGGGACATGAGGTGACTGAAAAACTGGTCCAAAGGGACATGGAGGTGACTGATGAACTGGTCCAAAGAGACATGGAGGTGACTGAAGAACTGGACCAAAGGGACATGGAGGTGACTGAAAAACTTGGCCAAAGGGACATGGAAGTGACTGAAAAATTGTGCCAAATGGACATGGAGGTGAATAAATAACTGGACCGAAGGGACATGGAGACGAATGAAGAAGTGGGCCAATGGCACATGGCAGTGACTAAAGAACTCGACCAAAGGGACATGGAGGTGAATGAAGAAGTGGGACATGGAGGTGAATGAGTGGAGGGTATGGAGGTGTACAAGAGCTGTATCAAACGGAGGCGATAAGAAAACTGGACCATGAGGCATGAGGGTGACAGGAGCATTAGACAAAAAGGACATAGAGGTTACATAAATCTGTACCAAAGGAACAGAAGGATGACGGAAACATTGAACTAAAGGGACACGGAGGTAACAGGATAAATGGCACAAAGAAAGAACTTAACCAAAGAAATGTGCAGGTGATTCAAAAGGGACAAGGAGGTGACAAAATACCTGGACATAAGAAACATACGGATGATAATAGGTAAACTGGATCAAAGGGACATGGAGGCAATTGGAAAATCGGACCACAGGGACATAAGGGTGACAGGATAGCTGGACAAAGGGGACATGGAGTTGACAGAACATCTGCACCCAAGGGATATAAGGGTGACTGGAACATTGGACCAAAGGGACATAGAAGTTGAAGTGGAGATAACAGAATAACTGGCCCGAAAGGACAAGGAGGTGAGAAAAGAACTGAACCAAAGAAATGTGCCGGTGATAGGGAAACTGAACAAAAGGGACATGAATGCAACAAAATAACTGGACTAATGAAATATAAGGATAATATGTAAACTGGACCAAAAGGGACATGAAGGTGACAGAAGAATTCAACCAAAGGTACTGGACCGTAGACACAGGATTGACCATAAAACTGGTCACATGGAGGTTACAGGAAATATGGGACCCAATGGACATGGAAATGATAAGACCTAATATTTATTGAGGTTGAACTATAAACCAAACAGGAAACAGAGCAGACAAGGTTCAACATTTTGAAAGTAATGACCAAAGTAGACCTGAAGAGCCATGGAGATCACAAGAAAATAGTGCCACAAGAAAATTAAGGTGTCAGGAAGACTTCAGGAAAAATTTAAGAAGTCACAGGATTACCAGAGCAAAGGGATGTGGAGATGCCAAAAGAACCTGAGAAAAAGACAGAAATTTTGACTGGGGTGACATGAAGGTAATGGGAAAACTAGAGCAAAAGAATGAGGGCGTGACAAACAAACGAGAGTAAATTACAGCAAAAAATAAATGACACATGCCAAAAGAAATGAAAAATCTGAAAGCCAGAATCCAACTTTCAGTAAATTCATGTAGCAGAGCCTTAGGCCATGCATCCACGAGGTCCTATTGTTTACATGTGTCTATAGATGTTCAGGATAGCAACAGACTTTAGTGTATTGTCAGTATCAAAAAGACAGCTATGACAGAAGATCCATGTGTATATCAAAGTCTGTGGCTGAAGAACAGGGTTGCACACATTTGACCCATAAGCTAACCTGTGCTCCTGTATTGTTTGTTTGACCTACTTGCACTTGCCACCAAACACAACTGACTTTTAAACAAGTTTTTCCAAGTATCTGGATAAGTGAAATTATCAAAAAAAGTGTGTAATTCAACCTGCGGATTATTAGACAACCTTCTCATCCTTCACCAATCAGTAAAGCTGGTTGCCTATGTGACCGAGTTAATTGCAAAGTCCCTGAACATGAGATCATCATCAAATTGTAATGTTCCCAACAACACTTCTTCATCTCCAGCCATTTTGGTGATGATACCATGTTCAGGGGCTTAACAATTAACTCTACCAATCAGCATGTATTAAGGAGGCCATACACGGGTCAGATTTTCAATCAAGCAACTTAAAACGATCAATTTTTAAGTCGGTATAAAATTGTATGTCGATTGTATCATGCCCCATATGTAATACAAGATTTTTGATCGATTTTTGTTTCAATCGACATAACAATCGATCCAAAATAGTCCGATTGAAATTTCAATCAGAAGTGAGGTAGAATAGGTAGAAAAAAAAATCGATCAAAAATTGGTTGACCACACTTGGTTCTCAAAATACCGAACCAATTTTTAATCGACCGATCAAAATTTACCATCCAGTCCGATCAAAAAACGACTGAATTTTCACTCAATTTTGATCGGATTAAGTCGATTTAACCAGGTGGGCAAAACTCAATTCTCAATCAATCGACTAAAAAATTGATCGTTTTAAGTCGATTGATTGAAAATCTGACCCGTGTATGGGCTGCTTTAGTATGTACTTGGTCTCCATGGCATTATGTTGTTGGAGATACGCTTGCCTATACTTCGTTTCAGCATTAGAATAGATATTTGCTTCGAATGCAGTGGCTGCAGTTCTAATATCAAGGTTGTCCAACTCCAGTCTTTAAACCAAGTACAGGTTACATTTTGGCATTGACAGTCATTTCTTGACTCTTAAGAGCACAGCAGCTCAGGGGTTTAGAACTTTGTACATGCAGCACTACTGTCCTAGGTTTGAATCTCATCTGGGCAATATCTGCAAAAAGTTTGCATGTTCTCCCCGTGTCTGGGTGGATTTCCTCCAGGTACTTCAGTTTCCTCCCTCATTCCAGACATGTTAATAGATCAGACATGCTGATAGGTTTATTGATTTTCCCCAAAAAGATTCTCCTGTTAGTCACACATTTCTTCCACATATGACTGTGTTAGTTACATATACATGACTATGGTAGGGACATTAGATTGTGAGCTCCTCTGAGAGACCGTTAGTGATATGACTACTGTATATATGCTCTGTACATCACTGCGTAATATGTCGCTGAAATATAAATAAAGATAATAAAAATGAATAAATATAATCGTTCATTTTCATCAAGATATGTACTGAAAAGGTGTGCGGATCTGGCCCTTGGGGCTTGGAGTTGGACAACTGAGTGTAGGAAGCATTGGTTGAAAATTTAAGCTGCCCAATGCATCATGTCCCGCATATCATGGCTGGAACGTCCTATTCAGATACAATTTTCTGGAGAACATTATCACACTACTCTACACACCCTATATTTTTTTCCACTGACCTATAACTCATTAGCTATAATTCCAATAGTGAGTTCTGCAAGTTAACCTCTGCTTAAACAGAACCGGATTTCAGAAGTGGTTTGAACAGTCCAACAGATACAGTGCACTTTAAGACACATATTTCCTCATTATTCCTGAGCCACCCTTCCCTTTGGGGGTTGTTTACATCAAGTGCCGCAAGTCTTCACTGTCCCGACTGTAGCTGCCAATAGTGCCAGCCAGATTTTGTACTGTGTCCTATAGCTGGAGAGGAAGGCTATGGGGCACGAATGTCTTGATCACATGGTGCAAACATTTTGTATTTGTAATTTCACTTTTGACAACTGTCCAGGCATTGGAGCGTTCAGGCCATGTTCACACTAGCAGCCTGATAACCACCGCCGCAGGTAGGATGCAGCATGTCCCCTCTTACTGGTGGCTATTATTTCAACCATCAACTAATAAAGTTTGTACACATAAACATAGATAACGGTATGAGCTACCAACATCCCGGATAATACTAAAATTGTACAATTTGTGGGGCACCCTGCTGGGATAGGAGACCTATGTCCCCGAAATTCTCAGCCTATGAGACTTTAAACGGTAGCAAAAAAATAAACAAGTACAACAGTGGTTTCGAAAATAAAACAAACGCAGTTTAATCACTGTGTCATTCGGCTATTCGTCTCAACGCGTTTCACGAACGCTTCTTCAGGAGAAAGCCAATAATTTTCAGGAGGTAACCAGCTTCATGTGTAGAGAGAAGAGATTGTGTCAAACGGTATAGTAACCGATAATTGTAATATTTTTGAAAAATTAAGGGGGGATTTTGTATTTGAGTATATAGGGATAAAAAGGAAAATTATCCTAATTTCCCTAGGTCGAGTCCATCCGGAGCACTTGACCTAGGGAAATTAGGGTAATATACTTATTTATCCCTATATACTCAAACACAAAATTCCCCCTTAATTTTTCAAAAATATTACAATTATCGGTTACTATACCGTTTGACACAATCTCTTCTCTCTACACATGAAGCTGGTTACCTCCTGAAAATTATTGGCTTTCTCCTGAAGAAGCGTTCGTGGAGCACGAACCGCGTTGAGACGACTAGCCAAATGACACAGTGATTAAACTGTGTTTTATTTTCGAAACCAGTGTTGTACTTATTGTTTATTTATTTGCTACCGTTTAAAGTCCCATAGGCTGAGAATTTCGGGGACATAGGTCTCCTATCCCAGCAGGGTGCCCCACAGATTGTACAATTTTAGTATTATTTCAACCATAATAACATTTGCATAAAGAAATACTTTTTTTATGAATTTATTTACATAACATGAAATATAAAAAAGAAATTTTCTAATTTACAGATAGCAAATGGTGACATAAAAACACACTGACTTTGGGCATGAATTTACAATACAAAAGGTATACAAAACAGTACAAACGCAGCTTGCAGAGTATATATAAACACATAGCACAGAGTTCTGCTTGTCTTTACACAAAGTGGTATGATGGAATAAAAAGATTGCTCAGATTAGTACCTGCATGAGGCCATATTAGATGATGTCACAATGGATTATCCTTTATGCCAGGCATACACGCGGCGACCATCGCCGACATCTGCCCCGATTTCTTCCGGGATTGTAAACGTGATGACGTCATCACGTTTACAATCCCATTGCATTCTGGGGCCCCTTCAGTCGGCTGGACACCCTTTGTGTGCCGGCCATAAGCTACAATGAAGCAGCCGCTTCATTGTAGCTTATGGCATCGGCTCCCATCAGCTCAGATTTTCCGACATGTCGGATCTCTGGCCAGCCGAGAAGTGGGGCAACAGGGATCTGTCACCCCATGTGGGGACATGCCGATAATTGGCCGGATTTTAACCTGACCGACGGCGAGAGCGCGCACGCCCGTCGGTCAGATTAAAATCCGGCCGTTTATCGGCATGTGTATGGCCAGCATTAGGGACTGGTAAACCAACAGATACAAGCTGGAAACTAAACTGATGGCTCATGTATACATCAATACTGTGGCCATACACTGGTCATAGTGGAATAAATAATTGGATTGGAGTATTAACATTGAGCAATGGTTTAGCCAATTATTAACCCATTGTAATCTAGTTCACTGTTTACACCTTAGGGGTGTTAAACTTAACTACGCAGAGTGGGACAAAATTAAACACTTGGACAAAGTCACATGCCAACCTTGATATTTATTGTAAAAACGTGTACTATTCAGGGTTTCCTTCTCATCGCATATAACAATTAAACTTAATTAATTCATATGGAAACACATGTGCTTTTTGGAAAACAAAAGTTTTGCTTAACCTCCTGAGCATACAAGTTTGATGACTCCGCAAACTCCCCTGTGCTACACTGGGGAATACTTGCCTATCCCCAGCGGAAGTGGAGGCGAGTGTTAAATATGTTATCTGGTGCGATGTGGTCCCTGTGGGTTGCCTTGAAAATGAACGAAATGCACAGGAAGTTAAACACTGAATTAAGAACAAGCAAAGCATAATACTTTAACGCATGTGGCATGAAATGTCAGATAAAAGACATCTGTGCCGTTCATTTCTTCAATTACATCTAAAGAAATATATCATGGGCCCTGGTTTACATGGCCACCCTTACATGTCCGATATATTTACCAGGTGTGTTGGCAGATACTAAATATGGTGAAATAGTGGATAGAATTGCATGAAATTACATTAGGAAATTGTAGGGTTTTTGTTTTTTTAAAGGAGTTAAGAATATATACAAAACATTACAATAGTACAATACAAAACATTGTACTACCTACAAGGGTCTCCTACACACATAATGCACAAAATTGAATCGTGTCTTTAGTACAATGAACACAGCCGAAATAGGATTTGTAACACTGGTGTACTTACTTTTGGCCCCCAACTATCTCTGACTAAGCATTCTGAGGCTGGGAAAACACGGCTCGATATTGGAGCCGTCCGATGTACCCTGCAGCAGTGTGATGACGTCATCGCGCTGCTGTCATATGTCGTAGGATGCTTTGCATGGAGACCCTGCGGTTTCCATGCAAAGTAACAGACATTGACTGTGATTTACTGTGCCGCTGGAAAACTGGGATGGCTGCATATGATATGGGGCAGATAGATGGCCGTGAGCGCTTGAAGCAATCATTGATCTGGCCCATATCTACATGTTGGTACTCAGCTTAAGTCATTCGACCAGTACTCAATGCATGATAGAGTCACACAGTTATTTATAGTCATTGACTAAAAAGTATGTTTACAGAAATCTGCGTTTTTTCAGAAAGGCCAGCCTTGGAAGTCCACATTCTTCTTTTATGGTAGTCGCTAAAGGTTCTTGCTAGTCCCGCTCATAGTACATATGTATCAGTAAGTCAAGGCAACTGGACTTTTTCTTGAAGCTATTTTGCTAGTCACCCGGCAGTTGCTTTACCTTACTTTAGGCCCCCATACACAGCTAGATTTTTCATTCAATCAACTTGATTCAATAATTTTTTTGTTGATTGATTGAAAATCTATGGCAGCCCACATGGTTAGATCGACCTAAAACGATTGAAATTGGGAGAAAAATTTATTGAAAAAGGATTGGACATGATGGAAAATTTTAATCAGTAGTTTTGAAATTCAATTAGTCGATCCAAAAAAATGTGATCAAAAATCTGTTACTACAGTTAAGCTGGCCATACACCTTCAGATTTCTCTGTCAGATTTCCTTCAGATCAGATCAGATCTACCAACAACCATGTAGTATAGTGTCCTCCCTGATAGAATACATAGTGATTGGAAGGTGTAGAAAGGTCCTCATATTACATGGTTTTGGTAAAACAAAATCTGATCTGAAGGAAATCTGACAGAGAAATCTGAAGGTGTATGGCCAGCTTTAGATTACAATCAATCACTGATCTCCCTGATCCAAAAAAATTGATCTTTTGATTGAATGAAAAATCTAGACGTGTATGGGGGGCTTTATACAGATGTCATTCAATGAAGGTCTATCGAAATAAAACATGGTACACTGCTTGAGAAATAAATGTATTGAGGAATAGTACAAAACATATTGAGAACACATTTGCATGGAGTGGTCATGCCACCATTTTAACTGCGCATGATATTTAGATTTTAACTTAGGTTGGATGTAAAAAATAATAAAATATTTAACTAAATTGGTTGCATTAACTGTAATATCTTTCTCAAAAGTGCATTAGATTGGGTCAAGTGCCAATTTCAATACTGGATATATATACATACACACACGCAGGCCTATATTACATTATAATTACAAGGTTTCATCATGGGGAACAAATACACATCCTCCTTCGTTTCATACACAGGATGTAACCATTTGCCTAATACAAATTGTAATATTTATAAAAAAAAGGCATTAAAGATACTGGAAGGTCAGAGGACAGCAAACCAGGAGACTGTACACATAGCACCCTACAGTTCACTCAGTGCATCAAGAGTAAGAATACTCTTCTTTTCAAACCATATAGGAGTGTGGTGGGTACATGTATAGAGAACCACAAACTGGGCCAATTAGGGTTGTTACTTCTGACTAATTAGCCAGGTAGAGGACATTTTTTCCTAGACCATGAATGGTGATCCACTACTGGTATTAAGTGAATGGGCTGAGGATGAATCAAGTACTGGTCATGGTCACAGAACATATAACACATTTTCACCTTCCCTTTTTTCTTAGCAATTCAATTTAAAAAAGGGAGCAGCAGTAAACTTGCCAATCCAACTTTTATTATATTCAGTGGTGCACATAAAATCTTTAGTGAGCTCATCAGATGAGTACCAGGAGATGGTGTTTGGTGCTCGCCCCATATGTAGGGTGGTCTCCCTCACTATCCTATGCGTCACCCTGCTTCATGGTAGATTCTGCTGCAGATAGACCTCCCTGTTCCTGATTGAGCCTCTGATTAGCTGTCTCCATCCACAGGTCACCAGCTGGCTTTGGGTCAAATATCTCTCTCAACTCTCACAGTACAACACGTTTGAACCCCGAGATCTCATACCTCAGTAGTGCAACCCTGAGACTACCTGCAGTCCAAATGTCAACCTTTCATAGTCATATTCCAGCTGTCACATAGTGCTTTTCTCTCGTCAAAGTTTACCCATACTTATGCCTACTGTGACTTTCATCCCCCAGATCTCCAAACCCCTTAGAAGTCCATTCTTTTTTTTTTTTTTTTTTTATTAATTTACACTCCCATTTCACACCCCTAACTGCAACCTTTCATAGTTATTCATGTTTCCCTGCAGTTATCCTAGTTATATAAATTGAATACATTTAACATTTAGCTGCCCAGACACGGCCTCCAAGTTGTTAGTACGCATATGAGCTGTGTAACAATAATGCAGGTACGCAGAGCTAGGTTTTGGCCCATTTTGAGTACCAGAGCACCACTTATGTGCACCCCTGGTTATATCACTCCAGGAGACCAAGTTGACCTAATATTTGAAAAAGGTAACCTGCCATTACAGTTTGGAAGGTTGGTGTTAATGGCCCCAATATGACAAACTATAATACAACTTCTTGTCAAACTAAACTGTGCATTACAATTATTTGGTAAAGAGGAAAAAAAATACTGAGTGTTCCATTAAAGAAACTTTTAAATCAAACTGACTTTGTGATGCTCCAAATTAACTGTTACAAAACAAATTAACATGGAAGTTCTGAAGCAGCAGAAGGTTGCCGTTGCGTGACTGCCAATGTGTGGCTTAAAAAAGGATTAAAGTATCTTCCTGGAATGAGAGCATATTTAATGTAGAGAAGTAGCCAAAACGTCTCATTAAATAGTAAAGAAGCAGTAAAGTATTACCAAAGAAGATAGTAAAATTCAAATGTCTTCATGAGCCCAGAAACAATCCTCCATAATTGAACCTAGACATCTTCTTTCATAATTGTATCTAAGGTTCCAGCTCCATAAAGCTGATCTATGGTTCAGTCTCCATAAAGAAGATTTACAGAAGATGAAAAAATTGTCCAGTCTTCATAAAATGGATCACCACGATGAGGATCAAAGGTTCATGAACCATGAAATGGATGAAGGGTTGAGTCACAAATGTAAAATACATCTGCTCGGAACTGGACATCAATGTTCTCCGTAAAGAGGCTTCACTGTTCCAGAACTTGTTTCTGTGAGATGGATTCACAAAGTAATTCCAGATAAGGCTTTAGTGTATAATCGCAGTAACACAAGTCAAGAGTTTAGTCCCAATGAAGACAAGGTCTACATTGATCTGCAAGACGTGAATGCAGGACGCAATCTCAGCCAGATTCAGTCACCTTCAGTACAAGCTTTGAAATTCATCTAGGAGAAAACGAGTCTTCCATGTGACTACAATAAAATGAAGTCACTCTCCATTGAGTGAATCAAGAAGTGGAACTCCCTAACGGTCTTGATTCATGCTGGGATTTCCATCACTGTAACCAACACTGTCCAAACATTCCTTCAGCATTCCTGCAAATGAAAGAAAGAAAATGTCTTTGTAAATGCTACTAATTAATGAACAAGACTCAAATATAGCAAACCACCATAACCCAATAGCAGGATAATATGTGTGTGGTGTGTTCAAGGCGTGGTTTAATGTAGTGCAGAGCTTCAAACCAATGGGTTGCCATTACACAAAGCAAACCAAAATTTCCCAATTATCACCATAATTTCATTCATCCCATTTGTTGACTTCGAGGCTCCTGGTACAAGTAACTTCCCTAGAAGGAGAACAGTTTACTGATAGAAGACATGTTTAGCACAATCAAGCCTTCTTAAAACAAAGTTTTTACACGGCCCAATCCATCACAAATCCCAAACGTTAAGGTAGAAACCCTCGTTTTAGGACAGTGGGTGGAGCCATGCAAATTATTCCTTTACGCCCCATCAGCCAAAATGGAAATCCAGAACCGCTGGTGTACAGTGCAGATATAGTCTTATGGTACAGAGCCATTTATTCCAAACTGCATACAGATGTTTCAGGCTCACTGGCCATCATCAGTGCAGTGCATGGAAACCATGGCTCTATGGATGATGGCCAATGAGCCTGATACATCTGTATACAGTTTGGAATAAATGACTCTGTACCATAATGCTATTTTTGCACTGTACACCAGCTGGATGTGCATTTGGCTGATGGGGTGTAAAGGAATAATTTGCATGGCTCCCCCCACTGTCCTAAAACAAGGGTTTCTACCTAAACTTTTGGGATTTGTGATGGATTGGGCCGTGTAAATACCTTCTGTTATAAGAAGGCATGATTGTGCTATGCACTGCTTGAGTTCAGGGCTTTTTGATTCCTTTAATTCCTTCTCACCATAACCTTCATAGTCATTTCACTTTGTAAGACATGTTTAGGAAACCCAAAAACGCCAGACACTTTTCCATAAAACATTCCAACGCTGTTACGGTTTTTATAATGTACATCAACTAGACTGATGAGAATATTTACTAAAGGGACAGGTCCTCTTTAAAAATATCCCATTTTTTCACATTTCCTATACATTAGAGGTTCATTTTTTCAAGGTTTCGGTTTCCTCCAATAACTAAATGTAGCATGCTGGGAGGAGAGTGCAGGAATCCACTTGGTACAGAAAACTGTAATGGGAGATTCCTGGAAGTGCTAAACTTAGATGCTCCAGATTCCTGACTGCTTAGAACTTTCCTAAAATAGCTAAACCTTCTGTTGATCCGTTTTACACAGGAATTATCAACTGTCACAGTTTCCATGTGTCCGAAGATACGACAGGTATTGTGGGTAATGGAGTAAACAGACTTGCAGCATCATAGGTGATGGGATTCCAGCTTGGCAGCAGTGCAGTAATCAGGAATGAGTTCACGCCAAAGTCCACCATCTTCAATCACGTACACATGGCTGAGGGGAACAATGTTCACTACAGAATGCATGCAGAAAGGGTATTTTATGGATTTTATTTTTGTTTTAGCATGTTTAAACCCCAGTGTCTTGTACTCACTTACTGTGCCACGTCTCAAGCATCCCTCCCAGATATTATCTGGGGACTAAGGTTCCCCATACATGGGTCTATACCTGTCTGATCGACCCGCAAGCGACTGCAGTGTGGCGATGTCGGGAATCGCCGAACGATCATTCATTGAACCAATAGCATGAGACCCAAACCCACAATGCAGTCACCTAGCTAATGTTGATTAAAGTTAATAAATAGTTGTGCAAAGCTGTCAGTAGTAATCACAAAGTAGCAGAGATGTCAGTGGGCAGAGAGGCCATCAGGTGGTGTATGGATCCGGGAAAAGGCCACAGAGTAAATGTGGGTCAGAAGAAGGGGTGGGTGATGAAGTTGCGTGTATGTTTAAAGCTCCCAATAAGAAGGGGGAGTGTGGCCCCTCTGTAAAAGACAGATAGGAACAAGGACACAAGGCACACCACCTAGTGCAGCAAAGTTAAGTTCTGTTAATGGTAAAGAAAGTAAGGAGGAGTAGTGACCCTTGTAGGAGACCACTACTCCTAGCTAAGCCTGCTTTGTACCTCCATTATTGTGAGTGCATTGTTTTACCCACTACATCGCAGGTCACTTTGCACTATTTCTGGGGAGGTAGCGACCCCAAAATAAAAAAAAACACTTCTGACAGCAGGAATTTTTTTTCAAGATCACCCCTCCCACTGCGCGTGACATTGTACACCTCTGCAATTTTAAACCCCCTCCCCCCGGGAGGGTGCACACCCAAGGCACTGATCGGCCTAGCACAACCCCTGCTGGAGGGGGGGGGTCAGCTCTGAAGGGTCTGAAGAATGGGCGGAAGTGGCTTCGGTTCACCTGTACTAAAAATGCTGGTGCCAGGAATGAAAAAGTGAGGAAGGCAAATATGTTTTTTTGTGTAGCAGTTTTCCTAGATGTAAACTGCTGACAGGTGAGTAATATGTCTGTTCGATGTATGGTCAGCTCTAGAGGGTCTGAAGGATGGGTGCAAGTGGCTTCGGTTCACCAGTACTAAACATGCTGGCACCAGGAGTGAAAAAGTGAGGAAGGCAAGTATGGTTTTTTTTGTGTAGCAGTTTTCCCAGATGTAAACTGCTGGCAGGTGAGTAATATGTCTGTTTGATGTATGCTTTGAGTTTAGAACCAGTTTAACAGAACTGTGTTGCACTAGGTTGTGTACCCCGTGTCCTTGCTTTCACCCAGTGGATCTGCCTGCAGAATAAACAGGACAAATACTACAGAACAGGTAATGTGATTATGTTAGCAAAAATAGTTTATACATGATCAGTTGAAACTAGAGCTTGTTTATAAAAGGAGTTAAAAACTTCCACTTAATAATTGTGTAAATATTTCCGCCACTATTAAATTAACCGTGTGAACATCAAACAACTGTCCAGACAGCACGAGTAATACTTCACACGGTTATTACAGCGAATATTCACACAATTTTCAAA
>CM070033.1:28129057-28142110 GCA_036250615.1 Ptychadena robeensis
AAGCAGGGTACAGACGTGAAGATATGGGCCAGATCGATGGGCAGGCAAAGCTTCAGCGAGAGACATGGAAACGTGTTCTTGCCTCAGATACGAATCCCATAGAAAGACGTAATATAAGAATATCAGCCAGACAACCCGCAAGGATTTACTGGAAGAAGGATATTAGGGAGACGGATGTTCTTGGAGCATGTTCAGAATGAAACCACAAAGATTAAGAACAAAGTAAATATCTTGCATTAGGATAATGAGAACTTTGAAAGGACAAATCTCATTTATCTGGGTGGATGTCAAAACGGTATTAGTGGCTCGTGTTCTGCCGTAAAATATAGCGATGTGGTTCAAAGGTTCACCTATCTCCCCGATTCCTCATCTTTATATCTGTCCTTCGAATCAATGCGCACCACCTTGAGGAATTGATCCCTGGCTAATACTTTGGATAAGGTTTGAGGGTCAAAGTAATGGCGATCGAACAGGGAAATACCGTCATGTTTGATCCCTGTTTGATTGACATTTAGAACAGAAACTCAAATTGAATGCAAAATCGACCTATATATGGGTACCGTAAAATGTATCTTAGCTATTAGATAATAAAGGTATGCACAGACCGAGATGACCATTGTATAGTATTCCACCAATGGGCTGCTATATTCTATGGAGGAGGATGCAGCGGGGTGCCTCCTGCTTGTTTGCCCCTCCCCTTTCCGTATTTCAGAATGAACATTGCAGAGAGTACGTCTTTAATGTCGCTGATGCTGTAAACACTGTCATGATGCCAACAAAATGAGTGGCAAGAGGGGTCAGTTCAAGAGGGTCTGATGAATGGGGGGGAAGTGGCTTCGGTTCACCAGTACTAAAATCTCATTTACGCTACAATGAATCTATTTCTTTACCCCCCGTTCCGGTGCTGGATTTTGTGGACAATGATAATTTATCTAATTTTGGAATAAATCCTTACAATACGGTGTTTTCGGCTCAACAATTTTACGTAATAAACGGTCTGACAAGGTTCTAAGTAGAGATGGTTGAATTGTCGTTCCCTGAAATTCCAACTAGCTTACTTAAGTGTTAGGCCAAGTTTCCATTTGATGTCAGGGACAGGAGTCCTATGGGTCCTTATTCAACGCACCAATGCTCAATAAATCATCTATACACCTCAATACCGATCCCCCTGCCTGTGAACTATAACGTAATGGGGACAAAGCCTTAATTTCAAAGCCCCTGGACATGGCATCATCACCAAAATATCTAGATATGTATAAAAGGGTTTTGGGAACACTGACAAAAAAAATTACTGTCCTAACACATTTTGACTTGACTTTGAACTTAATGTATGCAAAAACTTCTGTGCTGCAGCAGTTTTTTTTATGTAATCATATAAATTTTTCAATCTTTAGTTCTAAAGCTCGACGTCTGGATTTCTCAGAGATCGATCTCTTAAACAATCGTGGCATGTGATCAGAAGTCATACATTGATTGGAAAGTGCACCATTTTCGGGATCCGATTAATTGCCGGTTTATCACTGGTGACGTAATTATATGCGATCTGAAATGATGGAAGTGGGATGAGGCCTCCATAGGTTGATCCATACAAATGATCGCAAGTCTCTAACAAGATCCTTCAATTCACGATTGATCGACTAAAATTTTCAGACACGTCCGATAGCTGCACATCGATTTTTCGAGCGATTTCTCATCCTTTCGATCACTCACTTTATGCATGCATCAATTTGTGATCGATCAATCGCGGTGATCGATCGTATCGGTCGAACTCTAAGAAATCGCATGAAAAATTACATCTATGGCCCGCTTAAGTCATAATTGCGCTACTAAAATGCTTTAATTAGTGTGTATTGCCTCTTGTACAAAAGTACAGTTGGGATTTTCAAAAGTTTGCAAAAGTGAGAAAACTGCAAGAAAAGGGGGAGGGGATTAGGTCATTTAGACTGGGTAGGGCTGCCACCATATCTACTATTTCAGTTGAGAAGGGGCATGGAACTTTATACAATAATAGCAACTTGAGCAGGATAACCCGCCATTGTTTTGCATTTGCTGGGTCTTCAAATGGATAAAGCCCAGGTGCCCCCTCAGCCCACTTGCGGCCCATGAAATGTAACTCTTAATGCATAGGGCATAGGAACTAGCCTTTCTACCGATCCCCTGCTGGTGCATCTTCTCCTAGGATCTTCTTTGAGGCTTTGATATCTTTGAGGCACATAACCTTTGATGATAGCATTACCATACTACAGTGTTCCCTCATACTTGAAGTATCATTAAAACAAGTTATTGTTATTTAAAAATTAACAGTAATGTCTTCTAGCTATGTCTGCTGTCATTTTTTCCATTACAAAATTCTTATCCAATCAGTATAATGTGCGGTCCTTTAGTAATGCAGAGGGCCGCACTTGTGGCCCTTCATATCAACTCAGTTGCCCACCACTGGGATAAAGCATGGGGCAGATGTGCATGCGCGGCATATGATTTCTTATGGTTACAGAATTTGTTCATAAAAAAAAAGGGACCAATAAAACTCTTGCTGCACGTGGCCAGTGTGTGATGTAGGAAAAGTACCAAATTCAACATCAGCCAAGCGCTACACATTAAACCCAATCCCAAATGTCCCGTACACGGCTTCATACATATAATGTGTTATTTATTACATCGCATTATGCAGCAGATGTTACTGTTTACATTGGCTGCCATGGCATTCTTCCACATCTCGTTATAAATCTTATCGACTGAGTTAATTAAGCTTGCAGGATTGCATCAGTCTGATTAAGCCAAATCACCTGTTTATCATCCGGGCTGCCGGCAAGCTGCTTTTCCTCGGCGTGGCTTTCTTCAGCTGTTCTGAAGGCATCAAGTTGTGTTAGATGAAGATGTTCTGAGGTCTGTGCGCCCGGAATGTCTCCGCTGATGCAGTGCACACTGCTTGTGTAGAAGAGACTTGGCTCCCCACTATCTCCATTCAAAGAGCCTGCGCTTCCTGCTATCGGCTCCGGATGTGGCTCGCACAAAGGGCTGCTATCTCTGCCAGGAGCTGTTTGCATAAGGGGCCAAGTTTCTGCAAGCTCTCCGCAGGCCGAGTGTGAAGTGGATCCAAAGAATGCTGGAATCGCGTCTGCTACAGAATCGGCATTCCTAAAAAAGCAAAGATTAACAACAATGACTTTATATTTGTGTAAGGTTCAAGAGGCTATCGCATTACATACCAAACCGCCATCCTGAGGGGTGCACCTCAATAAGTAGCACTTTTCCAGAAGTTTGTTTTATTTTAATTTCCCCCCGACTGACTCATTGTAATTTCCCGTCTTCAAACAGAAGAGCTCTTACTGGTCTAACTGAGGTTTGAGATATGTAACTTATTGCAGCGTACCTGTGCTTACATGTGGGAGATGGAGTGTCCTTAAACTTTCCTGATGATTCATTTCATAAGGGAAAATTGTATATCTTGGGCTGAAAGTAAATCTTGGAAGAACACTTTTTAAATAGACCCCTAACTCTTCTGGTGGATTATCTTTTCGTGGTCTAAAACACGATCTGGCTAATATTAATATCTGTATTGGCTGCAGCATTGAGCCAGAAGGTCAGGAACGAGTTTGTGATACTAAAGCTGGCCATACACCTTTAGATCTCTCTGTCAGATATCCTTTAGATCTACCAACAACTATGTAGTGCTGGGTCCTCTGCGATTGAACACAGAAAGACTTGATGGTTAAGAAAGTCCCTCATATTACATGGTTTTGGTAAAACAAAAAGGAGATCTAAAGGAAATCTGACAGAGAAATCTAAAGGTGTATGGGGACCTTTAAACTAGGTTTTCATGGCCTTATGGGCTGCGGTGATACCCCCTGCATTAATCGCATGCCTTGACAGGGTGGTCGAAGCAGCCCATACATATACATGATTAACCTCCCACCTGTTTCCATGGCGTTCAGCAGGTCCGCTGGAGATTGATGTGGTTCACTATGTGAACCTCTCGGCTGGTATTGACATCCCTGTCAAGGCATGCGATTAACACATGGGGTATCGGCACAGCCCATAACGCCGTTGAAACTTAGCGGTAAGCTGGCCATACATGCTCTGATTTTTCAAACTGATTAATTTAAAAAAACAAATTGATAGCTTATTGACCATTAAATATCGTCAATAGGATATTGATTCCTATTCAATTACCCAAAAGTGATAGAAACTGAGCATAACATGGTTATAGTGGTCATAGTAATCAGTAATGTTGGAAAGTCCAGTTGGTCGTACAAGTCAAGGTTTTGAGTTATTTGCATGGAGTTGCATCCAATTGCATGGCTTTGGGAAGGAATTGGTCAGTTTTGCATTGATCAGTGTGGTAGACTGTCTATATATACATTGAATCAAAGATTGATGGAGTAAAAGTTGTGTATACATGCCTACCTTTAGGAAATAATAATAATAGTTCATGCTTACCCATCGTAAAGTGTGCTGTGAGACCGAAATACACATCCGTGCTCCATGCTGTATGTTTCATCACAGCACAGTGAGGGAATTAAATGAACAGGACCTAAATATGAAAAACACAGGGTGTCTAAGTAGGTGATGCACACAAGCTTATATAACAGATACTCTTTGCATGTAGGGTGTACAAAATGTGTATATAACTCTGAAACTGGAGGTTGTATAATAAGCAACGCTCTGTAACTGGAGGCTGTATAACAAGCAACGCTCTGTAACTGGAGGCTGTATAATAAGCAACGCTCTGTAACTGGAGGCTGTATAAGCAGCAACGCTCTGTAACTGGAGGCTGTATAATAAGCAATGCTCTAACTGGAGGCTGTATAATAAGCAACGCTCTGTAACTGGAGGCTGTATAATAAGCAACACACTGTACCTGGAGGCTGTGTAATAATCAAGAGTGCTCTATAAAACAATGGCCAACAAATATATTTAGAAAGTAAGAGGCTCTAATACATTGTTGCTGAACCTATGACATCCTACATTTGCTCTTGCCTGTAGGTCAGCAGTAACCTTAGCATGTTCAGATGTATGATATACAATGTTCATGAGACAGTCCTTTGTGTTCTGCACACTTATCACTTACCACAAGCCTGTGCTGGTTCCTGCTGGCAATGACAGCATGTCCGGTGAGTGTGTTCAGGGAGCTGGGTTCTGTCCAGACATGACAGCTCTGAGCCCGCGTACTGTACATCCTGAGATCGGCTGGACCCTGTAATACAAATATTGAAGTGGCGTCACACATGGCACTCCATCCAAAATCAATGTACATCCATATACATGCTCATCTAATGGTGAACCCATGTCACTCCATCTACCACCAATCTATATCTTTGCATTTATAGGGCAGAGGGGGTATATACTCAATACAGGTTTTAGGCCTCAATCACGCTAGGAGTACAGTACCGCAACGCATCGCGGAAAGGGATAACACAAGATACACAGGTCTTGATAGGTAACCTGTGTACCTTTCACACTAGGCATGCATTTAAAATTAACGCTAATGTGCAATGCCATACATTAGCGCAAAGCCCATCTGCACACATTTTTGCAGACACAGTGTAAATGCAAGAAATTTTTTTTGTGCTGGTAATGGTTGGCTAATGCGGCCGCGTTATCCACTACAGCGTCCGTTACTGGGAGACACTGGGCCCTGAAACAGACATGCACTACATAGCAAAGCATTGTCGGAACAGTAAATCCTGCCAAATGTGGTAAAGAGAGCTCAGAACTCGACCACCGCACCCCACTGATGGCATTCTAGGGTACACCCCTACACCATGGGAAGAGTTACTAAAGATGGTTAATGAGATGGTAAGACTACAAAATGAGTATACAAACTGCACGCAGACGGAGACCAAGCCAATCAAACACAATGTCATTGGCTTATCTTCATTCTTCATGCAAAATATACAAATATACATTTTCAGCACCTCTACTAAAAGACTACAAACACATTACACATTGAGCTACTGGGCTCTGTAAGCTTCATTTTATAACAAAGAGGAAAGGCACTGGAAAGCCTGCTGACTGCAACAGATATGTCTAAACATTTATACTGTAGGATAGGAAATGTTTTAATGTTCCTTATTTGACTCCTAAACAGTAATTAAGAACGATTTCAATAAAACAGGACAAAGAAAAGCTAGAGAGCTGTTGATACTCACAGTTTGGCTTTTTCTCCATGAACTGCCTTTTGCAATAGATAACAGAGAGGATGAGCAGGGCTAGTAGGACAGTTGACAATGCGCTGCATATAACAGCGGCCAGGGCCGTATCTCGCGGGCTGGATGCTGTGGCCGTGATTTTCACAAGGTTCACCTTGCTGCCTGGAAGATGGAGATGCATATAAAGTAAATCCTAACCATTCCTGCAGATCTGGTGTGATCATGTTACGATTCACAGACAATTTATGTTCATTGTTTAGAATTAAAATCTTAATAAAACACATTTACAAAAATATATTCATCTTAAATACACATTGAATACCATTCATAGCATTTCATATAGAATACAATTATATTTGAAAATTCACACAAATATTTGTGGATTTCAGACGCTTAATAATTGTGTACCATGTTTAGGTGTGCCAATGTAATGCTGTATAACCACAATAACCCCCAACCAGAGATGGTTGTGACATTTCAACTAGCTGAATTTGCGAGTTAATTGGAAATCCCCTGAACAAGGCATCATCACCAAAATTGCTGGCGATGTAAGCAGGGAAGACACATGTAGATATGGGCCAGATCGATGGGCGCTTCAAGCGTCGTGCACGCTCATAGCCATCTATCTGGCCCATATCATATGCAGCCATCCCTGCTTTCGAGTGGGATCAATCAGGGATATCTGGCATGACTGTAAACCACGGTCGATGTCCATTGCAATGCATCGTTGAAGCAGTGATGTGTCTTCAGCTCTTCTGATACCTGACAGCAGTGGGATGACGTTATTGCTCTGCTGCAGGGGGATTGATTAAACAGGGATGGGTGCATATGATATGGGTCAGATAGATGGCCGTGAGCATGCATGGCGCTCAAAGCGTGCATCGATCTGGCCCATATCTACAGGTGCTCCCAGCTTTACTGTGGGACCTAGGTCTAGGACACAAGGACTTCAAATATAAAGCTGGTCACTACAGATGTATATACACAGGCTATGCCTTACATTAGGCTAGGACCTTCTCCAACATCATTCTACAAGTTAGAGGACACCAATATGATCCAAAAAGCCAACAATACACGCAGAATATTTGCTTGATGGATTGTATGCGCTTGTGAGGTTTAAATATCTTTCCATCAGTCTAACATCAATCGATGGTACCAATACATGGTGAGATTAAAAAATGATTGATTCTTTTCCTAAAGGTGGCCATAAACTGGACTAAATGAATGGACATAATAACGATAATTTTTTAAGTTGGTCATACGTAAATAGATGCCCGCACACTTGGTACAGTCGACCAAAGGTCATCAACATTGAACCTTAAATTGATCGGGCAGTGATTGGACATGTTGGTAAATCGTAGTTGATTGTACAAGTATCTGATGGTTTTCCTAGGTATTCTGATCGATTTTTATCTGATCTTACTATCGATCGCTTAAAAATTGATCACACTGTGTGGTGGTATGATCACTGACGGACGATCTATATTTAAATCTATATTTAAGTCAATAGAACCTAAAAAAGTCAACCCATGTATGGTTAGCTTAAGACTTGTGAACATGCTTCATAGTACCATTGAATCAAATCTACAGAAATGCTAAGAAAACCAGTAAGATACTTGAACAATCAACTGAAATAAAGTAACATGTTCGATCACCACGTCATCGATTTTACATTCCATTTCCATCACTTTTGGTCAATTATATCCAGTAAAAAGGGGATTGACTTGAAACAATACTTTTAGGCTACCTTTAATGTGGGCTGGTTTGAGCATGGTGTAAGGTCCCTCAAACTCAATATCTCACTACAGAGAGTATGCCTGAGGACACAAGAGAAGGCACTTTTATAACAAGAGATTTAAGAAACCAAGACCTTGATAAGGTATCAGAGAATTTAGATGAGGCTCGGATTATCCCCCAAAAAACAGGGAGAGCAGCAACTGCGAGCCACGATCAAATAGTTCTATTTTTAAAAAGCCCTGACTCCGTACCAACAGATCCGATTGCAAAAGACACTGAAATATGTTTCCCCCAACCGCATAATTAGCATTAGAGAGAGACGCGCACAATCACTTTCATAAGCAATGAAAAACATATTTCCAGTCATGAACACCAACTAAACTTCTTATGGTCAAACCACAGTTATCAAATAAAGAGCCAAGAAACGACTCGAAAAATACTCAGCCACCCACCACAAAGCACCACACCGACTTCCCATAAACAGTGCACACGTCTCTCTGTACGCCATAAGTGACTGAGCAGAACAAATTCATTAGAGATCCCGTGTCAGAGCGCAGAGCGCCAGCGAGCGGGGTTTCAAGGTATAAAATAGCAGAATCCGGCTTTGATCGCAGCCACACTTACCAAAGCCAGAAGTAATCATCTGACTGACGTGAAAGATTGCGTTTCTTCACATAAACTCATTTATCAGAATTTCTGCCAGGTTTTCCACATGAATTCTGCTCTAAATTGACTGAGTTTTGGTTGAATTATAAGTAGAACGTAGCCCGGTCTCACCTTCTGCATGTCAAACTTCAGGAAGCAAACACATTTAAGTTATGGGATCAGTGCCCGGCTCCGGGGCAATTCTACTGTTATACGGGACAAAGAATATGCAAATCCCCAACAGACATCTGAACTGACCTATGGTTACCTCCATTGATGGTGATATCTTACGTGTAAAATGCGTTATCTGAAGCCTGTGGATGTTATAGTTCCAGATTCTTTCAGGATGGATGAAAAATCAATAAATAAATTAAACAAAAAAAAATCAGATTTATTTAAAATCAGATTTTTCATTTAAAATCAGATTTCTTTTTATTTAAATGCCTTTTGAGGAAAATATATTACCATCCAAAGGTTATTCCGTCCTGAAAAAGATTGGTTTCTAATTATGTAGAATAAGGCTGTATACGTTTATTTTTTGGTACATAAATTCCATTAATCCATTCACAATGTCATGCTCTTCCAGAGGTTTTTGTAAGATTATTGGGCAGTTTCTACCTACAAGATATTATCACAGATGCTTGGTTTACTTTTGCAGGTCTCAAAACTAAATTTGACTCAGCAGAGATCACATGCCTCTTCTTTACAGCAAACATTTTATAACATGAACAGAGTTGAGAAAAAGACCTTCATCCTATTGTTCTACAAACCTATGAATACAGAAACAACCCCTTCAGTGCTAAGTTTCAAGAAGTGAATATAATAGAAACAATATTTTTCTGATTGTTTGGAGTTGAATAGATCTGCACAAGAAGAAAGTGAAACTAAGTGTGGGGAAGGAGGGGCATTGAGTTGAATAAATCTATTTAAATTGTTATGATTAATGGAATGATTCTTTTTCTCCTTCCTAAATACAACAGAAAAGTTGTCCCAATATGAATGATAACCTAAACTGGGGATATAATACGAAAAGCTGTTATTCTAAAAATCTTCATCTACTCGCATATTAGAGTCATACCAGCAAGAATTAGGGACCTTGGGTGGGTTTACACGTGTAGATTTTTTCTTCAATCAACTGCCAATTGGATTTTTTGTTCGAAGTTGTTGTTGAACATCGTTCGTTCATTTATCGAATGTAACATTAGATTTTTTGTTCGTCCATCCCAATATCGAATGAAAATACATTTGAAATTACGACAGATAAAAAATTTACCAACATGTTCGATTACCTTTTGAACGATTTTTTTGTTCAAAATGTATCCATCTAACAAATTGGCCATTCTAGATTTTTGTTCAATCAACCAAAAAATCTTTTGTTCTTTGTTGATCGGACGAAAAAAATATACACGTTGAAACCCACCTTTAGATTTCTCTGTCAGATTTCTTTTAGATCTCTTTTTGTTTTATCAAAACCATGTAATATGAGGCACTTTCTAAACCATCAAGTCTGCCTGTGTTCAATCACAGAGGACCCGGCACTACATAGTTGTTGGTAGATCTAAAGGATATCTGACACAGAGATCTAAAAGGTGTATGGCTTAAAGCCGACCAGTTCCGATGAGCTCTGGAATGCAGCGTGATGACGTCATCACGCTGCATTCCCGAACTGTCTGCATCAGCGAACACCCTTTGTGTGCTGGCCATTAGCTTCAATGAAGACGCCGGTCTTCATTGAAGTTAATGGCATCGGCCAGAGAACATCGGACATGACCATTCTCTGGCCGGCCGAGCTGTGGGGCGACCCTGTCGCCCCATGTGGGCACACACCGATTGGCGGCCAATTTTGCTGGCGACCGACGGTGCGAGCACGCACGCCCATCGGTCAGCGGCAAAATCGGCCGCTAATCGGTGTGTGTATGGCAGGCATAAGTCTTTATGTAGAAAACTAGGATTTAAATCAAATCCACCCTGGATTCTTCCCTTTCACACTATACACATTTTTTTAAAAAGGCACTAGTGTACGCGTTAACGAATGCATTGTGCACACATGCACTTAACATGTTTGTTTGCGGTTTTCACAATAAAAGCACAATACAGGTCTATTACAATGTAACAGAAATGTAATAGAAATTGGCCTCCAAAACTACGATAAACCAAATGTCGGTGGAGACAACGTGTTCCCCATCAGGAAATAATAAAAGTAATGCATGCAGCGGTCTCCTCAACTGTCCCACTTTATGGTCTGATATATTGACCACTATAATATTTATTATTTACTTACTAAAAGTTCTATACAGCAATAAACGTATTCATGGCTCCCTAAACTTATTACATTTTCTTTTTTAAACAGTTACTTTTGGGGTAATTGTATAAGTCCATGTAATTAGAGGTGTGGCAAGGGCCCGTCTGTTGTTATTCCAGCCAACTGGTGTCTGGTTCGGATTATAGAATGCTTGAACGACTACAATCTTGTCCTTTATTTACTGTGTAGAATGTTCACAGAAGGCACAAATACATACTTGTAGCAGATACTACCCTTATGTGGGTTGTCAGGATGACAAACTGAGCTGCCCATCATGGACTATTATGCATACACTTAAGTTCTTGGTGGCATTCCTCAACCAACAGAGATAAAATTGCACTATTGTCAAGCGGGCCATACACCTTTAGATCTGTCTGTCAGATATCATTTAGATCTACCAACAACTATGTAGTGCTGGGTCCTCTGCGATTGAACACAGGTAGACTTGATTGTTTAGAAAGTCCCTGATATTACATGTGCCAGCATTATTGGTTTAATCTATGGCTGCTACAGTACAGTAGTGGTAGCTTAATTGATGATAATTATTGGGGGTGTGGAAATGACACCCCAACAGTTTAAAAGATTGCCCACTAATGCCCCCCATACACATCTAGATTTTCTGTTCGATCAACTTAAAAAGATACATTTATTTGGGTCAGGGAAATTGGTGATTGATGGTTTTGGTAAAACAAAAGGAGATCTTAAGGAAATCTGACAGAGAAATCTAAAAGGTGTATGGGGGCCCTAAAGCTAGGCACACACGGGTAGATCTGTAAAAAGTTTCGAGTACAATCAATCAACGTGCGCGGTCACAGTGCTTGATTGTATTCTAATCTGTTTACAAACCTACCTGTATGTGCCTTCCTTTGAGCGGGATTAATAGAGCCCGCTTGAAGAAACTCGATTGAACGGGGTTCCAACATGTTGGAAAACCCCAATTTAATCTCCATTACTTTGCTTGGAGACATGAGTCTTCATGCAAAGTATTGGAGGAGCTGCCTCATGCACAGCCGTCCGCGGTCATTGTGAAGGGGGCGAAGCCAGCACTAATCACTCGGAAGCTGTGTGAGTGAGGCAGGCTGGATTTCTCCCTAGCTGGCAGCGTGTTCTGATTCACACAGGCTGCGAGCTGGGGAGAATGGGTCACTATTGAATGGGAATTGATGTGCCCATGTGGTACACATTGATTCCCATTCAATTGATCGGGGGTCGATTAAATGGGAATCTACCCGCATGTGCCTAGCTTAAGTCAGTCCTAGTTCTTCATATGGATATGCTTCAAACATGTGCGTTGCAAACCTCACTAAAAGGCATAAAAGCAAGACGTCCACATGAACTATTTTTTTTTCTCCATCTGCCTCTTTCTCTTCTCTATATAATAGCCTAAGAACAAATGTGAAATATTGAACCCATTGCATTTCTTGTTTCTATTGCCTGGATTTGCATTATGACAATGTATCCACCAAGTGAATTGGCCATTCCCCATTGAAGGTGTAGCAGCTCTACTCAATGTACAAATGACCTTACCTTTTTTTGGTTCATTAATTGAATTGCCCAAATAATAATGTACTGTATATTCTCTAATATAAACCAAAAATTTTAAGCACTCAAGATATGATGAAAAAATTACATTCGGCTTCTACTGGAGTCAAGGATGAAAATCTTGAAAAACAATCTGAAAATTCTGCGGGCGGACTTGGGTTGTGGGAATTTTTTTATTTTTTATTATTTCACGTGCACATGTAGTTTGTGCATAAATTAGGTACAAAGTCAAGTCAAAATTGTCAAACTTTAATCTTAACTTATGGAAAAACTACATAAGTTGGAGCAATAGTTTTTAAAGCTAAAAATAACATACAATTTAATACTGACGGTAGGTCTATAATGTGCTAAAGGTTATGTATGGTTAAAGGCACCAACTGAGTGAGTGGTTGTAATTTTTTTCATGTCCTATAAGTGGAGAGACAAGTGGCTCTTTTAAGTTGGTCTGTTCCATCAACAAGCTGCCAACACATAGACATCGCAATCAATCATGTGTAGACAGCTTACAGTACGTAGAAGGAAAACCAAACACCTGATATTCTAGTTGTTCTAGGAAAAAAACTTTTGTTTGGTTACCGAAGCGTGAGTTGCTTTCCCTCTTTGTAAACAAATCAGACAACAAATCAGAGACTTGTCTAAAGCCCCCCATACACCTTAAAGCTAGCCACACATGGT
>CM070033.1:28161805-28181970 GCA_036250615.1 Ptychadena robeensis
GTACTGCATCTTCGGAGGTGCCTAATATTTGGGGGATGCGTTATATATCGCATGAGGCAAAAATGTAAGGGTGCCCTATTTTCACGGTCCCCATGCAAAGCAATGGACATCAACCGTGATTTATGGTTATGTCCGATATCCCTGTTTGAGCGAGATTGATTGGTCGAAAAACAGAGATGGCCCCATGGCTCGAAGCGGCTATCATTCTGTCCCATATCTATAAGTATCTATTCCCTGCTTATGAATTGCCACTGCAGCAAGACTGGGATAAGAACTTGGGACACCATAAGGGAAGAAAATGTATTGACAAGGGACATGCTCATATACATGTAGAACATACAAATGCTTTAGCAATGTAGTAATCATTAAACTAATTTTGATCAAGGAGTCACAAGAAAAAAAAAATGAAAACCTCACAAATCAGACACTCAACAAAGGCCCCCATACACATCTAGATTTTCCTTTCAATCAACTTAAAAGATCTTTTTTTTGGGATCAGGGAAATCGTGATTGATTGTAATCTATGCCAACTGTAGTAACAGATATTTGATTGAATCTTTTTTAGATCGTCTGAAAGCCTAGTTTAATTTCAATACAACCAATTGTTCAGCATGTCTAATCATTTTTCGATCAAATTTTTTTCAATTTGAATTGTTTTAGGTCAATCTAACAATGTGGGCTGCCATAGATTTTCAATCAATCAACCAAAAAACTTATTGAATTAAGTCAAAATCAAGATGTGTATGGGGGGCCTTTACCCTTTGCTTATTGTGGACTCCGTAGTGTCAATCTTATTGTCAAGTTCATTTACTCACCCTGGTAAACAGTCTCCACACACAGCGTTTGCAGAAGGCGTACAGTTAGCTTTCTGGTACCGGTTCACCGTGGCACAATCAAGGCAGGTCTTGCATTTTTGAAAGCCCCAGTCTTCCTTAAACCTGTTGGGTCTACAAGGCAGACATTGAGCATCTTCTCCATATCCGAAGCCACATTCCTGCAAGAAGAAAATGCGTTTGTGACTCACTGTACTCAACATAAATCTATACATGTCATTAGGCAAGCAGGTAAGTTTATGACACGGAAAGTATATGAGTATTCATCACATGATCTGTATTGGTGGAGCCCAAAAAGAAATGTTTCAAACAATCTGCATGGAAAAGAAAAACTTTGAAAGAGACAGTGATACTATTGTGGCAAATTAAAAAACAATTCTTAGAACTTTTGTGTTTATGACTTGAGCTGTCATTTCTAAGAACAGTATACTTTTATGTAGCTACACAAAAACAAGGAGGTATGCAGCTGCAGCGTTCACTGATAAGGTTTTGTTTATGAACAAAGCCAAGTGATCGCCATGTCATAGCGCCGGGGTACTCAATAGGCGGACCCAAGTCCGGATCCGGACCCAAATAGGGTCGCATGTGGACCGGCGGCTCCTGCTTGCCCCCTGCTCATTCCTCGCCTCCATACTCACTAGTGAGGACCTGAGCCGATGCTTCAGCCACGCCTCCTCTCCCGCACTGCATTACAGCCAGAAGGGAGTGCTAGTGGTATGGGGCCCCGAAAAATTACCTAGTATGGGGCTCTGAAATTGCTGATGGTGGCCCTGCACAGGAAGGTTAATAAAAACTTAAATTTATATCAATATTTCCTAAAGAAAGCTTTGTGAGCAGAGAAAATGGCCATCCCAGTGCTCCTCAGGTCTTCCTACCCTTTACCCACTACTGACCCCTCAATATATACTTGTAAGGGGCCCCTTGTCTAGTTATTAATGACATATGTTTGAGACTGTGTCCTGTATAGACTATAGGTAGAATATTTATATAAATGTGCCGATCCACTGGCAGTGCGCGGTAAAATTCCAAACTCCGGACCTCAGACTTAATGGAAATTTGGTAAGTGGACCTTTCAAATTTATATTTGAGTAGCCCTGTCATAGCGGATTGTTTATGGAGTTGTCCATGACAGCTGGATCTCCTTCCTAGCACGTCTACATCTTCATGACCTTTACATAGTTGATGGGAGAGGAAGAAAAGGGAATACTTCATTTTGTCTCTTGAGTCAATGGACCTCATAGTAACATCATGTTCATTATAGCAGTGCACAGGCAAGGGACTCCTGGACTTCTATAAAGAAATATTTACAGGTTAACAAGGAGGAGAACAGATGCCAATGAATGTTAACCCCCTGGCTACATTGAGACAACTGCAAAGTTTGCTGGAAGGACAATGGTATGGAATTCCTTTTTATGAATTCCTACAGGTCACTTCAAATAAGCAGACATCTCAATGCTTGAGCATTTAAAAAACACTTTTAATAATTAAATTCTTCCAGAACTTTGGGAAATGTTTGTGGAGAACCTTTTTCTATTCCAGCATGACTGTGACCCATCAAAGACATGGTTTGACATGTTTTTTAGGCAGGCAAGTTCTTCTCACCAAATAGAATTTACTTCATTTGGAATAAAGTAGATCTGAGATTGGGATTGGCTCAAAACACCTCAGTTCTTGACCCTAAAGCTAGTCACACATGGGTCGATTTTAGCGTTCAATCCAAATTTTTCAATAAAAAATTTGATCGCTTGAAAGAAAATAGTTTTTCTGCCTACAATCGACGATTATTGATCGATTTTTGGCAAATCGACGATTGAATCGCGATCGGACAGGTTGGAAAATTTTGGTCGATTGTACAATCATTGAACTACATTCCTTGCAGCTTTTTTTTGGTCGAGTCAATGATACTCGATGTGTGTGGCTACTTCCCTTTAACACACTTCCGATTGAAACTAAAATCGTAAGAGGAATTCAATCAATGATTTTTGATTCTTTTTCAGTCGAAATTGAACAATAATCGTACTCCCCATGTGGTGTACATCGATTAAATTAAAATAGATTTTAGATTTTTTCATCGAACTACAAAATCTAATCTAACGTCGATTGAACGCTAAAATTGAACCATGTTTGGCTAGCTTAAGGCTATGTAATGCGGTGATCACTGTTTACTGTGTCCTTTTAGTTGAATGGGCTTATCCCCTCTTTAACTAATGGCCGTGATCGCGTTGGCTCCCCATGCTCTGATCGCGGGAAGTGATGATTTTTCTGCCCTGATCGCACCCATAGAAATCCATGGTGTCCATTCATTCTCTATGGATGAGATTATTTTTTTTAAATGCGGACAATTAAAAAAACAAAACAATTCCATATTGATGCCTAAGGATTTAGAATGAGATGTCATAAATGTTTCTGTAGGTGTAATAGCTGGGTGTACCAATACTTTGCCAATACTATGAGATTTAATGTTATGGTCACAATTTTTTGGTCTTTCAGTATTGTATGTACAAGATTTCTTTGTTGAATTCAATCTTTAAGCAGGGTATTGGTTTTGATGTCTAAAGCTGGGTACATGGGTAGATTCCCGTGCAATTGACCCGCGATCAATTACAGCATGGTGAATTGATCGGGAATCAATTTGCCCCACATGGGCACATCAATTACCGTTCAATGGGAACCCGTTCTCCCTAGCTCTCAGCTCGTGCTGTGTTGTGAGAGATTCACTCACTCACAACACAAGGCTGCGAGCTGGAGAAAGGCAGCCAACCAGAACACAGCCTCACAGAGATGTGCTGGCCCCGCCCCCTTCACACTGAAGCTAGGCTGTTTAGGAGCAGCAGCACGTCCAATACTTTAAATGGAGACTCACATCTCTATTCAAAGTAATGGAGATTGAACAGGGTTTTTCAACATGTTGGAACCCTGTTCAGTTGAGTTTCTATTGATCCCCCTCGAAGGAAGGCACACACTGGTAGATTTGTAAATAGATTAGAGCACAATCAAGCACCGTGAGCGATGTACTCAAATCTATGTACAAATCTTCCCGTGTATGCCTAGCTTAAGCATATGGTTCTGTTACTCTGAGTCACTACTATCAAACATACAGAGTGCAGCTCTGTTCTAAATTCTACTTTTGGTCTATTTCACTTCTACTTGTTAAACTAGAATGAAATGATACCATCAGTGGATGTTGGTATTTATTTATTACTGAAAATAACACAAAACTAGATCACATAGAAGAGTAATTCATGCAGAAATCAGCAGGAGACACGGAGACTTTAAAGACTATATTTATTGCTCATGACTTGTGTACGCTTTGTAAGGTATAACCCAAGATAAATAAAATGGGATTAACTGGATTTCCTTACACCGTGGTAATAAGTGCAGCTTTTTAATGATCACAGCACCTACTACAAACAAAGGGTCTCAGAGCCGCATGCAATGTGTTTTTCAGGGCTAATAATCTCCCTTTCCCCTATAGGCAACAGCTAGGCATCCACTTTATCTGAGAAAGCACAGAACATTTGAATGATAAAGGGTTTTCAAGGGCTCCCACTGCTGCATTATTACGAGCTTACAGCAGAGCTCAGTGAGGTATCTGTTGTCTAATGAAGCTGCCGATGTGAATGTACAGGAGCTGTCTGGAGGTTCACACACAGCCCTTCCACTTAACAGTCAATAGAAGCTACACCTTTCTGTGTGCCCGGCCGGAGACGGCTCACGCACAGCGGGCCCCTCACAGTGTGCTCATCAAGCTGAGGGGGGATACTCCGCTTCAGAACAATGAGATGAATACACAAGTGTTGTGTCATATAGGGGTAACCCGCTAAACCCTGGAGCTAGAACTTCACTAAACTTTTGATTGATGTTTTATGGAGCATCCCAGACTCCTTTGAGTATGTACGTGCACTAAAGCATCCTACTGTATTTTTAAAAGTTTGTAAAATGCCAAATGGTTCTCTGAAATAACATCAGAAGTACATCCAAGACAGGTATTTTATCTCACTATGTAGAAATGCCTTTCAAGCCACATTATAACCAAACTGAGTTGCCAAATGGAAAATATACATAACAGGGGTGGGCAAACTTTTTGACTCAAGGGCCACAATGGGTTATTACATTTGACAAAGGGTCTAAATCTAGAAATGGGAATATCCTCCTGCGCCAAATCTTATGTGGCACCCAGCTGGCTGAAGCTTGGTGGTTCTAACCCCCACCGCCCCTTGTCTGCGTTACTGCTATACGAGGTGCGTTAATTATAGCTCACCTAAAGTGAACCATAAATGGTCTTACAATTATGTTTAAACTTACATGGGCCTACAAAATACCTCCTCTCCTCATCCCCCAGATATTTAAATTATTGCATTGATCTCCTGAGGAAGCGAATGGTTCGCGAAATGCGTCAAGACGCAAATGCTATTAAATACTATAATTTCTATACTTGATTCATTACTATTGTATGTTAACATTGTTATCGCTGCCTTAAAAATCCCTAGACCTACCTCTTCACTATTGTGAAGGAGTAGATACGTAGAAATATTTTTTGGTTTTTGGTCCAAATCAAGAGCTGGGTTGTCAGTATTTGGTAACCGCTGCCCCCGCAGTACAGAGCTGCCCTAAAACTGGCTGTATGCCAGTGGTTCCCAAACTGGAGGCAGGCCCCCTGGGGGAGCGCAAAGGTGTTCCAGGGGGGCACCTACTCTCATTCTTAACCTGTGTTTGAATAGGAAGGGGGGGCTCAATAATGTTGGCAAATAGAAAAGGGGGGCCCTGCAAGGAAAGTTTGGGAACCACTGCTGTATGCATTTATATTTACTAAATGAAGTAAAGCCAGGTCAAAAAACTAAATGAGCTGGACATGGCCCGCTGGCTGTAGTTTACCCATGTTTGACCCAAAACATTAATTAACATGTCACCATTTTGATGTTACTCTATAAAAGGTCTACTGTCTAAAAAAAAAAAAAGTGGTTCAAAGGAATTAAAACTGAAAATGTCTTTAGGGGAAAAGTTAGACATCATACTCATCTTCCCTCCAGCTTCGTTTGTACAGAAGGGAACGTCACCATCCTGCTGACGAGAACCCAAAGAATGCCGAGTACTCCACGCTGGAGGTCAGGTGAGTAATTTGGCTTTCAGGACCTGTACATGGAGGGCAATGTGTCTGAAGAGAATAGGACCGGCCCAAATCTGGTGGGAGTGTACAGAAGACTAAAATGTTTCTCCCCCCACACTGTACAATGACTGGACACATGTGAGGGAAGAGGTCATCATGACCCAGATTCTAGTGTGCAAAACATGTAATTTGGGAAAAAAATTGAATATACCGCATTTCACATAACTCATTACTGACCACAAATATTGTTGTTCCAAATTTGAATGACAAATGTTGGATTTGTAAAGCAGCACAGTTAACTAAAGCTGGCCATCCCATCCCTGGCTTATACTTTGGATGGGGATCGAGGGTCAGGGATTTACCAACATGTCAGATCCCTGTTCGATCGACATTTTGTTCGAGCGGGACCAAACGCTCAAGGTGGGCAGCGTTCAACTGATCATTCGGGTTGCAAAATTGAGCCGTGTATGGGGACTCTTAAGCTAGGCATACACGGGTAGATTTGTAAAAAAATTCTAGTACAATCAATCAACGTGCGCGGTCACTGCTTACAATCTACTAATCTGCTTACAATCCTACCAGTGTGTGCTGTCCTATTGAACCCGCTCGAAGATCCTCAATTGAACGGGTTTCCAACATGTTGGAAAACCCGTTCAATCTCCAATACTTTACATGAAGAAGAATCTTCATGTAAAGTATAGGAAAAGCCGACTCTGCCTTCTTGACACAGAGCTGACAGCCGAGGACGGCTGTGCGAAGGGTGCAGAGTCAGCACTCTTCACTTGTGCGGGGAGAGAGGCTGGACAGATTTCTGCTCAGCTTCCAGCGTGTTCGTATTCACACGCTGGAAGCCGGGGTGAACTCTGCTACCCGGGGGTCTTCATTGAACGGGAATCGATGTGCCCATGTGGTGCACATTGATATCCATTCAATTGATCCCCAATCAATCACAGCGTGGTGAAGTCACCACGTTGTGATTAAACGGAGGTCAATTGCACGGGAATTTACCCGTGTATGGCTAGCTTTAGAAACTACTTGGCAGAAAGGTAAAGACCTTTCTGTACACACAGTGTTGCCTGAAACAATTACTAACAACTGTTTCAGACAACAACTTTGCGTGTCTGTACAAAACCCAGTCCCACAGCAAAGTGCCTTAGGAAATTAATTTAAATTGCTGGCAAATATTAAATACATACATCTAAGATTAAATATATTACTTTGAATGAAGTCATCATATTAATGAGATTGCACATTAAATAAAGACAGTAACGAGCAGTAAAAGTATAAATTAAAACTGGTATATGGAAGATTAAGATAAAAGAAATGACAAGAAGTTGAACAGATCCCAGAAGCATTTGTTCTTGCTTAAATCTTCTGACAAATTCTTTGGCACAGTTCCCTGTAGAAGTGAATCTAAGGGACAGCTGCACTGCTTACACATCCCGAGACCCAAGAGTTGGACCGGCATATACAACGGATCGGGATGAGGCTGGCCACCCACCCGTATGATGAAGAATCTAATTGTGAATGATGGCAACACTGAAAACACCATGCCATGTTACTGCTATTGAAAACAATCATGTTTTTTTTGGATGTAAATAAAATACAAAGGTTTTAACAATTTATTACGTGTACGATATAGTATCTCAACTTCTACAAAACTTCTACAAATCCGGCATGGGTGAAGTCATGGTGTTATTCTTTCATTAGTATAAATATATATAATAAATATCCCCTAGAAAGTCTAGCACTCCTAGGAGAACAATTTCAATCTTTGGTAGAAAGGGGGCGGGGGCGTGGGTGGGGGGGGTTTGCATGTACTGGATAGTAAAGATTTTTCACTTTTAAGTGTGGGACGTTATTACAGAATGAGTGAAGAAGCAATGCATGTGTTCCCAGCAACAGATCGGACAGAGAACCGGTGGAAAAGACTGTGTATTGGTGCGGTGTGTGCAATATTTTGGGTTGAAATCTGTCTTTGCCAGCATCTGTATGGCTGCTTCACCCAAGACTCCAAAAGCTTGACAGTTTGCAGGATACAACAGCCAGTGAACCCCACCACAGCAAGAGTCAGCCTGATTGCTACCATAGTACTCTCCATGCTGGTGGGTATTGAAAGCTGTGCTCTAGTGTGTGACAATTGTTTTATCTTTACCGAGCTGCGTTTCCTTTTAAATTGTCAGTCTGCTGAAAAAGTTTTGTCCAAACGCTTAATCCTCGGACTGGGAAGTATGTTTACTTTTTTTTATACGTTTTATTTTTTAGGAATGAACGAATGGTCATCCCTACAATGTGTGCATCATGAAGAATGCTTTCCTACTATGGGCTCAGCAAGTGAAATTATACTCCTTAATGCAGTGGTTCCAAAACTTTCCTTGCAGGGCCCCCCTTTTCTATTTAGGAAAATTTTTAAGCCCTCCCCCTCCCATTCAAACACAGGTTCAGATGGAGGGCCTGCGCCCCCCTGGAATTCTTTCACCCCCTCAGTTTGGGGACCAATGCCTTAATGCAACCTTGCTGTTTAGATAATGCACTATAGAGTTCTCCCCTCATGGACTTCTTCATAAGTCAACAATGCTCCCAGAAGCGATTAAATGTGGTGTGGACATCGCTGTTTATCGCGTCCATTTAGTTGAATAGGCTTGTCCCAACTTCAACTAATGGCCACGACCAAGATTGGATCACAACCGCTGGGAGCCGCAATTCTGTTAGCCGCCAGTCATGACTATTTTGCTCTGATCGCACCCATAGACATGAATGCACGTGGATGCGATCGAAATCTCATGTCCATTCATTCTCTATGGATGGCGTGTGAAGATCAGCTGGTCAATCGCGCCAGATTGTGTGAGCAATCGCATGCAATCGGCTGCACGCGATTAAAACGCACCTGCCCCACGGCTGATCGCCAATGTGGGACCCTAATGCTAGCCATACACAGCCAGAGCCGGAGCGATATCGTCCTCCGATATCGCTCCTGGAGGCTAACGTGATGACGTCATCACGTTAGCCTCGCATTGCATTCTGGGGCCCCACAATCGGCCAGGCACCCTTTGTGTGCCGGCCATAAGCAGCGATGGAGACGCTCGTCTTCATTGCTGCTTATGGCCATCGGCTTCCATCGGCTTCGGCCGGCCAGAGATTTTCCAACATGTCGGATCTCTGGCCGGCCGAGAAGTGGGGCGACAGGGATCTGTCGCCCCATGTGGGGACATGCCGATAAACGGCCGGATTTTAACCTGACCGACGGCGAGAGCGCGCACGCCCGTCGGCCAGATTAAAATCCGGCCGTTTATCGGCATGTGTATGGCCGGCATAAGTTTGGGTCTATGTGACCTTCACTGATGTCAAGGAGAGAGATGCTTCATTCTCACTCTAAGACCATCAAGGACAGAAGAACACTGGAGGAACCATTAAGCGATGGATCTAAATATTGAAGCAGCAAGAACACAATCTTTTTATTTTTTTTTTTAAGGCTGACATTTCTTTTCACTAACAAATGATGTTTTTTTCATCTGCCAAAAAGAAAATTTGTTTTGGCTCTAGCTCACTTTACTAATAACTAGACAACCTATTTGATTTCCAGCGGGTTTATTTCCCCACATCTAGTTTAACAAAAAATGTCAATGGTATGGCCTCAAACAATGATCTTTTTCCAGCTAATTCAAATCCCATATCGGTTTCAACAGATGTTTTAGCTTATTGCCATATTCTTTACCATCACTAAGCCCCAGTACACAGAGTTTTGCTGCGAGATCAGGAGAGTTCTTGAATCAGTAGGAAGGGGCCTCATTAGGTTTAGACTGCAGGGAAACTTTAGCAGGGACAAACATATCTATTCTAAAATATCATGAGCCCACATCATGAGCAAAAAGTATTTACATATCCTGAACAAGCAGCAAAAGAAGTAAAAGAAAAACAAAACAAGCCCTCATCGACTTCTGTATCTGTATGCATGGAAGAGAAACTCAACAGTTATTGAAGTTTTTGCTCTTTTCCTACGGCCTTTTGCTAAAGCACAATCGCTAGATCCTTCCAGCCCTCGAATATAAACAACCAGCAGTTTTTTTCTCTGTGGCCTTAGATTACATGTTTAGTCACATTAGGTCTTGATTGTTACATTTTCGAATCTTGGTTTTCTAGTCAATGGTTTATGAACTACTGTACCTTAGAGAGCTCCTTGCCCGGGCCACACTGCTTGCAGGGACGACAGATTCCATTATTGTCAAAATATTCCTGTTCTTTGCAATCTCCAATTTCAGCAAGCGCTCTGCCGACCTAAAAAGTTATAAACCATATTGTCAACCAAAATATAAACAAAAAAACTCTTTGAACCCAATAGATTTTGGCCTAGATTTTGATGTGCCTAGGAGTGTAGTGTAGATCTAGGAAGCAATTCTAAGTTCTAGATCAGACTTGGGCAAACTAAGGCCGGGGGCCAAAACTGGTGACAAGATGCTTTGGCTACCCTTATTCCTTCCAATAACTGAATAGAATACCTATAGGATAATTGTTTGGATTGTTTCCTAGAGGCCATAGTTAACCTGCAATATCATGTTTAGACTTCTCTAGCATCTAGCATCAAAAGCATCTATTTAGGATTTATATTAACATATTTCCATTTTGTTTTTTATAATATGTCCTAGTTACAAGGACTTAGGACCCCTATGCCGGGCAGCCCTTGGTCCGGCTCTGTGCTGTCCGGGAGATCTGAAGCTTGCTTTTTCACTGAAGCAAGCCGGAATGTCACCCCTCTCCCAGCCCAATTTGCATATTAATATCTCCACTTTTACACATAAAATAATTGTTAATAAAAGATCTTGCCTACCTATAGGTCATCACTGCCTCTCACAAGTGACAGATTTGGCTGCTTAGGCTTGGGAGATCCCATTGTCTCCCCATATGCTAAAGTTCACTTCAGTTTAAACAACAGGGGAGATTCTTCAAAAGATCATGGAAGGGTGAGATGGTCGGACCATGAAATTAATATTTCCTGATTGGGAAAAATGATGACAACACCTCCTTAAATATGTACGGAGAGAAATATGCCAATGTTATTGTTTCCTAATCCCAGCTGCTTGGCTGTCATGATGATCAATGACTACAGTTCATTCAGAGTTATTGTTCCAGGACAAATATGCAAATCTGGAATCCTCACTTTATTTTGACCGAAACAAGATAATTCTAGGTTTAGATATCTAATATTTTTAGAAGATCAGCTATGGCAGTTTACATATTTCATTCGGCACAAGTTTTCAACACGCCGAATAATGAATTCATTCTGGACCCTCTACACATCCTATAGGCTTGTAGGGGTCTTTTGATGTTGTACATAAAGTACATAAGGAAGCGGAGTGACTGACACAAGCCAACTATAAAATTTCTCTATCTAGAATACCATTTGGATGCCATATTCAAAATGGTGCATTCATGCATGACATTCAAATTCAAAACAGAAGATCTGAGCCAACTTAAAATAACATGTGGAACATTCTGCACTTCATTTACTTTGGGGGGGGGGGGGGGGAGAAACGAAAATATGTAATTAACTTTGTCTGTTTCTCAGTATATTCAAGAAAGGAAAAACATATTGACCTTTGTGATGGAAAGTCTCTAACCAGGCAACAAGAAAGGGAATAAAATAAAAAAAACATGATGCCTTTCTTTATTCCCATATATGGAAAGGTGACATGAATTATTTTAAAATGAAAAGTATGACTGGGTTCAGTGGCAAGCACAAAAAAGAAGCCATGCCTTCACAATGTTGACTTGTTAGGATATTGCATGAGGTTTCCTTAAGGCAGTGGTGCCCTGAGGGGGCACGAAGGTATTTCAGAAGGGGCGCAGGCCCTCATTCTGAACCTGTGTTTGAATAGGGACGGAGGGCTCGATAATGTTCCAAAATAGAAAAGGGGGGCCCGGCAAGTTTGGGAACCACTGCCTTAAGGCATTACAATTCTGCAATATCAACACCCAGCTAGTTTAAAGATAATACAGTTCACTTGTTATATCCTCTACATAAATTACATTGTGATGGATATAGTACGGTTTTCTAGACTAAGGCCTACCAAAGACCCCTCCCCCAAAAATGTCTTATTCTGTTACCAGATACAGAACTGACCCACATTGCATTGCCTTAGGCTTGGCTAGGGATTGTATGGAACCTAATGGGAACCAAGGTCCTCTAATCTAGGATACATGCACCATATGGAGCCATGAGAATTATATCTCTCTGTAGGAGCTACATCATAGTTGTCTTTTCTTGAAGAAGCAGTAAAGGAGGAACCATGGAATGCAAACAAACTACAACTACACTCCTCTCCCGATGTTACAGATTCTGTGTCCATGGGGCAACAGATTGATTGCTGCTCCCACGGACAGGAGAGCTATAGATGAAAGTTAATCTATAGCTCTCTCTTCATTGCCTATGCCAGTTCAGGGCTGGCATAGGCAATTACACAGTTCAGATGGGAGAGCCGGCATCTCACATCTGACAGCTCCTCCAGTGGATCTCCGTGCTGGGAGAGGTGCCTGGGAAGCCAAGGTGCGACCGAGTGGCCGCGCATTTGGACCATAAGACGCAGGCACTTTTTGCACCCAATTTTGGGGGTGAAAAAGTGCGTCTTATGGTCCAAAAAATTCGGTGTATATATATATATATATATATATATATATATATATATATATATATATATATATATTCACCCCCTGTAATACCCTTTACAACAGCACCAAAACTACACTGCCTGGCCCCCAAAAAAGCAGCCACCTGGCTTTAATTAAGCAAATAGGCATGAGCCTGCTATTGGATAATATAAAGAGAAAGTAGTCTCTCGCTCTAATACCGTGAGGTGACCGACATCCCAAAACAAAATATATAGGAAAAAAAAAAATCGAGGGGAGGTGTCGTTAGACCCTCACCACGAAGTACATTTCCTCTGCGGCAAAGCAGAGGCTGGGGGACTTTAAAGGACGCCTCAGGTATAAGCAAATAATGAATAATAAAGAGTGTATAAAGAGTAAAGACAAAACAAGAAGTAGTTTGGTTGGGGGAATCTAATATATCACCGCAAGAACAAATATAAGTACAAGAATAACAAAATTAACAGTTTACACAGTTGAAGGAATAAATTACTTTTCCTTCAACTGTGTAAACTGTTAATTTTGTTATTCTTGTACTTATATTTGTTCTTGCGGTGATATATTAGATTCCCCCAACCAAACTACTTCTTGTTTTGTCTTTACTCTTTATACACTCTTTATTATTCATTATTTGCTTATACCTGAGGCGTCCTTTAAAGTCCCCCAGCCTCTGCTTTTCCGCAGAGGGAATGTACTTCGTGGTGAGGGTCTAACGACACCTCCCCTCAATTTTTTCCTATATACCTGCTATTGGATAATTACTGCGTGGGCATTTATCTTTCAATGAGGTTAGCCGACTACCTGAATATACTGAATAACCAGGTTATTCCATCAATGGATGTTTTCTTCCCAGATGGCACGGACATATTCCAAGATGACAATGCCAGGATTCATTGGGCTCAAATTGTGAAACAGTGGTTCAGGGAGCATGAGACATCCTTTTCACACATGGATTGACCACAAAAGTCCAGACCTTAACCCCATTGAGAATCTGTGGGATGCTCTGGAGAAGGTTTTGCACAGCGGTCAGACTCTACCATCATCAATGCAAGATCTTGGTGAAAAATTGAAAATAAATCTTGTGAAATTGCAGAAGCTTATCGAAACGAATGCATACTGTAATCAAAGCCTAAGGTGGTCCAATGCCAAATATTAGAACATGTGACTTTTTTGGTGGTGCCTTTTTTCTTTTTTTTTGGACAGGTAGTGTAGCAGAGGAAGGACTAACACTAGAAACCAACTAGGGTCTGCTGCATGGGCTGGCAAAAGGATAATACCTCATCATCTACCTACTGCTCCTTTTTTGTCCAATTCGATGACAAGCTGTGTATTCTAAATCATCTATGCTGTCATAATGGAGAACCTGGCTATGATCCCCATCACAACCCTAACTGTACACAATGCTCGTAATACAAGTATTTTACTCTTCACACATTGGAGCTAAACTCGCTAAATTTGTAAAAAAAAAAAAAAATTTGAGTTTTGGGTGCGCTTCCCCTTTAATAAAAAAAAAAAAGGTCTAACAAGACTAGAATGCCTAAAGCTGGTGGAACTGTAACAAGAAACCATAACCGAAGCAAAAAGCCGAAATACAAGCTGCCATCTTAACAAATGGAAAGTAAATCCCTAGAAGATATTATGTGGAAGACTTCAACGTGACCATATATTATTAGCATGAACCACACAAGGTCTGCAGTTTGCATGGTATCTGGACTAATTTACAGAGAAAACACAACATTAAATGCAGCGACTTTGAAGTCGTTGGATGTGTTATGCAGAAACACCACAACTATGCGGAGCGTGTTTGAACAAGACGCCATGTGATTACTCCTGGACTGCTGATGAGCAGCATTCTCTAACTTGTGACAGACTATACTGCAAGGAGAAATTCAGCCTTAATCTACACAACGGAATCTGAGACCTCAAGGGATTTCGGCACAGCATGCTAGAGTAGCAAACGTCTCCCAAATTACTTACCAGACATGTCAGCAGAAGCCACAGCATCTTTACCAGAAATAGTCCTATCCTCTTCTGGGGAACGTCCACGGTACCCTGTGAAGAACGCAGGAAAAGATCTATGAATATTAAAGGACAACTCCAGCAGAATCCTAAAAAAAAAAGGTCTTCATACCCCTTCATCCATCCATGTTTGTTGGCAGAGCATACAGCTTTCAAACATTTCTAAGAATCCAGCCAGTTAGCACAGACCGTTCACACATTTTAGCCAGTCAACACCCGAAGACACCCAGAGCCAGAAAGAGTGCTTTTACGAGATTATTTTACTATATAACCAGATCACCCCCATCATAAAAATTCAAAGTAATGGTAAAACCATAACCGTTTCCAGCAACACAAAAATAGTAAAATGTAAAACATGAACCTGTTGATGTGTTCTTCCTAGGTAGGTACTATTGAGAAACTTGACTTCTTGGAGATGCTTGGAGAACCCAGTTATCTATCCAGCACAAACTGTCCAATCTTCATTCCTCTAGTTCCAATACATTACATTCAAGAATGGATAGTTCACTAAAGGTGGCCATACACGGGTCGATGAACCCTCGAGCACAGGGTGAGGATGTCATCATGCTGCACTCGAGAGTCTTCGATTGAACAGAGAATCGATGTGCACTACTTTATGCAATCGATCCCATTCCATACTCCCTCGGTTCCCATCTAAAGTAATGGCGATCAAACAGGATTTACCAACATGTTGGTTCCCAGTTCGATCGAGCTTTCTTCAAGCGAGATTGATCCCTCTCTAAAGCAGGAAATGGCTAAATATTTGAGCCGTCCGATGTTCCCTGCAGCAGCGTAATGACGGCATCACGCTGTCAGATATCAGAGGAGCTGGAGAGACCGCAGCAGTCTCTCCAGCTCAGCCGATGCTTTGCATGGAGACTCGCGGTTTCCATGCAAAGTAACGGACATCAGCTGTGACTAAAGCTGGCCATACACCTTTAGATTTCTCTGTCAGATTTCCTTTAGATCTGCTTTTGTTTTACCAAAACCATGTAATATAAGGGACTTTCTAAACCATCAAGTCTACCTGTGTTCAATCGCAGAGGACCCTATACTACATAGTTGTTGGTAGATCTAAAGGATATCTGACAGAGATCTGAAGGTGTATGGCCAGCTTAATGGTCATGTCCAATATCCTAGTTATCAAGCGGAATGGATTGGTCTCGCTCGAAAACAGTGAAGGCCGCATATCATATGTGCCAGATAGATGGCCGTGAGTGCGCACAGCGCTCGAAGCGGCTATCGATCTGGCCCATATCTACACGTGTGTACCTAGCTTAAGGAAGGCTGGATGCAATTAATTCAAGAACAGTCGATCACCACGAACGGCGATAAATTGTGCGGAAATCTATTAAAAAAAATCCACCTTAATACACCCCTCCATTTAATTAAGGCCATTGTAATGTGATAACCCTTTTATTATTACTGGTCAATGATTTCAATGTTATGATTGATCAATGTTCATTGTTAGGAGTTAAGATAGTTAATGTTGGAAAGTTCCCGGACACGGCAATGTGCTCTCACGTGTTTCTGCAAAGGTATGCAACCAAAACCTGTTTTTAATCTAAAATGTTGAAATGGTTTAATTTGCCTATTTGTGCTTACTAGCTGGAGGGCGTTCTGGGGAGTTTTCGGTCTTGTGTCTTGCCCTTTCTTTCTGCTAGTTATTCATTGATTTAAGCAGATGCCATTTTTGCTTTGACCCCATAGCACATGGAAGGTAACGACACTTGAAAGCAGCAGACTCTGCGTTTGCCCTCGCTCTTTCCTTCCATGAGAACCCTGCCACACTGGTGACACTTCCCATGGAGCTCTTCCACTATGTACATACATTAGTGCTTACCCTTCAATGCACACAGCAGGACATCCCCTGTCTATGGCAACCACATGCTCCTCATATCTGGCTGCTGTGACTGGCCTCAACTTCAGAATGGGAAATATAATGTGTTATTTAAGGGGTATTATACCTATTTTTATTTATTTTTCTGTTGTTTCAAGGATAAAAAAAAAGTTCATGAACTCATAAAGCCTCAACATAATGAAGATAGAATTTCTAATAACATACTTTTTAGTTTTATAAAGACCTCATATGACAAAAGATGTGACAGAGATCATATATGTCGTCATATATTTGGGTCATTGTTATCGTATTTAAAAGAACATATATAGTTAGTAAATTTTCTGTAAGGTATCGATCAAGGGTGGGCAAACTTTTTGTCTTGTGGGTCATAATGGATTTTTAAATGTGACCAAGAGCCTGAATTGCTTTTTTTTTTTTTAACGCAGCATTTCCACATGCGTTATGCATTTTTGATAAATTTTTCCTTCAAAAAACACAAAAGTAATGTAAAAAACTTGTGTTTTTGTATGTATGCAGAAATGCATGCCTTAAAAAACACATAGTGTGAAAGGGCCCTAAAGCTGGGCATACATGGTTAAATTTTAGCGTTCGATCGACCTAAAAGGATCAAAGTTTACATTTTATATTGTATGCTGCACATATGGTCGGTGGAAATTGTTCGATACCGTTAAACATAGATTGAAAAGTGATAGATCGTTATACAATTGACGAAAATTTTCCAACATGTTCTAACTAAAATCAATGTTTTGTCTATTGGTCGCGTTGGTTGTATTTGATGAACACATTTATATATGACTCAACTAAAATTGGCGAATTTGGTCATGTAACAATTGAACCTTCCATGTGGTACTACTTTGGATTTGATTACGATTGGTGTCCAATAAAAAGATCAATGAAAATGAATTCCTCTGCAAAAGCCTGTACAATAAAAACGCCACTAAAAATGAGGAGGTTAAGTTCCATTTCTATCACTTTTTGTCGATCAATTCAGATGATTTTAAATCAACTTGAGCGATCAACTTTATAGTCAATTGAATGGAAAAATATAATGTGTTTGGTCACCTTTAGCAATTGTTAAAGTTAGCCATTCATCAAGTTTGAGCAACCTAGATATCACTGAGCTATGGTTACATGTAATTTATTGATAACCTCTATAAAGGAAAGTGTAGACAACACATAAAAATAGGAGAGTTCAGTGTGACAATTGTTCAAGTAATGGTTAAATTGTTTCATTCAGCCATTTCATGGTCCATAACCTACAAAGGACTCCGGAAAATTAAACATTGCATGAAGTAGTAGTATGGAGATACAAAGGGTAATGGCTCCACACACTGAATGAGGTCATTACAACCCAGGCCGCACCAGTGTACAACATGTTCTATATGTCACCAGCTTGGTTTACCAATAGACAGGGTTTCTGATCTTCCAATTCCACCGGACAGAGATTCTTAACTTCCCTCTCAAGGTGTGTTTACTGTGTAGATTTATAGTTCCATGTTGTTGTTGAATATCGTTCATTCATTTATTGAATGTACCATTAAAATTTTTGTTCGTCAATCACTGATATCAAATGAAAATACATTTGAAATTACAGCGACATAAAAATTTACCAACACATTCGATGACAATTCCATCGAACAAATTGCCCATTCTATGTTCAATCCACCCAAAAAAAATCTATACGTGTAAACCCACCTTTTCATTTCTAGATAGACACCGACACACATACTATGTTTTTACAGTAGATAAAAAGTTTTTTTTTTAAATAAGTAATGCTTTATTTTAAGTCCCCCCCCCCCACTCCTTTAGATCACTCTATACAATTTATTTAGATCTACCAACAACTATGTAGTGCCGGGTCCTCCCTGATAGAATACATAGTGATTGTAAAGGTATAGATCACTGCTATGTAGTGCGGGGTCCTCCCTGATAGAATACAGTGATTGGAAGGTATATATCACTGCTATGTAGTGCCGGGTCCTCCCTGATGGAATACATAGTGATTGGAAGGTATATATCACTGCTATGTAGTGCTGGATCCTCCCTGATAGAATACATAGTGATTGGAAGGTTTAGAAAGCTCCTCATATTACATGGTTTTGGTAGAAGAAAAGTGGATTGTACAGAAATTGTATGGTAAGATTGTATGGGGGGCTTTAAGGCCCCATACACCTAGCGAGCGTGCTCGCGGCCCTCGGCAAAATGGGCCACAGATTGTGGGTGCCCACAAGGGACGACAGATCACCGTCCCCCCAAAGCTCGGTTGGCCAGAAAACAGACAGGTCTGTAAATCTCTGACCGATGCAATTAGTTTCAATAGGGACTGGTGTCCCCATCCAAAGTAACAGCCAGCACACAAAGGGTGTCACCCATACTCTGAGCGACTAAATGCAGCGTGATGACTTCATCATGTTGCACTCTGTCGATTGTCTATTGGCCCCGGCTCCTCTGGTGTATCGGGGACTTAAGCCTATACAGGAAGCTGCAATTAAAACAAATGATTCCGACTACGAAATCAGAGAAGATTAACTTGATCAGATTGATCATGTGTGTCTTCACGAGTTTTCTTGAAGTAAAACTTTTACTAGGACAGTGGTTCCCAAACTGGAGGAAGGGGGGCCTGCATTTCAATAGGGAGGGGGCTCGATAATGTTCCTTAATAGAAAAGGGGGTCTCAGCAAGGAAAGTTTGGGAATCACTGGACTAGGAGAACTTGCCATTCCAGTTTGCAGTCACCATCTGCCCTCCAAAGCCTCGCTTAACTTTATTGGCAACAATCATATGAACAACAATTGATGAAACTTTCAATTTGAATGGAACATATTTTTTTTTCTCCCTGACTGTCCCACAGCTTTCTTTATAATGTTACCTGTAGCTCATTGTGACTTTTTGATCCAATTGTGTATAGAGGAACAACAGCCACAAAATCAATGCCCAGGCCTACGTACATTGTTCCCAAACAACCCTGGGAAGTGTGAGAACCACATCCTTCGCAGACATAATATAAACAAAGCCTATATTTTTATAAAAGGGTAAAAAAAAAAGAAACTTTATTGTGGACTAAAATAACCATGAGAGACTGGGCTATTAGTATTTCATGTACAAGTAGTGATTTCCTTCCAGGAGAATTCTCTCACACATAAAAGAGAGAGGCAGTCTCACATCTACATATTTAGATAATTGCAAGGTCACAACTGAAAGGACCCGGAGTTCAGACTGCTCGGCACAGTGTCAAGACCTGCAGCTGAAAGCATTCTCCTGCTGCCTGGCTCCTGGATAGCTTCAGCCTTTTAACATTTGCTTTATAATGATCACTTTCATCTTACTTCCCCAGGCTATCGCAACAACGGCCATTGACACGGAGCCAGGAGGCTAGGAGAACAGGTATTTCTTTTCAGCCGATGGAGATCCCCACCCCACAAGTGAAACAAAAGACTATTAAACATTTAAACAAGCTCCCTATCTATTGAAGACAACAAACATAATCAACAAACTGCATGATTAAAATGTAATGGTGGCAAGAAAATTTATAGCATAAAGATGATGGCGAGGAAAGATGTCAGTCATAATCAAGTGTTGGAAAGGCAGTTGTGGACCTACAAACTAGGTAAGTGTCTTTATGAAGTTCCATCACCAGCAACTCAAGCCTTAAGCTAGCCATACATGTGTCAACTCGTGAGCGATCGATCGCCCATCCGATCGATTC
>CM070033.1:28202640-28215182 GCA_036250615.1 Ptychadena robeensis
GAGATCTGACCAGCGCTGATCTCCCATCTGAACTGTATTGACTATATTTGCAGAGCGATCACCGGCTGTAGGCAGACTTTGTGAATTGCAAAACCCCTGATCATCACAAAATTTGCTGGAGATGTAGAGAAGGGTTTTTGGTTCAAAGTCAAGTCAAATTTTTTTAAGTTGAATTGAAGTTGAATTGAACTTAATTTATGCAAAAACTCTTTACAATGTTCCCAACAATCCTTCTCTACATCTCCGTTAATTTTGGTGATGAAATCATGTTCAGGGGCTTTGTAATTAACTTACAAATCACGAAATAATGGCATCTCAAACAAAAGCACATTTGCTGTGTTTCTGGGTCTTAGCTGCTGCATTTCCCACCCTAGGCTTATAACTTTTTCCAGAATTTTATGTAAAATGAGATACCTCAGCTTATATCAGGTGGGAATATATTTAAGCATATACAGTAATTCGTATTCCTCCACAGCATGTGGTAACCAGTGGCAGTAATCGCCCAAATTATAGACTAAGAGTTTGTTTCCACATACGTCGGGACCCCCTCCGCTAAGCGTATAAGAGTATTGCTTGGCGGGGATCCCGACGTAGCACATAGACTTAACCTGCTCGGTGTTTACACATCCGCCGATGCAGAGGCTCAACGTACTCCACTACATTCAGCCTTGCATCTGCAGAACGGCTCAGCGCAGTAAAGACACAGCATCCGCCGAGCAGGTAAGTGAATGTGCTCCGTCGGGATCCCCGCCAAGCAATACTCTTACAGAGGGGCTCCCGACGTATAGTGGAAACAAACCCTTAGTGACACCATTCACAGTTCTGCTGAATTTGCTTTGTGGCTCCCTAGGGCAGTGGTTCACAACCTGGGGGCACTAGAGGCTAGGTGACAGAAAGAGGCAGAGAGCTCAACTTTGTGCTCCCCTCCGCAATTTCCACACAGTGAAAGTGGAAATCCTGAGCTGGACTGAAGCTGGTGATATGTAAACAAGTAACAGCGCCATCTTGCGGACATTTTACACATTTTTGTAGAGATGGTGTAATTGAATTTAGAAAATTCCACTATTTAACTTTGCGAGTTAATTACAAAGCCCCGAACATGGTATCATCCCCACAATAGCTGGAGGTATAAAAACCGGTCGTTAGTGGGGAGGGGATGTTATCCCAGGACAGGAGCTTTGTCGTGTCACTTTTGGGATCTTTTTTTAAATGCAGTAGTTGTTGGGGGAGCCTGGCTAGTTTTGGACAAAGCAAGGAGGCCCTTAAGGGAAAAATGTTGGGAACAACTGCCCAAGGGGACCATGGACCCCCGTTTAAGAACCACTGGCCAAGAGCTGAGTAGGCCATCCCCTCCAGGACACTGCTTTCTCAATCTTTTGCCAGGATTGTTCCGAAATGAATGAGCATTCAAGTGAGTTAGATGGCTGGTTGGTGGGCATTTCCTTATTCCATCACCATGTTATGTACTCATTGCTAGAGATGGTTGAATTTGTTTTAAAAAAAATTGACCATTCCGACGGTTTCGAGTTAATTGCAAAGACCCTGAACATGGTATCCTCACCAAACTTGCTGGAGATGTAGAGAAGGATGGGGGTATACTACAAAAAAAGAATATGGCTCTAACACAAATAGTTTTTTCAAAAATATAGTTCAAAGTCAAGTCAAAATTTCGAAAATTTTAATTTTGACTTTGTTTTTGAACTTCATTTATGCAAAAACGACATGTGCTAGAGCAAAACTCTTATTTTTAAAATGTTCCCTACAACTCTTTTCTACTCATTGCTCATTTAAGCTAAATAAAAGATATAAAGGCCCCCATACACCTTATAAACTTTCCATATCATTTCTGTACAATCACATTTTGTTATACCAAAACCTTGTAATATGAGGACCTTTCTAATCCTTCCAATCGCTATGTATTCTATCAGGGAGGCCACTTTACTACACAGTTGTTGGTAGATCTAATGGAGATTGTATGGATCGATCTTAAGGTGTATGGGGGGCTTTAGACTGGCCTATCACATTGATTAATAGCACATATGTAAAGCTGGCCATACAACTTTAGATCTCTCTGTCAGATATCCTTTAAGCTAGCCATACATGTTCCGATTCCATGGCCGATCGATCACCCATCCGATCGATTCCGCGATGCCAGAGGGAATCGGATGTCTGATCGATCGTCCAATTAAGCCTGTCCCTACCACCTTGGGCCACCGATTCCTGGACGATTCCGTGCCCGATCGATCACTTCACACATGGCAACTCCCCCTGATGTGTGATGAATCGGATCAGAAAGACCAACATGTTGGTTCTCTGGCAGATCCGATTCTGGGCCCCTGATCGATCGGACGTGATCGATCGGGCAAGGTGGGCTTCACGCGATTCCGGGACGATCGATTAGCGTGCACGTGCCCGGAATCGATCATCCCGGAATCCCTTGGGAATCGGACCCGTGTATGGCGACCTTTAGATCTTCCAACAACCATGTAGTGCCGGGTCCTCTGCGATTGAACACAGGTAGACTTGATGATTTAGAAAGTCCCTCATATTACATGGTTTTGGTAAAACAAAAGGAGATCTAAAGGAAATCTGACAGAGAAATCTAAAGGTGTATGGGGGGCCTTACATATATGGTACATGATACAGATGCCGTGTTTATTTCTTAATTGTCATGTTAATGACTTCTTAAATCCACAAGATGAATGTCTTGCATTGACAGATGTCCAAATTGTACTTGTTTTGCTTGTTTGAGATTCTGTAAATAGACTCAATCCATGACATCACACCAACAGACCAATGGCGGTGATGAAATCTGGGCACCGTATCCTTCCATTTTACAGATGTTTAAACAATTACGGCAATCACGAGTTTTGATATAATACATTCAAGCTGCTAGGCTGGGACATCTCACCAACCCATTACTGATTGTCCTCCACATTCATAGTAAAGCCTTTGCTTGTTTGTCTTGCTGGATGGCGCGATTATTCGTCAGCACCTATTTTCAGGAATTAGGACAATGTTGTTTCTCTGCAGTTTGGGAGCAGCAAAACAAATGGCGAAACGTCAATACAATCTGTTTATACGCAGATTCTAAGCACGCCATCTGTTATTTCTGCGTACGCGCTGTACCCGATCAGCGGAGCTAATTGGAAAATGAAGTTCAAGTGTGCTTTTATGGCTGGAGGAAATTGAGTTATAAAAGCAGATATGTGCTTCATTTACTTTCATTTCAAAACATTTCAGCTCACCAGATTCATGCTCGTTTATGTTTAACTTTCAAGAATACACACTGAACAAATAGTAATATACAGCGGTGCACATAACTTGTTAGTGAGCTTCTCAGGTGAGTACCAGGAGATGGTGTTTGGTACTCACCCCATATGTAGGGTGGTCTCCCTCACTGTCTCCCTCACTGTCCTCTGTGTCAGCCTCCTGCATGGTATATTTTGCTGCAGATGGACCTCCCTGTTCCTGATTGATCCTCCGATTAGCTGTCTCCATCCACAGGTCACTAGCTGTCTTTGGGTCAAATGTACCTGACATTACCACACCGTTTGAACCCCCAGATCTCATACCTCAGTAGTACACCCCTGACATTTTCAGGCTTAGTAACTAACCCCTGAGACTACCTGCAGTCCAACTTTCCAGCGTCACACAGTGCTTTTCTCTTGTCAGATTTTACCCTTACATATGCCTACTCTGACTTTCATCCCCCAGATCTCCAACACACTTAGAAGTCCAATCTTTTTTTTTTTTTTTATTAATTTACATATTTATTCATATTTCCCTGCGGTTATCCAAGTGACATAAATTGTATACATATAACATTTAGCTGCGGCCGCCCAGACACGGAGTGCCACCATTTAGTGCCTCTAAGTACGCATATGAGCTGTGTAACAATAATGCAGGTACGCAGCGATAGGTTTTGACCCCTTTTGAGTACCAGAGGACCACTTATGTGCACCCCTGGTAATATGATGAAATGTACATGAGTTGGATGTTCTAACTTCATACATTTAGCAGCAAGTGTCAGAGAACTGATAATAAGGGATGGCAAGTCCCACCAGTGGTTCCCAAATTGGGGGGCGCAGAGGTATTCGGGGGGGGGGGGCACAGTTTGGGGGGAAACCAATGTGGCACTTGGAGCTCTCTATGTGAGAATTGGGATCTTCAGAACTCAGCTGCCTATTCGCTCTCCCCGCTGTCAGTTTTCTTCTTTATCTGGGGATTGCACACTGTCCACTCTCCCTCCCCTACCACTGCCAGCCAATCACAAGCCTGAGATATGGACAAACAGGGAGACATCCATGGGAAAACTAGCTGCAGACAGCAGAAAGAGTGCATGTATTGTGTGTGATGAATGTTTCTGTATGATTAGTGTGTGTGTATATGATGCATGTCTGATTGGTGTGTACATGATTGGTGTGTGTGAAAAGGGGAGTTGTATTTTAAAAACAATTTGAGGGCCATTTCACACTAGCCATGCTGCGGCTACTGTGTTGTTGTTTTTTACCCTAACGGACGTAATAGCGGTAATGCTATAGTGTCTGTTACCTTTAATGAACCTGTATAGTTTTAATGGGAGTGGGGTGCACCTATATAGAAAACGAGGGCCCTGCCAGGACGATTTGGGAACCACTGCGCTAGAAATAGAACATGAGGGTTCGGTTTTCTTGTTCAACTGACTTTAAGTGCTTTTAAGCTGAATTGACCAAAAGCGTTGGTGAATTTGTAGCTGATGGTACTACAGAACATGCATGCAGGACTTAAGAAAGGAATCAATCGTTTTTTAAATAAATCACATCACAATCTCCGTAGTGGTACTATCAATTGATATTAGACTGACTGTCGATATTTAGATTGCATACAGCTGAAGATAAACAGCCCCAAAACATGATGCTGTCCCCACCATGTTTCACTGTGCAAAAACACATATGAAGTCTCCCAAAAACATGTGGGAAAATGTGTTATGGTCTGATGAAACCAAGGCTGAACTTTTTGGCCATAATTCCAAAAGATATGTTTGGCGCAAAAACAATACTGCACATCGCCAAAAGAACACCACACACGCAGTGAAGCATTGACTTTTTTTCCTACCATTACATTAACAAAATACAGTGGACACTTGACTTACAAACTTCATTCTGAAGGGTTGGTTGGAAGTCAAAACCATTTTTACCCATAGGAAATAATGGAAAAAAGATGTAAAATATTTGTTAAATACAAGAAACAGCAATAATATTCCTACTTTTAGAGGTAAAATTCTAGACACCCAACCCCCCGTGTATGCTTATATATATCTGGGCTCAGGGGAAAATTTCTGGACACCTCTAGGGTCCTTGTGTGCAACCCCCAGACAATAGCGTTAGTACTGCCTGTACAGAAGGCTATGCTTTAAAGCGCCATTTCAGCCATGCTTTCTGACATAGGGGGGCGTCTATAAAGCATAAACTAATTTGGATTGTAAACCAAAAGCTCTCCATAGTCTGTCTCCACCCTAATTCTCCATACCAATTTCCATATACCCCCCAACCAGTAATATCCACTAGGAACCACTCTTGACATGTTCTGTGCTCCATGCACGCATTCAGAACTTCTCATGATCAATAATCATTGATTTGATTGCCTTGTGCAATTGAACCCCCTTGGCATTCCTGGCGGCAACATCTCGTCCAACGCTGTCCTGTCAGTACCGCACTGGACGAGTTGGGGCTGTCCAGCAGAGATCTGAGCAAACTTACTATTATGCACTGTCCCGTGGTTCAGATCTTCTGAACTGGCTTCAGCACCGAAGCCGACCCCCCCGGAGTGATGTGATGATGTCACATTGGGGCGGCGGAGGATTCAAATGTAAATCGTGCAAAAACTGTTTTCTATGGAGAAAACTGTTTTCATTGTGATTCCCCAGATGTGCCCCTTTGAAGTTAACCCTCTCTCCCCTGGTGTGATGTCGCAATATCCATCACACCAGGGGAGAGAGGGTGCCAAAGGTAATTGTACTGGATACAGTGATAACTGTATCCAATACAATTCAGAGTAAAAAAAAAAAGAACACAAAACCAATGTCCAATTAAATTCACATTTTTTTATAAAAAAAATACATAGTGTTTTCAAATCTTTCATACAAAATAAGTATTTTAGAGATTTTATCATTCAAATAATACCTTTTATTTATTTTGTTTTTAAAATGTAATTTATTTTTACATAATTGTGTTTCAAGCATTATTATAGTCCGGATGTCTACTAGGCCCTTGTACGGACATATTTTGGGAAGTTACAGGCCTACAACATGAAAAAAGTCTATGGTGTGCTTTTGGTACAGAAATCTGGACCTTGCAAGAGCACTAGGGAGGTTAATTGATCGTACCACCAGCACTCCACCAGTGAAAATAATTCAAAACTGATCGTTTCCTTTACAAAGTCCTTGTATGCGTGCTCCATAATACCTTCTCAGTAATTAAAACGTCAGATACCATCAAATGAATGTTCAATCACTACTCGATCGAGTTTATGTTACATTTCCCTTACTTTTTGAACAGAACAATATCAAACCGTGTATATGGCCAACCTAACACGCCGGGTAATCTGCAATATAAAACCTGTTCATTGTTGAGTGTAGCTATATTTTTATTATTTCTACTTGGGTTGCTAATTGGACCATGGATGGTTTCTTGCAATACAACAAAACAATAAGGTTGTTGCAATGATAATTTGATGTTATTACAGATTCTGGAAAGCAAGGCATGGTAGTCAGGTGTACTTAGCTGCAATTACAACATGTAATTACAGGGAAAGGGCTGGGACTCAGAAGAGTTTGATGACATATATTACATAAATGCGCAATAAATTATCTCTGCCAATTTCTCATTACAACAATTACCAGTAATAAATGGGGTGATATTAGGATAATAAGTGTAATATAGGATTTTCTATTGACCATATTCATCTACTAGAAGCCAACGGCTGACGCCTAACCTGCGCCAATCAGACAGGTCTGTGACAATAAAGCAGCCACTTAGACACCTATCTCTACCATTCATGCCCATTCAAGCATCCCTGGTGAAGTGGCTGCTGTTTTGTGATCTTTAGCTGTATGTCTCCTCTTTAGCAAAACATCAGGATGAAGAGGTCAAAGGTTTGTCCTGTGACTGGCAGGGTCAGCGGAACCTCTTCAGGGATTAACTATTTGTCCCTGAAACTAAATAGGAAAAATAAATCCAAAGGCTGTCCATGCTGAGCTAATAATTGGGGTTTGTTTGACTTGTTCCCACATACTTCCAAGTATTGGGGTGGGATTTTTTGGGCTTCCAGCTGTGAAATTATAGGATGGGTAAGTAAAACATGTAATTTTTAATGCAAATTTATGTGAAGCCACACTGTTCGCATCTTCAATATTATCCACCTATTGATAGTGTATTAGAGTCTTAGGGCTTGTTTCCATCATACGTCGGGACCCCCTCCGCTAAGCGTTTACACATCCGCCGATGTAGAGGCTCAACGTACTGGACTACGTTCGGTGGAGTGGCTCGGAGCAGTGAAGACACAGCATCTGCCAAGCAGGTAAGTAAATGTGCTATGTCAGGATCCCCCCCCCAAGCAATATGCTTAGTGGAGGGAGGGACTTATAATGGAAACATAGCCGAAGCTTCAACTATTTAACCAGCAGCTCCCGGATTTTAAATATCCTGTACAATGGACCCAGAATGTACAGACAAATCACATTAGAAGGCCAAGTGTATGCATTACAGGTTACTGAAAAAGCATGGACAATGTTCTAGCAATCAGCTCTGGCAACATTCATGGATACTGTATAAAAGAGTTAATAATTCTTTTTTTCTCTCACTTAGGGTATGTTTTGATGGCTCCATGGGGTCCCCCTGTGCCAAGCGCATTTGTTTGGTCCATTAAGCTGGCCATACACCTTCAGATTTCTCTGTCAGATTTCCTTCAGATCAGATCAGATCTACCAACAACCATGTAGTATAGTGTCCTCCCTGATAGAATACATACTGATTGGAAGGTGTAGAAAGGTCCTCATATTACATGGTTTTGGTAAAACAAAATCTGATCTGAAGGAAATCTGACAGAGAAATCTGAAGGTGTATGGCCAGCTTTAGTGATATGGAAACATAGCCTTATGCTTCATGTGTCTCATGTACAAGAAAAGGGGGACAAGTTGTCACTGTAACAGCATAACTGTTCTAGGAAAAGTTGTATTCCAACCCTAACCAAATAAAAATGTGTTTACTCCAGATCTAGGAAGATTAGCTGAACCTGTTTAAGGTTCTTCCATTTGTGAATAATTACATCAACTGTTGTCTTGTAGCCCATTCTAGCCTTGTGTCTACAATCTTGTCCCTGACATCCTTGGACAGCTCTGTGGTGTTGGCCATGGTGTTGAGTTTAGTATCTGGATAGAGTGATTGCTCCTATAGAGTTTTCTTTTATACAGGTAACGAGTTGTGAAGACTCCTAATGTCAGTTGATTGCCTGTATAAAATACACATGGGAACCATAGATTTTGCTGATTGATAGAGGATCAAATACTTATTTCATTTATAAAAATGCTAAATAATTTATCATTTTTGTATGCATTTTCTGAATTTTCTGTTATTGTTCTGTCTGTCACTGTTCAAATAAACCTACCATTGAACTTGATCATTTCTTTGTTAGTGGGCAAACTTACAATATCAGCAAGGGGTTCATATATTTTTTCCATGACTGTATATATAGATAATAATTGCCATTTTGGGTTCACACACTTCCCATTGCTGACTGTCTGTTCCTGTCTAATTCCTACTGGAACCCTAGGTCAGTGCATTCCCATTTTGCGAACTTCCTAAAGGTCCCCATACGCGCTGCAATCCGTGGTGATTTTATAAGGCCAATTGATGGGCGCTCGCGCTATTTATCGGCCGCAAAATTAGCCGTCGATCACGGGTGCCCACATGGGTGGTCGGCCCGTAAACTGTAAATTCCCGGTCGATCCCATTACTTTGGATGGAGACCAGCATCTCCATTCAAAGTAATGGCTGGCACACAAAGGGTGCACGGCTGATTCTCACCACTCCAGGCCGGGAGCTGTCGATCTGCCAGGCAGATCTAAACGTGTGTGGGCACCTTAACCCATGGGTTTAAGAATTGGTAGAGCTGTAAGCTTTAAACAAAGTTGAAGAAATAAACTAAATGGTGTCATCCTACGTGTACAAACAGAGCATATACTTCAAGCTGGGAAAGTACAGCCTGTTGCATTGAGATAACAGAGCACCTGCATGAGTTGGACCTTTGGGCCACAGAATTCTCTGCCTTTGTTCATTTCGCTTCACAGACACTTCTCCGCACAGAGGACAGAGTGAGGCAACCAATTAAGTCATTATAACTGCCCGCAAGACAATAGGGCGAAACATCAAAGCAATTAACAAAACTGTTCATTCCTCTGAATAGCACCACAGGCCTGTAATTATCAAGAACTTTAAAGGAAAACCACAATTAGATGGAACTCTACAAATCATGGTTGAAATCTAGAAGAGCAAAGTGTTGTATAGTCGTTGAGGAATTTGAAACGTAAAATTAAAATAATTACACGTAAAAAATGTAATACACCCAAAGTAGTACAATAAAATACACAAGAAATAAACAATATACAGTAATATACAGAAGACAAATAGTAAGTATGGTGTTTTAATTTAACTTCATAAAACCTCCCTAGCGCTCTTGCAAGGTCCAGATTTCTGTAACAAAAGCGCACCATAGATTCCAATGGAATTTTTAATGTTGTAGGCCTGTAACTTCCCAAAATATGTCTGTACAAGGGTCTAGTAGACATCCTGAATATCATAATGTTTGAAACAAACAATAATGTAAAAAAATAATACATTTAAAAAACTGGTACAGATTTCTGTACCATAAGCGCACCATAGACTTTAATGGAAAAAAAGTTTTTTTACATTGTAGGTCTGTAATTTCCCAAAGTATGTCCATACAGGAGTCTGGTGACATCCTGAATATAATAAAATGTTCAGATGCTTTGTGAATAACTCACAATATCAGATAATGAAGATTTCAATAATTCACCATTTATCAGGTAAATTAGCACTGCAACCACTAGATGGTGCTGCAGATGTGCCAGGTTACATAGAAGAGCATGGGGGAAGGGGGGTGATCCCTTCCTCGACAGCTGCCTCTTCATTAGATCGGAGACACACGGATCAGTGAGTTTGCTCTCCTGTGGCTCCGATCTCCACCTGACGAACCCAGCTCGTCCACTGCAGTTCTAACAGGTCAGAGCTGGACGAGCTGGGAAAGGCAGGGGGGTTAATGAGACATTTGCCGGTTTTCTGGCTTTTGCCCGATAGGCCATGGGGTGTTATCTAAACAAGTTTGCAGACAGGAGTGCCCGGATGTTTTCTGGGCTGCTGCCGTATGACAGCAGCCCGGGACACGACCATGTAAATGTGGCCTAACTAAGTGCTCCCTAATAGTTTCCTGAAAACAAACATCCAGCTCATGTACCTTTATTAGAGATGGTCGCATTTTTGGAAACATTGGAAGGGTAGCCATACACATATCAATTTTTGTTTAATCGATGTTAGATTTGATAGGCTTGTACGATTGAAGAATCAGCGGACAGTCTAGCATCTACCACCACACAGCGATCAATTACAAACCAATCGATTCCTTTCCTAGCACTCTACTCAAAAACTGAAATAGAAATTTTTATGTTCTAATTCAGCAAATTATTAAATGTGAAAATGGAATGGATATAAGGGTCATATTGACCCCTACTCATTCCCAAAGGTTTGAAACATACCTGGCCATAGCCACTAATTTAAAAAGATACACTTAAAAATATCTCCATTAATATGTAATAATTTAACACATTTTAACATATTAAAACACATTTATTAAACGTTTAAACTAAACACATTAATTATACAACATAAAGAACATACTAACATATATGGCCAATGTCCTCACTCACACATTCTACTCCATTCTACAATATTCCTTTTAACCCATTCTTCTTCCTAATCTTCTGCCATCTTCCTCCTTCAATCTTCTTTCTTCTAGTCTTCTTTCTTCACAGCAGAGCAAAAGCACCTGCACCTGGAGTCCCCAAATAATGGTATACCCTTACGTTATCAACATAAGGCCCAGTGTTACTCAACATGCCCAAAGGCATGCACAGTAGCATGGAAAAATCTTCCCACACTACAGTGCATGTTCACCAAGGTCACCTGAAGCCAATGTTGATTAACTGGGCCTAATGTTGATCAAGACTGGATTCATTCTATGTTACATATCAACAATATGTGCACCAAGCACCTTCTGTTTTGAGGTGACTGCCTTACCTTTTTCTAATCTATGTATAATCTGTATGTATAACATGAATAATCTTTTATGTAGTCACTACATGCCCAAATTACAATTTCAAAGGTGCATGCTGCATTGCCCTTGTATTGATAGGTGTGCATACCCTATAATCAGGGGCGGTCCTATCGACATCTGCGCCCTGGGCACCCCATCTGACAGCCCCCCTCCCCCAGTCCATAACCACAGAGTCTCAACTTATGAGACTCTGGATCTCTATGTCTCGTCTCCCCTCACTGGGGGGTGGGGGCAGGGATGGAGTTGCTTGTGAGGTTTATATCACCCCCTATCCACATCCCCGGCAAACATCTCCACTCCTGGGAAGAGAGAGGGGGGGGGGGGGGGGTGAGTCTCTTCTTTTCTCTCCCTAGGCGAGCGTGTAGATAAGGGGAGAAGACATCTGGGCATCGGAAAAACATTTCTGATGCCCACATGCCACGCCCCACATGATGCCGCCCTGGGAAACTGCCCAGGTTGCCCATGCTTAAAACCGCCACTGCCTATACCCCCATATAGAAAGATCTGGAAAGCTCTGACACAGGAAGATAGAGGAAGGAACATACATTAAAAATATACTATAGAGACACACATGCATTTTGTTTGTACTTTGTTGAAAATAAAACTTAATTTAACATGCAAAAAATTACAATTATTAAAAGGGGTTTATATCTAATGAAATGCCCTTTATCTATTGTTTATTGCCTGTAAGCTGAATTATTATTTTTTATATAGGGATTTAATTTTCCTTTAATATATTTAATATACATTTTCGCATTCTATGTTTAGCATGTAAATGGCACAAGGAAAGCCCCTAGGCACATGCCTGTTGTAGATTTGGCTCAGCATGTAGCTCAGAAATCCATCTCATGATTGCCAGATGGAAGATTTACTGCCGAGGAATCTGCTTGTAAAGACAGATTATTCTTCTAAAACTTTACAGCTCGCCTCTGCCTGTTAATTAGTTTTGAAAAACAGAAATACTTATAACTAGATAGAGTTACAGGTGATCAGCTCTACAATGTAAGTCTATGAGATTGCATTCAAGTCAAGTGAAAGTGTTTAGGGTTAATTGTAATTTGAGAGTAAACATAAAGAAATGTGTTAGTGATAGCGCTCACAAGCATCCAACCCTCACTGCCTCTTCTCCACCTTCAACTCTCTGCTCAATCCTA